>JAZDUH010000136.1:30637500-30842500 GCA_036419115.1 Scarus forsteni
AATTAATGGGAATATTGTGATATTGTATACGTGTACACATACAATATATGGTGGCTTTCATTTGGGAAGCCTCAGTGAGATTATATTCCATGAAACACAGCAGTTCACAGGAAATTATGACCAATATTTTAAACTCATTAAAATTTTGTTGTTGATATATTTCACCCAAACACTGAATACAACAGAAATTGACAAGAAAACTGCATTTCCAGTCTGTCATAACTAGTTTGGGGGAGAAATCTCCTACAAAGCATACCAGCAAATGATTCGCTAGCTCTTTCATCTGGTGCTTTTCAAAGCCCTGGATCTATAAATAGGGGATTAACAACATGGCTTTGAACAAGCACTGCAGTAATCGCCATAGGCCGCTCATTTTTCTTTTACAAAATATTTTGCAGAAATACACTATTTTCTGTGTTAGTTAGCAAAAGAGGCATGAAAATTGGCTGTATAGTGGCCTGATTATTTTGCTGATTCACCAGTCAGAGAGAACCATGTCCTAGCAACGTAACGACGGTTTGGCTGACAACACTCTAGAAAATATTCAAAACTTGAACGATTTAAAAAAATGTGAGGACCATAAACATCAAGACAGCTTAGATAGATATTTGTTAACTAAAGCAATCCTCCAGATTCACACAGTAAATTATTCAGTCAGGCTGATTCAGTTAGACAATACATCTAACAACAGACACATGATCCCATAGAATCTCAGGAGGTCAGCATCTGGGGTCTCTCATAATTGTTAGCACGAAGCTGAAAACAACAAACCTGAAAGAATATAAACTTCAGTGAATAACATTTATAATGTCAGTAAAGCATGTTCATGCATTATAATGTTTTGCATCTGCACAGCTTACTGTTAGTGATTAAGAACTTTGATGAAGTCAGATTTTTAAGTGAGCATTTACTGCAACATTCTTTTAGTATCCCACTTTTAAATGTCAGCTGTATCTAGATTTGATTTTTAACAGTGTCAATCTTTTACAGTAGCTTATTTTTATGAAGATCTGTTTCTAAAAACTTAATGATAATAGAAAATTAAATTGTCTTAAATTTGATCCACTGGGGGTTTAAATTGTTGATCATAAAAAAGTTTGATTAAATGTTAAAAAATAAAGTTTACACTAGAAAAGCACTCACAGACCTCCGCCAGCGCCACAGTCTTCACCAATATTTTGATTTTCACCCTAAATATTAGTCCTGCCTTTAATTTATGTAAATATTTAGATTCCTTGACCATGAAAACTTAACATTACCAACTGGATTCACAATGATATCTATTTTAGTTCAGTAGTTATTCACAAAAATCACATGTTTCGTCATGGCGGCCAGAGGCTGATCCGGATCAACACCAAAATCGATTCAGTTCTTCCTTTTCCCATGCTGAACATTTCCTGAAAATTTCATCAAAATCCATTCCTTACTTTTTGAGTTATTTTGTTCATAGACAGACGGACGGACAGACAGACAGACAAACAAACTCTCCCGAAAACATAACCTCCTTGGCGGAGGTAAACATTTATTGCTTTGCTTGCATTCAGTAAATCTTAACATTTCCACTCTGCTATTATGGTGTTTCAAGAGTTCTTATTTGGTAACAGTGAATTACAAGAATAAAAGTCTCAATGAAACGTATGTTTTTCGTAAATCTTATGTCTAATTAAAACCTAATGTTATTAATCATGGAATGCTTTTCTGTGTCTCAGATCTATTGTTATGAAGAAATACGAATATTTAGATTTCCTCATGGCTATAAGCACAATTTAACATGTTAATGTGTGTTAAAGATCATCATAGACACTGTTGTTAAAATGAGTTATGATTACTATGAGGCATCATAAATCATGACAAGTTCTTCTTACTACAATTGTACAGCATTCTAAGCACAGTATACACAGTAACTTACCTTATAAACATGCTTATAATGTGCTTATAAAGCATTATTAAGTAAGTGTACAATAATAAAACTCCAAATTTTGCCATGGCCTACCTAACATAGTGACGGTAGTTCAATGTAACTAATTTTCTGACTACACTGTGCATGTGTAAGAACCCTCATACTACAACACATATTCTAATCAAAGTCAAAGAGCACATCCATATTTTTTATGTATTTTTGGGGCATTTTGTGCATTGGGAAAGACACTTTGCAAACTGGCCAGCAGGAGTATATATATGGGATGTGCCTGGTTGCTAACCACTCCACCAAACCAGCACCCCACACATCCATATTTTTAATGTAACAAGGAAGATGCAAAACGTGTCTTAAACTGAACTAAATTACAGTGATTTGACGTGTGTTTGCACATTTCATGAGCCACCCAAATGCTCGTGTTCACAAACACACCATTGTGAAGATAAATTAATTTTACATGCTAACAATACCAAATTTAACTGATGTCTTATCCAGTTGTAATCTCTAAAAAAATAAAACAATCCCCATTAGTTACTTTTACGTGTTAATACAGCTAACAGAACTTTATAGCAGAGAGCATGTACTAGGCAAGAAGGGAGAATTGAACATGCACTAATTCCAGCCTCAGGTGAACCAATGTACAGCTGACAAAGACAATTTGAAACAATAGAGGTTGCTGTGGTCTCAGCAGTGAAGGTGTAATATTTTAATAACAATATTATACTTATTTTGATGTCATCCTGCATCTCACCTGTGCTGTATCTAATAAACCATTCCTTTTATTATATTATTGAGGTGTTCCAGCCAAAAAGGCCTCAGGCATTAATAAGGCTGTGAGTACAATTGCTTTTAGTGTTTTGCTTTGAGCTACTTACACAACAAATGTAAAAGAAAGAAAAAGCAGGTCGTGTGTTTCATTTACAAGTTGCATAATGTAAGGAGATAATGGTGGTGGATAATTTAATCCTCTGCACCGGGGTGTAATTATCTGAGAGCTAAAACTTAAAAGGAGTGTTTTGTATTCAAAGAAACTATTCTTTTACAGGCCGTGGTTTTATTTTTGCAAATGGCCCAGATTTTTCTTTTTTATTTTTATCGACTAACCTGTGTTTGAACAATGAGGACCAAGTTCCATTTACAAAGCCAACGTCTGCAATTTTTCTATTATTACCGCAACATGGGACTTTGGAAACAATCCCTCTTCAAACTCCAGACTGCATTGTAAGCTGTTTTGTGATTAAGCTTTATAGTTTTGGTGAGATTCTGAATAGAGGCTTGCAACACTTCATGTGGGTATTTCCAAATTTCAGTTTTCACCTTTTAAAATGCAAGACCTTAATACAAAGACCACTTTGTCACTTCTTGTCTGTAGGGCCTCATAAAACAAGCCATCATACTGCATTAGATTAGTAGCATCTGATATGAGCTATGGCGGAGGTACACAGTATCAAAACAAACACTAAATATTCTGTTTGAGCATGCTGCCCCAAAATAAGCTATCACGGCTTTCAAAACATAACACTCCTGAAATAGAGCTGAAAATTGTTTACCCTTGGTTGCTTTCTTACTTATTTGGTGAGAAATGGAATCCAGCAGCAAAAACCTGGAATTCTTGGGCCTTTGGGGACAAGATAGTGATATAACATATTCCAGAAAGTATGAAGGTTGCATGAAACACTGATGTTTCAAAGAAAAATCTGTGGTACAGCAGTTGAATTATTATCAGTTGTTTATTGGATGGAAAATATTATAAGTTAGAGGAGAAGCTTATTTTAAGTTTTTGTGATATGTCCTTTTAATGTAAAATGAAACTACACAAGATAAATGCAGTCTTAAAGTGTATGTGCATTAATAATATTAACAATAAACAATGATAATTTTTATTTTAAGTTGGGACACTTATTTTGGTTTGAGGTCATTACTTATTTTCAGTGGTGTAAAAAGTCCTTGAAACCCATACTTGAGTAAAAGTAAAGATACCTTATATAAAATATACTCAACTAAAAGTGAAAGTCACTCATTAAAAAATCACTTAAGTAAAAGTCTTAAAGTAGCGCCTATTAAATGTACTTAAGTATTAAAAGTAAAAGTACAAACAAAGAGAACAGGTACAAATAGTTGTTGCTCTCCCAAGCTTTATAAAGTTTAACTCTTCCCCCCTCCCTCAGCTCCCTTCACCTCTTACTCCCTCTCTCCATTCCTCCCTTACGTAGAGGCCACAAACTTGCGGTTCATCTATAGCAGAAGTTGATTTTCAAAATTGCATGAGTTCAGTCGTGCTCTTAGCGGGCTGAATACAAGTCCTGCAATGCCAAACAGTCGTTCACAGGCTGCAGAAGCAGGCAGAGGTGTGTTCAGCTTCGTGCAAGAGCACTAACAGTCCGTACGGTCCTCTTCAAAATAAAATGTGAAAATAAGTGTAATTTATATTCACATTTTATTATGTAGCGAGTAACTAAGTTGACAATTTAAATGTAACGAAGTAAAAGTATCATTTTTTAATTTTTAATGTAGTGAAGTAAAAGTAAAAGTTGCAAAAAACATATAAACTCAAGTAAAGTATAGATACTCCCAAAACATACTTAAGTACTGTAACTAAGTACTATTACTTCGTTCCCTTACACCACTGCTTATTTTAAACCTAAACCTCATCCCTCTTTTATCTAACACAGAGACAAATGCTCAAACATATGTGCATATACAGAAAAAAGGAAAAGTGAGAGAATGAAAAAGTGAAGCAGCATGGTTGCTATTGTTTATACCTCCATAATAAATACATTTACAATCATGAAGACATGAGCACCCTCTTGACAATGAGATGCCACATGTCAAGGGGCTAACCTCAAAAACTTTCAACATAGACAAATATGGACAGATTTATGATCTGGGTGTCCATGTGTTTGTCACTATCATATATTTTAATGTTTAGTCCCTTTTCCTCTGCCTGATGGATATATCTCTGGATTACTGTATATGTATATATGTGTATTTAAATATGCATACATGGTATGAAAATCTATAAAATTAAGAATATGGCTTCAGCCTGCTCTATTGGAAAGTGTCTTGAGTTAACACTTATGAGTTGGTGCTATACAAATGAAAATTGATTGGGATTCAAAACCTACATAACATTCCATAATATTTAATTTAGTGAAATTTGGATGCTCAACAAGGAAATTCATTATCTGAACAGAGAAATGCTGTTGAAATGATTTCAAACACAGAGAAAGTGACTTCATCTTTGTAGATGTTTTAACTTGTACATTTATAGTTTCCCCATACTGATCACAATGACCTAAAGGAAGTTGGTGTCTTCAAACTGATTGTATAAATCAAAAATCCACAAATCCCTTGAATCCCAACCTGTACAATGAACACTGCTCTAGAAGGAGCTTGAGCATGATGCTGGTAAAACTATCAGATCAGGAGATACTGCCCACCCTACCAGCACAGTGACCATAGTATGGATGTGGATGTGAAAGAGGTATGCATTGACAAATACATCCGTTGAAGCAAAGTTGAAATGAAAGGAAAAGTGCTCCAGTACCAACTTGTCCCTTGCTTAGCTCTAACAGTTCCTTGATAATACCCCTTCATATCAATCCCAATGCAACCTGGAGAAGAGAATCAGCTGTCCTAAAGAATTGGGACAGGCTAAAAGTCTTTAATTAGCTCTTGCTAATCTAACCCCTAATCCAACAGTTCTCCATATAAAATCACAGACAGGCTTATAGTAAGGGACATGAACAAAAATAGCCCTACCTCACTGTGTAGCCAACCAGACATAGATGAGACAAAGATGTTCATGAACTATTCATTAAAACCCGGGCGGGAACATGATTCACCTTGAATGTTTTCCTCCTGGTACAATGAATCAAATCATGTTCCAGAAAGACTTATTCCTTAAACTTACAATGATGTGTTTAACATGCACCCTTTTAACACTGGGGAAAACCTAATTTACATTAAGCGCCTTTGGCATAAACCTGGCGCGCACCGCGCAGTGTTAATTTCGTGCGGCGCACCGCCGTGCGCTGCCAATTTGACAATTTGGTAGACCGTCTGCGCAGAGATGGGTGTGACGGCGCACCAGGGGGGAGGTGAAGGCGCACCTGGGGGAGGTGCCGACAGATTCGAGTGGCGCAGTGACAATTTCGTGCCAAAAAACAGTGCAGAAAGTGCGCTGAAAGCACGCCAGCTCCAACCTGGTCTAACCTCGGCGCAGGGCGGAGCGCACACTCCGCAGCTGTAATTTGGTGACAAGCGCACATGTGCGGCCGCCTCAGAGGCAGGTTTCCAGAGTGTTAGGCACATTTTAATGCAATAAACAATCACAGCATTCACTATTTAATGTCCCCGTCTGAACCAGCATATACATTTGTATCTATATTAACCTTCCCGTCACATCTGATGTCGGATTAAAGCCGTTTGTCATAATGGAAACTTAACCTGACGGCAGCTGGAAGTTTGATGCACATCTTTAAGTCAACAATAAACAGCCTTAACATCTGATACTGAGTAAATTTCTGGCTTCACTCATTTCATTGAATTCAAAGAAAAAAAGGGGAAAAAAGACGAAGAAAAAGGAGAGAAAATAAATGTCTGTCACTCAGGATTTAACCGTGATTTCCCATATTCCTCTATTTTAGTCTTTGTTTTTAACGTGATCTAAAAAGATGGAGAGCATTATTGCAAGGAGGATGAGGAGGAGACACCGGGAGAGTATACAGTATCACTAAAGGCTCTGCTATTTGGCGATGACAAACCAGGAATGCAGGTGGATCACAAGCATTATGAATGGATAAGCCAGCTGTGGTGTAACTGTCTCTTATTTTTTTTTACTCCTATTAATGACAAAGGAACAGATTACATCTGTCCCGGGAGCTGGCCCACACGGTGACGCGCCCCGCTGTCCATTCCTGCTGAATGACAGCAGCTCTGACCGTCTCCAGCAGCGGGGATCATTCAGACCAATCAGACGCTGCGCCTCGGCATAGCGCATTTAAAGCGAGGAGGCGCTCATTTGATTGGTGAAGAAGGCGATCGGCTGTGTTAATCCCACTCACGCGTCTATTCTCCTCCTACTGTGACATTTGCGGAGAGGCAGAGACGTGGGCGTGGACGCGCAAGCTCTGCGCCCCTGTGCGCCATGAGTGCGCCTCTCTTGGCACTGCAGGAAACTTGCAAAGTGCGCTGGTCACACCCAGTGCGCACAGCGAAGCCGGCGCAGGCAGGTGCGCCTGCGCTTGCGCCTGGTCTACGAAATTAGAGCCCAGAATCATCAGCAACAAATCTATTTAGGAAATCAAGCAATAATACCAAAAGTTGCCTCAATTATTTTCTCATCATTTGTCCCAGGGTTTTCCCTAAAAAGAAAAAAATAGACAAGCAGTAGAAAAAGACAGCATCAGCAAAAGACCAAATTGGTTGTGGAAACCATTGTGTCATCTGCATATCTGGGAGTCATAGGCTATCAAAAGCAGTCTTACTTTTCTTGCCAAATTGTCGAAGGATTTTGCCTCAAGAAATAAGACAAGGATAAAAGGAAAGTTTCCACAAACTGATAGTTCTACTAAGAATACCAGAGTGTTATATGCATATCATGAGCTATCAGAAGAAGCCATAATCATTCTTTCTCAAGCAGTCTGGGGATTTTTTCCTCCAAATGGGATCAAAAGACTAAAAGATGGCATTAACCAATCATTAAATTGGCCAAGGATAATAGGTTGCCTGACAGGAAGCTATCAAAGCAATCTTAATTACTTTTCATCAAATGTCTGAGGATTTTGCCACAACAAATAAGTGGAGTTGTCCTTGGCAAATTCATGAGCTACCAGAGAATACCAGGGAGTCATCTGCATATCTTGAAATCATGAGCTATACAAATATTATTTTACAAATGGCTCAGGGAATTTGCCTCAATATAACAGAATAAACAAAAGGGTCATCTGAAGGTGGTTTTGGGTCCCTCCAAAGTGGTGCAGCACTGTTTAAAATTGGTTGGGGGGTATAATTGCATTTTTCTTTACCAAGACTTGCACTAGTCACACAGAGTTAGACTTTTTCCTTTTTTGACAGTAATTTAAATGACTCAGCAGATTAAAGTTCTAACTATCAGTATTACATAAAGCCAAGGAACAGCATTTTTGTTTTCTGTAACTTTAGATTGGATACGAAGATGAAGAACTCCTCAACTTTGTCCCAACTATCATTCTTTGGTGCTTATGAGGGTCTGTCATCATCCACAATATTCTCTGAGGAGTAAAGCAAACCCTGTGAGCTAGAGTTATACTGTATGTACCCTAAAGTGAAATATGTCTTAAAACTCTGTCAGCACATCATTGCAAGAATGTCAACCAACCAAGAAAACAGGATGGCACCTCTACATGCCCTGTTCAACTCTCTTTGCTCTGTGATGAGCAGACAGGCTCACCTCACCCATTCTTTCTGTTGACTGCCAGTCACTCATCTTCACTCTGCTGTCGAAATGTTTGTCCCCTCTAAAAAATGGCTTCTACATCTCTTCACTTAAACACTGCTCATGTCCCTGTGCATTATGGATCCCACTGTTCAGCATGTTCAGATTTTCATGTGAGCCGCACATTTCCATCCATCATGGGCCTAGTGTCGATGGTGGGCAGTTAATGGCACTTAGAATTGATCATTTACCGGAGAAGGATTGGAGAGCTCTGTGGAGCAACACAAGACCACAAAAGCAAATGCACTTATGTGGCATTTATGGTGTGTTTCAATACTTGTAGGAATTGATTCTTTCCACTGACTTGCAGATTTACTGTAATTTCAAAAAAGTGACATTATGAGAGAAGGGTTAATGCTCTGGTGATGTGGCTCCAGTAAGATTAACTAAAGCTTCCAACTTGCAATGCATGCCTCTGCAGATGTGCAACATTTGACAGAGCTCCCCCAAAGCATTCTCAAGATGTCCAATTCACAAAATACTGATGATTGTAAGAACACAGAACCTCTGACATGAGATTCATCCATTTTGAATCAGTTCCTCCTTAAACTACAGTGGACATTTTAACAGCTTGCGACGTGAGCCCGTTCAGTGTCAGTGAGATAGGGAAAGATCTGGGGGAAAACACTGTTTTGATACAAGGGCTGTAAAATTGAATCAATTCATCCTCGAGGTGTAATAAACATCATTGATCATGAGACCAAACTAGCTTTAACCCATGATCTCTACAGTTGAATTTTTTCATTCCTAAATCAAAGCTGACATGAGTGCAGAGCTGGATGGAAACCCTTGACACAGTTCTTGAAAAAAAAGAAATTCACAAGCAATAGATGATTATAAGGCCAAATTAACTTTGATCAGTGACCTTCCATTCACACAGTTCATCCTTGAGTCAGAGCAGGCATTTGTGTAGAATTTGAAAAAAAAAAAAAAAAACATACAAATTTTTGAAGCATAATAAAGAAAGAATGGTACACCCTCATCTTTGGGTCTGATGTGTACACAATTTGATTTAAGTCCATCAGGGTGTTCTAAGATTTTGCAATCATTGGCATGGAGATTAACAAAGCTTCACAACACTGACTTTTAATATTCTCCTACAGCTTCTACTAAAAGTGAACATTGGTACGAAGACGAAAGACAGTGCCTCTGAATATTACTGACTTGTTGCTCTTACAAGCAAGAAACAAACACCAGTCTCCATGACCCATGACCGCTAGAATCAGACCATCCTTGGATTTGGAGTTAGAGTTGGAGTTTTCCCGAGAGACTGCATTCATAAGCATTAGAACGAGCATGAGACACCATGGCATTGACCTTTGGGTAATCCATTCACCATCTATATGGCTTCTACCTTTTAAGGTGCTATGAGGAGAATCTATTACCGGCAACATTAAGACTCTGCTACCCATGAGCACGCGCGGCGACTGTCGTAATGCTGCGTTCCAGTAGTCTCGTAACTGTGAGTGACATTATCTCTGACTTATTGGCGTTCCAGTTGAAGTTGGAAAAAAAATGCCGATCTACCAGGCTATTGTTAGCACGCCCTGCGTTGCTGTTCACAAATATCACATGAAGAATGTGATTATCACTATGGCGACACATCCCATCCAGAAGTGTAAATAAATTGATTATTAAAGGAGCTTAATAACTGTTCACACTGGGGGCATCCATCTTCGATTGTCAACTCAGGGGTGGCGAGGTTTCACCAAGTTCCCAGTAGGAAATTCCGACTTCGGGGGACGTTACAGTTGCAGTTTCCTACTCGAAACTCGGAAATTCCTACTTCTGACTACAACTGGAACGTACCAAAAGACATGAGCGTGTTTGTTGTGATGCTAATGAATGCAGCTCGGACCTTCCTCAGAACTCTGCATTGCTTTACAACTTCTTTTTTCAAAAACTTACAGGATGCAAAGCGACAAGGTAATGTATCTCTTTCTAGTTACATAGCGGTAGTTTTTGATGTGTGACAACAAGCAATTTTTGGAAAACTTAGTATTGTAGTTTTGTAGCCGGCTATATATCGCTACTTACAGCCCGGTGCTCTAAGACATGTGCGAATAATACAAATTTGCTCTAGTTTTAATTGTCTTGTTCCCGAAGTTGAGTATCCAGGCCAGTCCAGCCCTGTCCAACCCGACCAGTTAGCTAAGGAATAGCATTTATAGATAACCTATTTAGATGCTATAAAAGTCATCTTAAAGTGTGTATTTCAATCAAGCATATATCTAAAAGTGAGACTTTTTTGTAATTACTTAGAAACTCCTCACAGTCCCTTTAAGGACTGTACATGGGCAACCATATAGTCACCGTTTAGCATAATGTGCGTATTTAGAGTGCTTGGACAGCACCCATGACATCACAGGAAGAACACGTAAACTTCAAACATAAAGACCCTGGTCAACACTGGGAGTTAAACCTGCAATCTTGTTGCTATGAGGCACTTAAACTACCCTGCTGTTCCACCATGCTGCACAACCTTTGGCTTGTTCTGCGAAGAACGAAGTAGTTATTTACAAGTGAGTGTTCACTTTGGTATGACTTTAGTAAAAGCTCCTTGGAGCATTCTCAACAAATCTCACTTGGGTGAAAGTTTGTGGAAGCTTGAAAAGAAGTCAATATGTTATAGAGTATCATACTCACAAGCAAGACATGAAAATCATATTCCACAACTGACATTTGGCGTCCAAAATTTGATTAGGACATTCTTGAGCCTAAGTGAATATTTTTACAAATTTGAAGACAATCCCAACAAGCATTCTTAAGATATCAAGTTCAGAAGTATTGGATAGACAGATGAAGGGAGTCAGGGACAGAGAGATATAATGCCTTCATCCTGGCAGAGACATAAAAATCTGCAGTAATACAATGTTTATGCAGGGTACGGAAAAGGTATTATAGCTTACAATACATTATAAGACTGCTGGATAACTTCTACATCAATCCAATTCCCTTTCATTGACATTCAGGGGGAGTGGGGCGTCGGTTCGGGGTGTTGACTGAGGGTTGAAATAATTGCCCTTGAAAGGAGGCGAATGTTCCTCATTCAAACACAGAGCGTGTTGTTCACTGAACCATGTAAAGATCCTGCCACCACCCTAGAAGTACCACACTAATAATTACATTTGGCTTTCATCAAGATCTTTCACATTTGGGGACTGTTGCGACGGGAGTCAAAGTCGACAAAAGAAAAAGCCAGGGCCTGCAGAGGGAGAAATGACTGTGCTTTGACAGATTGCAGCTGTAGAAAGTTCATGCACCACTAGACTCAATTATAAACTACCCCGGCAAATCCCGCTTGCTGCGAAGAATAAAAAGGATGTAAATTGTGTTTACTGTAGCCTTGTTGAGTAAACACCATTTAAAGGTATGCCACATTTGTTATTCATCATTTTGTCCATAGTCTATTACACAAGAGCTTGAAATTTCTTGATCAAATCTGAATAAAGTTTTCCAGACTCAGACTGATTTGATCAATTTCCTGCCGAGCATTCACACTGCTTTATTAGTCTACGCGACCATCACATATACCTCTAGAGACATTATTTGACATCATGTTTTCCTCTCCCTTTATGCCTTATCTACTCTGTGTATTTATATACTGTTCAGGAGCAGGTGTCCATGAACCACAAATATTACCTGGTTTTACTCTGCATCACTGAAAAAAAAAACATTAGGCTGCTTTGAATGTCAGACATTTTCAGAGCATATATTACAAACATGAACATTCAAAAGATTTCACGGAGGCCGTCCATTTTTTACAGCTTCCTTGATGAAAATTTGAAGGCCAAACATGAAATGGATCTCAATTAATACTCTGTTTTTTTCTTATAATGAGGTCGTAAAGCCAAGCTCCTAAAAAAAAGTCATAAATATGAGACAGTCAGATTTACATAAATCTAATGATTTGATAAAAATATCTATTCATGAGATAAAAATATTCAAATGATAAGATGCAAAGTTATACTTGCCTAATAAAAAAGCCTAATTTAAAAAAGAACTCATCAGATTTCAAGTTATAGTTACGAGAGGAAAAGTCATATTCATAAAAAAGACATAAAAACCATAAACCATAAAAATTCCTTTAATGCATTATTAGTACACAAATATAAGCATGTTTATAGTGCATCATGATTTGCTTATACTGCAGTAAAATCCTTTTTCAAGTACTTTTGTATCTTATTTTCTGGTAAAAGTTCATAACCCATGGCACTTGCAGTGCTTTTCATTCTTTTTTTCATCTCATTAGAAGCATGCATTGACCACTTAAAGTGACTCACCCCCTGCTTGTAAATTTCCATATTCCCTTGCAAAACAATTTTTTTTTAACTTTACTGAGAGCATCTAATGACCACTTACAGTGACTGATAGCCACCTTATGGTGTATTATAAGCGCTTACATGCATCATTTGTGAAGTATTATCAATGCATTGATGTATAGTTATTACAAGATAAACAATTTTCATACACTTGAACAGCACATGTGTTGTATTACCATGTAACTCTAGTGTAACTAATTATTACTAAATACTTTACAGTAAATCAGAATTTTGTTAAATGGCAAAATAGATATTGTATTCCTTACAGCATTTTTAAGATACAACACACTGTTAGATTTGGCAAGTGTACCATGTGAATAACACACATGTATCAAATTAGTATTACCTTGGATATGAAGTGAAAATAAATTGGGACAGTAATGTTTTCTACTGGAGGTTGCAAGAGTGTTAAAATCAGAGACAGGATTGATGTTTACAAGCAGTTTCCAGCTTTTTTGTTAAAAGGATATAGAAGTTTAACAACGCAATTATGTATAAAACAACCACACAATGTCATAATAACTTGTTCATGATCAAAATTTGCCAAAAGGAAATCCATGGCTTTTTATATGTCAATTGCACCCGCTAATAACCTGAGCATTGTATAACATTCTAAATAAAATCTATTTAGCTCACAGATAAAAATCTTATATCAGTCTGCGTTACAAACACTGTTCACTAGTGCATAATTTCTTCACATTTGCCCCAGTAAACACTTCCAGGAGTTCATAGTCAAGTCTATTACATACACTAAGTCACAGGAGGTAATTCAAGTCCACAGGTACTTGGGGTTTACACAAGAAAAGGTAAGTTTTAGTTCAGAGTTCCAAGGGAATGCATGTGAAGGTGCTTCAAGGAAAAAGGGGAAACAAAAGAGCCAAGTGTGAGTGAATTTGCAGATACAGAGCCTACCACACAGATATTTTGGAATACCTCAGTATACACAGTACTTCAGTATGTGACAATAACAACTGTGTTGATTTTTCTGCCTTCTGCCTAGTTTAGTCTATTGACGTTAAAAGAATTAGAAGAAGTCATATGGCATCTGCTATCTGAATATCAAAGGAGCCTGTGGGATGCTGTTGATACCTTCTAATGGATGCTGCCACACTGCAAACATCATCTCAAATGAACTTAGCTTAAAATAGCCATGGAGCCTGTGTGGACATAAGGCTGTCTAACCAATATCAACGCCAAATCAAGAAATCCTCTTTATAAGAAACATAGGCAGGATTTAAAAAAAAAATCACCCTCCTCACAGTGGCCCTCATTTATCAATATTGCGCAGAGATTGGTGTATATTTGGGGTGCAAATTTGAAATACACAAGGTCGCGTGTGGGATTTATGAACATGTGCGTACCGCCCTCATTTGTGCGTACGCAGCTGCAGCTGATGATAAATGCGGCGGCTGAAAACCATCGTAATTATACAAGTCACGCCTATAAATATTCACTGGCTGGCATTTCCCCGCCTGCATTTTACGACATGGAGCGACAGAAGCCGACAAAGAAGAAGAATTTCACAGAGGCGGAGATTGAAACGATCACCAGAGAGGTAGAAAGAAACAAAGTAGTACTCTTTGGAAGCAAAAAGAGTGGCATTAAAGGAGGCCAAAAAAATAAAGTATGGCAAGAAATTGCTATATCGGTGAACAGCTATGGACCCGTTAAGAGAACTACTGAAGAGGTGAGTAAATTTATGAAAATTGATAAGAGGATTAGCTATGCTTGTTTTAACACCCACATTGATTTACAGGTAAAAAAGAAATGGTCCGACTTAAAAATAGGAACCAAAAAACGCGTTGCAGCTCTTAGAAAGAGCTCCTCTCAGACCGGAGGGGGAGGACCGGATCCAGGACTACAGCTGACACCAATTGAGGAGCGGGTGGCTGCTCTGATGGGTTCAGCCACTATAGAAGGTGTACTTGGCGATCATGGAGACACTGATTCCCCTCTCGGTAATTTTTTTTCAAAGTTTACTCATTCTTAAAATGTAAAGTTGCATTAAATAGACAAATCATAATTCTTTAAATGTGCTTTTATTGTAGTCGATGAAGCAACACCGGGGCAAAGCAGCGCACAGGTAGCGGGTGGTGGAGAGGCCGAAGCGGGGCCTTCGGGATTACAGGAACCTGTCCCCCAAGCCGCAGCAGCCAGACCCGTATCCCGCATCTCCCCCCACCGACAACGAGCCACGGTCTTGACAGAGGAGGTGCTGGAGAGACAAGATGAAATATGTCGGCAACTCGTTCTTATAAATAAAGCACTTCTGTCAATTAATGACACTCTAAATAAAATTAACAACAACTTGAAATGAAATAAAGTTACTTATCACAATGCTATGACTTTTTACTTATTATACTTGCATTAAAATTGTTCGATGAGAGCCTGTCTGAGCTGTACAGCCCGAGGTGCAGCTGGACCGGGCCATGGATCCCTTGGGATTGGCTGCTCTGGGAGCGCATCAAATGGCACACCGTTGTCCTCCGCGATGTTGTGCAGAACAGAGCAGGCCAGGATTATATGGCACACTTTTTCTGGAGAGTACAGGAGTGTCCCTCCTGCATGCCCAAGACACATCCACCTCCCTTTCAACAGACCCGCACAGCGTTCCACCGTAGCGCGTGTCTTTATGTGTGCTTGGTTAAACCGCTGCTCCTGCCCCCCGTGCGCATCGGCGAGGGGGGTAATGAGATAATCCAACAGCGGATAACCTTTGTCACCTAAAGCATGATATTCAATTAGGATAATGATAAAAGATTTCGCCTACAATGTTGCCATTCGTCTGTTACTTACCAAGCAGGTAACTCTGTCCTCTTAAAGCTCCTTCCTGCAACCTTCTGCCCACATTGCTGTTGTTAAATATGAAGGCATCGTGGGTGCTCCCTGGCCACCGGGCTACAACATTCAGGAGCCGTAGTTTGGCATCACTGATGATCTGCACATTAATAGAATGGTAGTTTTTTCTATTAACATATGCGTAATCATTGACCGATGGTGGTTTCAGACGCATGTGAGTGCAGTCAATTGCCCCAATGACATTTGGGAGGCCAGCAATCTCATAAAATTCCCTCTTAATCATCGTTTGCTGGACATTGTCGTATGGGAATCTTATGTAGGTTTGGGTCAGACCTTGGATGGCTGCGAGTACAGACGGCAAGATGCGGCTTATGGTTGGCTGGGTTATGCCTGATCTGTCCGCTATCTCCCTTTGGAATGACCCAGTGGCCAGGAAACCCAGCGTGGAAAGCACCTGAAGAGGGACCGGGATGGCACAAGAACGCCGGGTCTGTCGTCCTAATTCTGGCTCCAAGTTTGCGCACAGTTGTAACAAAATATGTCTCGGAAGACGGAACCTACTCAACAGCCATTCATCCGACTCACTTAAGAGGTCACTTCGGTCACGGAACACCCTCTCCCTTCTAAGTGCCGCATTCACATCCTCCAGAAGTGCGAGGTCTGCCATGGTTGAGGTTGGTTCTGTGTTCTCTTCTCCACTTATATAGCTGTGCTGGACCCGCATCAGCCAATAACATTCGCGTTCTACGCTGATTGTAATATTCTGGTATCGAATTATTAATTTTAGTCAATAAGCTTGCATCAAATTATTAACTTTCATTTTTTTAATGTAAGATACTTAAAATAAAGCAAAAGTCGAAGTGCATACTGTTTTAAAATTATTGATTTTTCCGTGGAATGTGATACGGGTTAAAGTGGTGTATATTTACACCACCTCCTGAGTTGGCGTACCTTTTGAGCGCAGCGTACGCTCACGTGAGATTGATAAATGCCGAAACAGTGGTGATTTTTTGCGTACACCTCATATACGCTCTGATTTCCCCGTACGCAAGCTTGATAAATGAGGGCCAGTGAGAGAACACAGATGCAGTATGGGCTTAGACTGAAGCTGTTTTCTTTAACCTAGCAGTACAGTAATGCTTTAAGGCTTAAAAAAAACAGACTTTCCCTTCAAACAATCCTTAAGGTGTCAGGTTTCTGCAGCCAACCTCAGGTAGGCACTTGGAGCACTGCAAGTTTTGACACTTCTGCAGGGGCCCCCATTCTCAGACCAATGAGTAACGATAAAAATGTGCTGGTTGAACACGGTAATTTGAATGCTTAAACCTTCTCCCTATCTATCTACATCTACATGTAAGAGTTGCTCAAACACATGCCTTTTCTATATCCATAATATGTTTTGTTTCTCCTTCTGCAAGTGCAGGCATAAGATTTCTATTGCAAATTCGACAAACTTGAACACAGTTTCACAACTTCATTATGTTTTTCTCACATGCCTCTAAAAGCCCTCACCTTTTGTCGCCATCTTTCATGAGACAAAGCAACAGAAACATCTGTCACAGCTGTGCTGTAAATTCTGCCAGTTCACCCACTCAGTTTAGAAAACTGTCTTTCGTAGTTAAGAACATAACTAAGGGACACACGTAGTAACCGTTGCTGAGGAACATGAGGTGCTGCAGAGATTGAACTTTTCCTTCCATATTAAAGTTCTGTCCTACTTGGCAACCCCCGCAGTTGCAGAAAAAAACAGCTGGAATCTGACTTTCAGACATGTTGGCAACATGTGGCTAAAGAGCAGATGAAAGCAGGATCAATGCTGAAATGAAAGCATGTGAGAGATTGGATAGAAAGGTAGAAGATGAAAGACTGAGAAAAATAAGGGCAGGATAGGGGATAAGGGTATCTAGATTGAACTAAAAACCCATACTGTATAAACTGGGGAAGCAAAAAGTAAAAGAGAAGGCCATGGAAGGTAAATCTGATCTTAGGGGCAGATTCAATTTAATGTTAGCATATAAATTAGACCCTTTAGTATACATGGTGGGACATCAAATGCTTACTCATGAGCTTTAATTTGTCGGTTTGAGATTTGTGTACCACATCCATCACATGTTCTTGTTTGTTAATTTTGTATCATCTTCAAGCTGCCACAACCATGCTTCATGATGGCTCAAGTGATGCGACATGATGGCATTGAGCTGAAATTGTGACTCTTCTCCAGTCACACTTTGAAGGTTACTGTGAAGATCTGATATCGCCTCCACCTGACAATCTCCGTAGGTTATCACTGTATTGTTGTCAAGTTTGTATCACGTGAAAAACATGTTTTCTGTATGCTGGCTTCCATCTGTGAGGCATGAAAGGAATATTTCAGGAGAGCAACTTATATAACCCCACAGTACAGATGAATGAGCCTGATCTAATGGCAGATCCATCTTTCAAAGCACCAGTTTGTCGTGATTGTGAGCAGCCCAAACTGGGACGGTCCAATCAGAGTCCTTTAGGGCAAGGAGATATGTGAGCTACGAGGGAGATGGCAAAAGGAAAAGGAGATTAGCTTCGATGCTAGCTGCTTCAGTTGCACTTTCAGATCTGGACCACATGCCTTCATAAAATTTGGAAAAAATAACACTATTAACTTCTCTATAGAAAGGATATTTTTTGCTCCACTTCTGACATGTTCTGCTAAGAATTTGTTTTTGAAGGGACTGCCATTCTGTCCATTCTGCTGCAGTAGCATCCACCTACTATATTATCTGAATGACCAGTATTAAATGTGACTGACAGAATGATTGTCCAATCACCTGCTGGATATTCTTTTAAAAGGTTCTGCCCATTCCCAAACTCTTTCTTTGGGCTCTTTCCTAGATGGACTAGTGAAATAAGTTGAACTGACCATCTAGTTTGCCAGGATGTAATTTCTGTGCTCCTCAGACAAAATGGATAAAGGTTATTTTGGTCAATTATTTCCCTTTCATAACACCAATTGCTTTTGTATTTTGTATTGTAGAAAACCTGAAATGTGCCAAAACCTGGAGGTCCATTTTAACAACTTAACTCATGTGAACTCTGAGCATCAACATGAAGAAAATGTTGACACTCATTCTAGAAAATAATTGCAAATAAACATGAAGCTGTGTATTTTATTATCTTCTCATAACATTGTCACATTTTGTGTTGTATGTTTCTTCACTTTATCTGTATTGAGATACACTCCACCATTGTGGTTGCTTTGCAACAACAGGGATGTAAAACTTTAAACAACACTCAAACATAGCAAACCAAATTGTGCGATCATGCTTTCATTACAGCTCCAACTGTCATTAATTCTTCCATTTCGATCTCTATCATATTTCCCTTGAGAGCATAACTCATCCTCAGCATTCTGCCTCCTTCTGCATCCCAAGCTAGCTCCTCATAATCTGTGACAACTACAGACATGTTAATGTGCTGCAATTAAAACAAAACAAGAAAAAAGCCAAAAACAATTAAGTTTCCTCTCAGACTGTCAAAGTGTTGACAAGCTTCAGAATAGTAATTATCTCTGTCTGCGGACTAAAATCTGCAACCACTATTCTTTTTAGGATATAAGTCACTTAAGTACAGAGAGATGGCACAAGCAAACAAAATAAAGGCACATAAAGTGGTTTAGCGTTTGACATTTTGCAATTAAATCTGCCAAATCTGCAAACCCCCCCACTGGAATTTTGCTGTGAAGTGGTTATCATTTGTTAAAATTAAGCCTTGTCATTGCTTATCTATTGGATTTACTGTTTCAAAATAGTAAAAGATCATCTAAACTGATTTTTTTTCTGATCAGGGTTATGGAGTTTGAAATTGTTTAGGTTGTGGTGGTACTCCCTTAAAACATGACACACCAGATTAACCATTCAATCAATTTCACTAGTCCATTTGAGCAGCAGCTCAAATAAGGTGTTTGGGAATGGGCAGGTGATTGGACGGTAGCTCTGTAAATCACTAGCATTACAGGCAAGGGCAGATAATTTAGTTGAAGGGTGCTGCTGCTGCAGTATAAAACAAAAAATATAAGAAACCGTGTCAACAAACTCTCACAAAACATGGAGGGGGAGCAAAAATATCCTGTATGTTGGGTAGTGCTTTGGCTTTTTAATTTAATAAAGAAATGCAGTCCAGATTGGACAAAACCACTACTGAAGTTTTTAGCATGTAGCCTATGCTAATCTCTAAACTAGCAGTCACTTTGTTTTGTTGTATGGCTCACAGCTCCCATATTTTTCTGCCCCAAAGGTAGTTGATAGGACTGTGCTGCTTTGGACTAAGCACAATTGCCATAGGTAGGAGCATGGCAAAACAGGTCAGTCTGATATAGACATTGAATCAGGAGGGTCCAGCTAAGGTTAACTGTTTTAAACTTGAAGTCAAATTACTAATGTTAACTGGGAGTTCAGCGATGGCTATGATGTGATTACTCAGAGGTAAAGGTGTCATCCTCAGCCCTTGCTTATGAATGCAATACCTTAAAAATTCAATATCTTCAGAAAGCTTTGAGGAATTTTCTTCAAAAATTTGCAAGTGCCCACCCTAACTTGCTGATAAATTGACTTCACTTTAAAGGTCTTTGGTTAAAGTCATGATTTTTGGCTCTTAATATTAATTTAAGTGTCAACCCATCGGGCCCCAATTTTGTGGCGCATCGCAGGGGGCGCAGAGCCATCCCTCGCAGTGTTAATTTGGCCGACGCACCACCGTGGGCTGCCAATTTGACAATTTGGTAGACCGTATGCACAGAGATGGGTGTAATGGCGCACCAGGGGGAGGTGCCGACAGGTACATGTTGGCGCAGTGACAATTTCGTGCCAAAAAACTGTGCGGAAGGTGCGCTGAAAGCTCGCCAGCTCCAACCTGGTCTATTCTCGGCGCAGGCGAAGCCAACCTCCGCAGCTGTAATTTGGTGACAGGCGCACATGCACGCACACGTCAACAAAGCCTCAGAGGCAGGTTTCTAGAGTGTCAGGCACATTTTAATGCAGTAAACAATCACAGCCAATGTTCCCTCTAAGCTGTTGCCAAGATGCTAATGCATACACTCTCAGCGCACAAGAAAATATATGCAGCGCATAAAATAAAATTCAATATAAACGTATTAAATAATATCTAATGTTAGACCTCATCCAATCTGATTAATTAGACCAATAATATTGTTTTCTGTACAATTTTGCATCGTGACTCAGTGAGTGACAGGTGTCCAGCCAATGATAAGATAAGGTTCACTTACGCTATGCAGCCAATCATACGCATTGCATACGTGCCCTAATACATCCATGTATACACCCCGTGCAGGTTAGCTAGCTAACAACAGTGCGGCGGAGTTAAGAGACGCAAACGCTAACCCCTTATCATGGCGAAACGAACGAGCAGCGACACATCCACTCACCAAGCCAAAGTAAAAAAGAAATGCGCTTCTTTTAAGATGGAATGGCTGTCGGAGTATATACAAATAGAAGAACAAGCGGTGAAACTGGGTGAGATTTTTTCTTTTTCGAGTGAGAAAGGTCTACTCTGCAAAACATGCAGCGAAGCCAAAGTAGCAAGTGAGTTTTCAGAGGGAAAAATGTGGACCGAATGGAAGTTGGACTACCTCAAGCGTCACGTTCAGCAGAAAAGCCATTTGAAAGCTGTTGGAATTGTACGACGACTCAAGATGGGACAGGGGATTGGTACATTATTGCAGGAGAACGCAAAAGACCGACAGAAAAGAAACGAGCTGTCACACAAAACAAAATCTGACCCTGAGCAAGTTAAAGTTCTCATTGACAATATTTTACTTGCCATCAAAATGAATGCATCAATGCTGTCAGTTCAACAAATCCACGATCACATGGCAAAGTATGTGAGTATACCAGAAAGCTGGCGAAGCAAAAACTATGCCTTTGAATTTGTGAACTCAATCAATGAGATAGTGCAGAATGAGACTATGTGCAGTGTTAAAAATGCACCCTGGCATACCCTGATTGTAGATGAGAGCACAGACATATCAGTACACAAAATGCTAGTCCTATATATTAAATACAGGGAGGAAAATGATGTCAACTATAAAACTGTGTTTGGTGGCATCATCCAGCTGACAGCATGCACTGCTCAGGATATTGTGCAGGCAATAACTCAGTTTTACTCCAAACATGGACTGGACATGCAGAGAATGGTGATGCTGACCTCCGATGGTGCCTCAGTAATGTTAGGAAAACACAACGGAGTTGCAGCTTTGTTAAAGCACCAAATACCACACCTAACTGAACAGCATTGTGTGGCCCATAGAGAGGACTTGGGCATTGATGATGCCTGGAAAAATGTACCTTTGATGCGAGATGTGGAAACTCTTCTTAGAACTGTGTATTCCACTTTCTCTCGGTCCACTGTGAAGAGGGGCAAAATGGAGGACCTAGCAAAGATTCTTGATGAAGATACACTGTCATTCAGGCCTCTGAACGAAGTGCGATGGCTGTCGCGGCACCAAGCTGTCAATGCTGTTCTGAGGAACTACACTGTGCTTCAAGAATTCTGCAGAAGAGAATTCACTGAAAACAGAGATCCAGTTGCAAAGTACTGCTACAAAAAGCTGAGTGATTCAAAGTTCAAGGTTACTGTCACTGCTCTGGGAGATGTTTTGGGTGAGCTAGCACAACTCTGCCTCACTTTACAAAGACGCAACCTGACTGTGATGGAGGGACACTGCTTTGCTAGAGCAAAGATTGAGAAGTTGCGTTCCCAATACCTGAAGGAGAAGGATGTACAGTGGAGTGACCGTGTCAAAGAGGCAATGGGGACCTCATCAGCTGATAGCAGAAATACTGGTGAGATTACTCTTTTCATTAGTAAGCTCTGTGATCATATGGATGCTCGTTTTCCAGAGGATGAATTAAAGGAGTGGTCTGCGTTTGACATTGAAGCACTGAGCTCTGACATCAGTTTCGACTATGGATTAGCAGACATTGCCACACTGGCAAAGAAGTATGAGGCCATTCTCCACCACCCACAGTCTGTGGAGGCCATTAACAGTCAATATGCTGAATTCAAGTACATAATGAAGCAAAAACTTAAACAGGGGTCAATCAGCACATTCTCAGATATGGTTGCTGCATCACTTAGATGTGAGGAGCTAAAGGAGATCTCACAGCTTGTGGATATTTGTGCTACATTTCAAGCTTCCAGTGCAGATTGTGAAAGAGGATTTAGTTTAATGAATCGTATCAAAACAGCATCCAGAAATCGTCTTGAAGTGGCACATTTGGACCAGCTGATGCGCATAAAGTCAAGGCAAGAAGCAGACGAAGCCATCAACCTGGACAAAGTGTACAACCATTGGAGAAGTGAGAAGGACAGACGTGAAAAATAAGGTAAAATTTAATTCAGATTTGTGCATATGCTAGTGACATTTGTTAAGATTTTTTATTTATGGATATTAATCATTAAATGCTGTTACTACTAGATAATTTATGGGTAGTAGAAATGCTAATAAAATTAGAGTAATTAGATATTTTACAAAAAGTTACAGGAATTTACACTGTATTACAAGCAACAGCACATGTCATTGTGCAAAATATGAATGTTTTCATGTGAACAAAATGTTATGTCTGAAAGGTGTGTATATGTATCATTTCTTCCAGAACAGGACCCTAAGCCAGGCCACAATTGGACCTCACCTAGGCCAAAGCAGGACTCTTCCCTTGGCAGGACTCTTCCCATGGCCAAAGCAGGACTCTTCCCTTGGCAGGACTCTTCCCTTGGCAGGACTCTTCCCATGGCAGGACTCTTCCCATGGCCAAAGCAGGACTCTTCCCATGGCAGGACTCTTCCCATGGCCAAAGCAGGACTCTTCCCATGGCAGGACTCTTCCCATGGCCAAAGCAGGACTCTTCCCTTGGCAGGACTCTTCCCATGGCCAAAGTAGGACTGTCACACATATAACGTACTACACATCTCATGAATAACAAGATTTTTGTCTTTCATTGTAAGTGGGCCAAATCACTTATATTAAAAGTAAACTAATGAAAATTGCTGCTGTAATTTGATTCTTTTAATAAGCCATGTAACTTGCTATCCAAGATTTTGAACAAGTGTGATACTGGTGTGTGGCCACATCATACACATCTGATGATGCACACAGTGGTCCTCTCAGCGTGCTCAGGAAGCAAGTGTTTATGCCCAGACTCTTGAAAAATTAGAGGGAACATTGATCACAGCAATCACTATTTAATATAACTGTCAGAACCAGCATATACATTTGTATCTATACCAACTGTCCTGTCACATCGGATGTCAGATTAAAGCCGTTTGTCATCCTGGAAACTTAACCTGACGGCAGCTGGAAGTTTGATGCACATCTTACAAGTCAACAATAAACAGCCTTAACATCTGATACTGAGTATATATCTGGCTTCTCTCATTTCATGAAATTCAAAGAAAAGAAGGAGAAAGAAGATGGAGAAAAAAGAGAGAAAATAAATGTATGTCACTAAGGATTTACCAGTGCTTTCCCATATTCCTCTATTTTAGTCTTTATTTTTAATGTGATCTAAAAAGATGGAGAGCATTATTGCAAGGAGGATGAGGCGGAGACACCAGGAGAATGTACAGTATATCA
Organism: Scarus forsteni; assembly: GCA_036419115.1. NCBI lineage: Eukaryota > Metazoa > Chordata > Actinopteri > Labriformes > Labridae > Scarus > Scarus forsteni. The sequence continues at coordinate 30,661,641 of JAZDUH010000136.1, forward strand.
CTAAAGGCTCTGCTATTTGCCAATTACAAACCAGGAGTGCAGGTGTATCACAATCATTATGAATGGATAACCCAGCTGCTGTGTAACTGTCCCTTAATTTTTTACTCCTATTGATGACAAAAGGAACAGATTACATCTGTCCAGGGAGCTGACAGCAGCTGAAGTGACAGCAGCTCTGACCGTCTCCGCTACCGGGTCTTTCCAGCACACTGTAACCGCGGTGGCGGGGATCATTCAGACCAATCAGATGCTGCGCCTCGGCCGCAGCGCATTTAAAGGCAAAGGGAGGCGGTCATTTGATTGGTGAAGACAACACTCGGCTGTGTTAAACCCACTCACGCCTTTTCTCCTCCCTCTCTGGCACTTGCGGGGAGGGGCAGGGACAGAGGCGTGGATGCGTCTCTCTGCGCTCCTCTGCGCCCTTGAGTGCGCCTCTCTTGGCACTGCAGGAAACCTGCAAAGTGCGCTGGTCACACCCTGTCCGCGCAGCAAAGGCCGGCGCAGGGCAGGTGCGCCTGCGACTGCGCCTGGTCTACGAAATTAGAGCCCGTCCCAATCCCAAGAACGATTTGAGGGATTTTCTACAAACTTTGACTTATGTCTTTAATTAGACAAGGGTGGGCTAGTTGGATTTGGTATGTCAAAATCAACATTATGGGAACCCATATTCATGAAGTGCTTTTGAACTAAATATCTCAAGAGGGATTTGAGGGCTTTGTTAAACTTTTTTCAGTTTCACTCAAAGCACTGTTATCTAGAAATTTAGTTGAGACTTGTCAAAGGTCTCTGAAAGTCGGTGTTCTAGAGTAAAAGTCGAAGTGCTTACCCTCCTTCCCCTCAAATGTGTCAGTTACTGTGATCACAAATCTGCATGGTTTCAGTCTGAATGTAGTAGGCAACACATATGTACAGATTTGTCTAATAGACACAAAGGAGAGGTTTCCTACAAACCATTATCCTGGAAAAACTTTTAAAAGACACACTTTGAAAAGACACATTTACATATGGCCCATAAAAGAAAGCAATAATGAAATAAAAGCATAGATTATCTGCATGATAAATAGTGCATTCGCGTCACGTCAGCTGAGAGGAATGACCAGAAAAGGGACATCAGCAGTCCGAGTGATGCCTAACACAATAAAAGTCTGAGGGCCTCTGCAAAGTAGCTGATTGCATTATGGGTCTGCAATGCAGCTGGCAGCTGCTTCCTGACAATATGATGATGAAAAACTCTCGTCACACCACTTCAAAATAGTCAATTAACAGAAATGAAATTGTGTGATGTCTGTCGCAGCACAGATGTTAAAGGCAAGGATGACAAACTGTGACTGCATTGGGAACTCTTTTAGGGGAAAAAAGTCTGTGGTTTCTGTTTGGACTGTTATCTTTAATATGAACTTAATGTATTTCACTTATACCAGTTTGATTTCATTTTTCTTCTTATTGGTCCCTCCAGAGAGCTGAAATGTCTGGATTACACAGAACTGTGTTGATTTGCATACTAATTTACATTGTGCCACTGTACTACACATTTTAGCAATACCTTCCATTTTGTGCCCTCATGTACATCTCCAAAACAATCTTCAGTGATAAATTTATCAACTATCTTCTGGGTTTGTTGTTTTTTTTAAATGAGGTGTTACTCCTCCATTTTCAAAACAATCTGAGCTTCAAGTGTGAAGTCTTTAATAACATTGTTGTCCACAAAATTATACATACATGCACATTTTAACACTATTCATTTTAATGTTTGTGATATGCTGTCTGTCTTTCTCAATTTTTTTGCAAAAACTGTTGGATGGTCCAACGACATGTCTGCCTGGTGCTACAGTTTATCCTGAAGCTATTTTACCAGCGTTTTGAGAAAACATTTCTTACTTTGTATTTCAATCCGAGACTTATTTGACAGATGACAGAAAAAAATACAATTTTGACATGACCAGCCTCCTTTTTGACTTTTACACTGAAGAGCTGACCACTTTGTGTCGGGCTGGTTACCATTCAAACGTATCTCTGTATTTATAAGTCATTCTGTATTTTTCACTCAGTTACTGTATCTGTTATCAAACCAAGTCTTACAGCTTTTCTACATTATTCCAAATGAAACCACTGCAGGATCGACTATCCATTACATACTGTACTGTATATCATACATATAATGAATAACAAATACTTAACTCCCCACTGCTCCATGCACTTGCACACAACACATCTATCAAAATCATCACTCATAATGAGCATGTTTTTTTTCTTCCATTTGATTTATCGTTTAAATTAATCAACCTGAACATTTCTCTGTGTAGTAAGCACAAAAGGCTCCCATTACAGCTTCTGACTGCCTCCCTTTGAATATGACGTGTAGGATATCATTCAGGAGTTTGTCCATCCCTTGTGTGCTCATGCAGGCAAACACAGCATGCTCTCATATACACACACACTCTTGGACCTTGTAGCAGCTTCCTATAGAGGGAAGTGAAAGGGGTCTAATTGGCTGCGTTGCTTTCACCACGTTTTCATGGTCATCCAAGCGTGTGTGTGGTCCGTGAAGGATAAGGGGCTGAACTGAGCTGGATGTTCAGAAGCAGAGAGAAAGAGAGACTGGGACAAACACTCCAATCAAGACTAGAGAGGTCTGTTTGAGGAGGATGGAAGCTGAATTGGTATGTTAGAGGGCTGTATAAGAAGCAATACCTTATCTATGTTAAATGTTATACATACGTTTTTTCCAGTGAATAACAAATGAAAAGATAAAAAAAGTCTTTGTAGTGACACTCAAATAAAGATGGAGTATCAAATGTTTTGAAGGAAACAGCAACTAGAACTATAATGTGAAAGTATTATGACATTGTAAGCAGTATCACTCGCTTTTGGATAGTTTTCCTATAGGCAGTCGAAGTGAGAGAAGACCTGGCCTGATGACCCTCTGGGGATTTCAACTCTATATTCTATTCTAATTCTTGCAGAAGCAAGAGATGAACATGGGATTCCAAGACCTTGACCTTGGACGTCTTCCTTATAGAATCTTATCAGATCATCATCTTAAAGGAACACTTCAACATTTTAATGTTTTCATGTCCTACCTATGTCACCAGGCCACGACAAGCAGGTTTGCACATGTGACCTTGTGGCTAAGTATTTCTTCAAAAAATTGAAAATGATAATCTTAGTCTATAAAAAAAAGAACATCACACAGTCAATAAAAAAAAGCATACAGGACCCTCTAGAATTTATCTGATGTCTGCAGACAGAGACATGCCAAAGCACTACCCATGTACTCCCAGCGTTTGAGCTAAGCTAAGCTAGTTGTTGATGAACCAAGACCATCTCTTTCTTGTTACTGGATGCACAGTCAAAAGAATGCTGTCTACCTGCTTGTCATGGACTGGGGACTGAGGTTAGACACGAAACGTCAAAATGTGTTCCTTTGAGTGATATTTTTCAACACAACAAAAATGTCCACACTGAGTTAAGTATTCTCAAAGCATTTTCCGGAGGTCATACTGATGAACATGGGGCCTGAAATCCTCAATCTTTGACCTTCAAAATCCTAGCATTTTTATTCAAAATTGGATAAAACATGTAAGCAAGGTCAACAGTAACCCTCGAGGCATTCATGAGATATCAGGTTCACTAAGGATAACCTTTTCCCTTCAAACTCTTACCAGTTTATACAAAATCAGAGCAGGCATTGTCAAAAGTCCTAAGTTATTACATAGAAGGATTCTTCAGAGATCACATTTACAATAATAATTTCATAGCAAAGGGTGAGCATATGACTCAAAATTAACAATCAGAGATCAAGCAAAAGTCTCTTACACCTTCAACATTTAACCTTTAAAATCTGACCAAATCATCCTTCGGTTTAAAAGAAAATTATGCATAGCTTGAGGTTAATTCCTGAAAATATGCTTTATTAATTGTTTACAAATATGAGGCCCGATGTTCTTTATCTCTGACATCCAAAATCAGCTCATTCTTTAATCAAAGCATGTATCAGTGCAAAGTTAAGAGAAAATCTGAGATGGGACCGTTATGTGATTAAGTTTACAAAAATATGTTTAAAAGAAATGGATGAGTATGAAACTCAAAATCCCAGGATCTTAACCATTGACCCCTAAAACCTAATTAGATCATCCTTAAATTAGGGTGGATATTTGTACAGAGCATTATGAGACTCAGGGATATTGACATTTTACTGTGTGAAATAAAATTAACTTAGTTTATCCTTGATTTGAGTGTAGTTTTGTCCAAACCTCCAACCAAAACCCTCAAATTATTCTTGAGATCATGCTTCTCAGCAAAGGATCAACATGAGGCACCATAGTCTAAACCCTTGACCTCTTCCTTTTAAAATGACATCATTTCATCCTTGAGTCAAAGTGGTATTCAGTTTGTAGAGAGTATTTGGCACCGTTCTCATGTCATCACATTTACAAAAAATTCCTCAAAATAGAGAGCATGAGACATAAGCACCTATCCTCTAAATAGAATTACTTCAGATTTTTGAGAAAGAAATTACAACAACTGCATGCTCAGTAAAATGCTTGATATGCTGGAAAGAGCACGTACAAATACTGCATTTTACAGAATATAAACAAAACATGCTTTAGAGAAAATCAGCAAACCCAACTGCAAAGGTCAAAAATCTCTAGAGAGACTTCTTAGGGAGGGTCAATCTGTATCTCTGCCCTTTGAAGAATTTAAGTTGAAAAGACCAGAGTCTGCTCACCCTGCCATTCCTTTTTTTTTTTGCTTTTTTTTTTGGTCTGAAGTGGTTTTTAGATTTTGCTCCATTAAACTAATTGCTGACTAAAACAGAGTGCTTGTGTCTGCCAAAGGCCCGCTGGATCCCAGGGGCTCTCTTGAGCTGTGCAGCTGACGTCGAGTGCTGCTCAGTGGGTCTGGGGCTCCATCTGTGCCAGCTTCTCCCACTGGGTGCCCTGTACCCGCATGACCTTCACACCCCCATCCAGCCACAATGCTGGAGAAGTATACATTCTCTTTCCTCATGAAATCATGTTGGATTGAGGAAACACAGGATTTGTGCAACAGGAACACTAAACATAAATGCACCTGAGTCAGAAGATTACTGACCCTGATAATTGAAGTTTTAGTTACTAAACAGTAACAGTAAGATTGTTATTGTCTCCAGTTTTGGTAAATATGTCCATTGCATATTTTATTCCATTGGAAAAATCGCAGAGGGTCATGTTTGTCTCTCTGTTAAATCCCCTTTCAGTTCATAAACCCTCTTTGCACTTTTCAGCTTCTGTTATTTAATGTTAAAATTATGAAAAATCTGACTGGCAGGCAGTTTTCGATCAAGTACCTTAAACTTCAGAACCATGCTGTTACACCACATCCTGAATTGAATTGAATTCAATTGATTTATTTCGGTCATGTCAGCACACTTATACAACATCACACATTGTTAATAGACTCATATCCCTCTAGATGTTTGGAGATGTTTCGTTTCAGAACAGTTACCACTGCTCACATTATTTTCTGAACTTGCTTTGGGCATCGAACTTTAAAAGAGCGTATTGGCCTTTTTTGTTGGCCAAGCCTTTTAGCATGCATGGCAGGCGTCTTTCCAATTTTCAATCTAACACAGTTGTAATTTCTACTTTGTGCACTCCCGTTGAGCATGCACACATCAGTGAATAGTAGCTGATGCTGACCAGTGTTGAGAAATCATAAAAATTTCTGAAGAGGAGGGAAATATTTGGTTGGTAAATAATGACGTTTCCCCACAGCCCCCTGAATATTTTTGTTTCCCATTACAAAGTATATGGTAGTGAGCTCATCTTAGGGAGCTTGGCCTAATTGAGTTTGGTGATGCTGAACATTGGCATTACAATACATCTGAACACTCAGTGCATACAAAAGCATCTTACCACGTGCAGCTGCAGCTGGTCTCGGTATTCCCACCATTACTAGAGGCTGTCCTCAACACTTGCTAACATTTACAAGCGAATTGGATAAACATTTGGAAATTTTTAAGCATGTGTCAAATTTATAACAAATCCCACAATCATTAGTGTTGCCCAACTGACATTAACTTTACTCTGTTTCACCTTTGTTGGTTCAGTGCAGCTTTATGTCCCCCTATATACTGGCAGGAATTGGGGGAGGGGGAGTGGTTGTAGGAAAAATGTTGTGGTAGAAAGCAAACCTGTTCCTCTCTTACAGATGCAGAAAAAGACTGTGTCTTATTCTGTGGATTATAAAACTTGATCCAAATTCTAAAGTCTTTAATGAATTGTAAGCCTGATATTTGGAGGAGACATAAAAAAGAAGGGTGTTCCCCTGTATAAGGGAACACCACATTATACAATGTATGTACCTCATACTCAGCATTTCTACAGACATACCCTACAGGCTGATATTAATGCATTTGTGAACATTCAAATGTAGTTTTCATTAGAGACAAAGGGCTAAGATGTTTATTCACTGCAGAAATATCCGGTATCTCTTTGATCATCTCTGATGTTGGAAGAATGAATCAGTGAAATAAGACTTTGCACTCAGCATCAAGACATTTTATGAGTTCTGTTAGGGCCCTGTGCCTTTAATAGTCTATAAAAAAAAGAAAAGAAACAAAACATCCATCCAAAGCTTGAACTAAAAAATTAAATCTGTAGAGCAGAGTAGAGAGCAAAGTAGACCCACTCACCCCAAACCACTGTAGTCATGCATTACTTGACATCATACTATCAAAATAGAGCCCAAATACATATATAATCAAATGCATACTCACAAAACCACAAAATAATTAACCAACTTCTCAGGTAATGAGGTCACAGAGATCTCTTGAGAGGTGTCTCTCAGTTGGTCTAAATTTCAAAAGCACCTAAACCGGTCTGATTTATTTGATTAAAAATGTGCAATTTGGATCTAAGATGGTGCAAAACACAAGTCAGGACATATTAAACATGAGCCAGACCTGCCTTGAAGAATGTTTAAAATACTATGTTGTTTTGATCTTACATTCATAACTCACTAAAAATGGCTTTGTGACCCACATTTGTGCTGTGACCTAAAAGTTGAGAAGAACTCCCCCAGAGCCTCTGGCAACATACCTACTTCGTATGTGTACATGTGCATCTGCAATTCACAGCATGCTGCACACACAAACGACAAAAGAACACACTCGTGCACACTAAAAAAATGTACACAAGTGCAAACACACACATGAAGGCAGGAAAGTTTGCCAACTGTGCCACTTGAGTCGCTGATTAGATTTGGCAGAATTGTGCTGACTCCTCAGGAGTTAATTGGTGTTACCCAATCGTATTATGACTGCCTCCAATCTGTTTCACATACAGGTACTTAAAAAAGCCACAAACCTGCAGAGTTTAGAAAACACATCATTTTAGCCCAGTGACAGATTTAGATAGCTCCTTCTCCTTTTAAATAAATAAATCATCTCCTGTAGAGATGAAACAACTGTGTTTGCCAAATCAGACAGATGTTCCTGTTGAAACAAGGACTTGCATGAGAGGAACCCCTCAATGGCAGCTAAGGGAGACAGAAAGAGAGCTACTACACAGAGAGGGTGTCCCAGTTTCAAACTGTTTTAGTTAATGGATAAATCTTTATTTGACTTGAATTGTGCAGGTTGTTTTACAGGCTGATTTAATTTCTGATTGCAGTACTTTTAGTCTTTGTTCTCTAGATAGTTGTTTAGGTTGGCAGCAGTTAAGAGAACTTCTTGTGGAACAGCTTCAGCAGCAACATGGACTTGTTTGTTGGATTGCAAATTCACAATCGAGACAGCTCATCTATTTTTGGAACTATGTGTTCTTTCAACAGTCAAGTACCTACAGTAAATTGGAGGCATTTCACAGATTTATTTTTTTCTTTTTGTTTTTTTTTTTGTTAAACTGGAAAACACTGTCATCTCAATGAACAAAAGAGACAGTAAATAATGGAAAACAAAATGAATAAATAACTAGCCCCCAACATTCAACCAAGAATTGCAGCTGTGAAAAAACAGAGATTTGACATGGGGTAATATGGTCTAAATCCACAGACTGTAAAAAGTTGAAACATTTGACATTTAAGTAAAGTGGAAGTCTGATACAGCTTTGTGGGTGCATATGGAAGCATGGCACGCAGCTTGTTGAAAACCTACATAATGACACGATACCACAATCCCCCACTGGGTCTATATGCTGCCCTGTCATTATTGTTACGCCTCTGATACTCCCACTGGAGATGGAACAGATGGAGGGCTCTAATTTCGTAGACCAGGCCAAGGCGTGGTGCACCTGCCCTGTGCTGTGCCTGCACCGCACCAAGAGGCTGTGTCCAGGGCATTTGCAGTTTTCATGCACAGCACTGCAAGGTGCACCTCAAGTCTCCGTCCCTCCCTTTGACACAAGGGAGGAGAGAAGGCATGAGTGGGTTTAACACAGCCAAGTGTCATCTTCACCAATCATATGAATACCTCTCCTTGCTTTTAAATGTGCTGCGGGCAAGGCACATTTACAATTTAAATCACATCTTCATTAACTTCAACCTCGGCTGGTGGATGCAGCCGTCCTTCCCTGGTCCGAATCATCAGACCAGGGGAGGATGGCTCTCCTCAGGCTCCCTCCTTTCTTCTAAAATTAGCAGTCCAAAGCAACTGAGGAGGAACAGGAAGGGGACACATTTAGATAAAATGAGTTATTCTCATGTGATTTTGTGTATCTTTAACGTGACTGGGTAAATTATGGCCAAAACATGCAGAAACTGTAGGCATATAAGCACATTTATTTAAGGGCAGAGCTGCGCAGCCAGGTGGTCTCTCCTCTCTTGCGTGCTTTGCTGCTCTCCCTGCTTTGACAGCACATGCAGTTCGGCCTCTCTCCATCATAAGTCCTGTAATGTCTCCCCGTGAGGTCAAAGTGGCATCCATGGCATAAGGCTATGTTGTGTGGCATGCGACATACAAAAAAGAATGCACTAACACTCTCAATACCTGCCTGTGAAGTTTTAGTGATGTGCGCACCGTGCACCTGCCAGACAAAATTACCACTGCACGGGGTGCACCAAGCTGTGCCACCCTGTGCCACCTGGTGCTGTGACAGGAAATTAGGGCCCAGAGGGTCCACTCAGACTCCCATTCTGTCTCCACAGTGTTCACAGTGTAGGTGAAACACCACAGACTTGAATTAAGCCTATGACTCGACATGGCAGTGTTGGACTCCTGTTACAACATTGTGTAACCACAAAAAACCTCACAGGAGCTCATGTGTATAGTCAGATGAGCCCAAACAATAACTGAGTGCTGATCTCCCTGGCTGATCCCTTCTCACATCTGTTATTACCTCTAAGGCTGGCAAAGAAGGGGGATCACTTCCCTGCTCTGTTACACCTTGACATTTATATCAAAGATAAAGTGTCATGGCTGCATATTTCATCTGAGATAGAAATATTTAACTCTGAAAGAGCAATAACTTTACGTTTTACTTTAAAAATTAAGGTTGTCTTAGAATAACAAAAATAAAGATCTTCAACTGTGCTGTTTTCCCACAGTGGTGAGTGTGCAACACTCTTTTTCAGTCTTGTAAATAGCTCCAGGGTTGTGAGTCTGGAGCTTTCATGGCGTTCTGGGTGTCCTGAAACATGTGAATTTTGCAGGTTGCAGCCCTGCGGGTGGGTAAACACTGAAGCTTTTACTCATGTCATATTTAAGAGTGAATGGTTTAGTGGTGTTACATTTTTGGACAGCTCAGGTAGTGATCTGTGCACAGTGTTTCTTTTGTTGGGTTAGCACAGTTCTTGATACAGTGCATGTTGTGTGTTTTCTACATTTGGTTGATACAGTTCATCTTACATTCAGGTGATTTTAAGAGGCATTTACACATAATGTACACTGGCTGACATAGGCCAGAGTTGTGTTATCATCAAATTTCACAGAAAACATGCTCCTGGTCATTGTCTCTGTGTTTAATGCGGGTGAACGCATCTAAAGCTGTGAGAAATGTGCTGGTGATGGATGACATTTCCTTTCTTTTAGATTATAGACTGGTTTGAAATGTTTGCCAACAAACATGTAACACATGGGTAGCGTGCTCAACTTCACAGGCATGGTCATGGTGATTATTATAAAAACAAACTGTGATGTTACTCAACTAACGCTAAAGTGGACATACATGTCATGTTCTCACGTGCAGCTGGTCTCCTTATTCCAACATTATGCCTATAGAATGCAAGACGGCTGTCCCCAAAAGGGTGCATCAAGTTGTTCAACTAGAGTCCAGTCCTATGGGGAAAGCAGCTAAAGTCATTAGAGCTGATGTACATTGACATACAGGCAGGCCGGCCCCAACGTTCACCAACAGATATTAACGTAGCTGGAACTGACGGTAACAAAGGTCAGGGGAAGTCAGCTCTTGCTGCCATTAACAAAATGATGGACATTGTTTTTTAAGGTACATAAAATTTTTCAATGTACCTGACAAACACAAGCATTTCCCAAGTGAAAGAGGCTTAGTTTTGTGTGCGGCCTGCCTTAGCTCATCATGGCTCAACCCTCCCCTGTGCATCAGCAAAAGTTTGACAACACATCAGCGTGTTAATGCAACTTCAAGGTAAGAAATGTCGTGGTGCTGGGTGGCACTGTTCTATTGAATTTCTTGGTCTGAATGTGACTTTGTAAAGGTTTTTTTTCTCCAAGAAAGTTCAGCTTTGACTAAAATATCACCAGCACTGTCTGAACAGGGGCTGACAAATCTCTTGGTTTCCCAGAGAGAGCTTTCGCTTGCCAATTCTGACAGCCTTCACTAACCCATTAAACTGGCAATGTTTGAGAAAAACAATAAGGACAAAACAAAACTCCAGTCCCAAAAATAAGGGTGAAGGCAGCAATAAATGCCTTAAGTTCAAAGCAGGGATACATATAAAGACTGTATAACTTAAAGTGAAATTAAAGGCTCTAAATAGACTCAGCAGTCCCACAGGTGCAGAGAGCATGTCAGTCACTAGAGATGGGACATACTTTGCTGCAATGATTCCTCTAAAATGTCGTCAGAAGCCTTTGCTGTTGTACTTCTATCCATTTCTCTCACTATGTGTTCTCCCAGTTGGACACAGAAACACTCTTTCTGTTAGATGTGTTTTCTTGTCGTGTCTGTTTATGTCTTTAATGTTTTCATTTCATCCTCCTCTCAAATGTATTACAGCATGGGCAACATGCTTGTTCTAAAAAGGCTATAATAGAGGAAAATGCACACATGTTTAAAGCAATCGTAATGCTAAATGAAAGAAATCTTTAGTATTGTGATTACAGAAAAATATTTTTGTCAAGTTATTTTTCATTGCTTGTATTTTATTTATTTTCTTATACAGAGGAACTTTTCAAAATCACCTTAATTAAGAGACAGTTTTACCTGTGAATGCAAACTGGAAAGGCAGGTAGCTGTACAGCCAGCAGGAGGTTGACCTTCAGCTATAATACATACACAGATAAATGATTTGACTAGCAAGATGACAGAGAGGACAACATCTGTTCAATGAAAGAATGGAAATGTACTATGTGATGTCACTTCCACTAATCCCTGATTTCCAACAGGGATCACACCGGGTACCCTGCACAGTTTTTGGGACCAACTCCAGTGATGTCCTATGTGAGCTGAGGGATTTTTCATTTTTGTCAACACATTCTTTTCACAATAAGAAACCAAATTACATAATGGGTTACATTTTAACGACAGTATTCTTATTACTGTGGTTATCTATAAATCTAAAATTTAAAGTGCTTTCCTTTGCTATCAGTCTATTCATCTTAATTCTGTAGCTAGATCTGCCTTATTCCATGTCTTTAATCAAGCAGATCTAGCTGGCTAAGCATCAAGCTGGAATGATTGAGCTTACTTTGAAACAGCATTGCCCAATCAGCCTCCTTTCACATTACAAAGGAAGGAGGCATGAATGTGACACCAACCAGAAAGTCATTCTGTCCCTCGATATATGAACACCAAGCAAACAGGTATTTTCACACATGAGATGACCAGCTGTTAGTCCAAAAATTCTGACACCCATGTTGGCCAGGGCATTTCAGTGCAGAGTTTGCATGCTCTCCCTGCTCTCCCTATTTCATGGCAAAAATCTATTTGTAGCTGGATGATACCTGTCAAAGCATGACAGCATGAGTCTAATGCATCATGAGCATTTCCCTCTCTTAAATGATATGGGCAGCAAACAATAAATAAGTCTCTATAGTCAGTGGTGCTTGTCAAGCAACTTTAACTCTCTGTTCATATGAAGCCTTCCTCAATCTTTTCTCGAAACATATTGCACAAAGATTTTCTTCTGAAATGGTTTTGAATTTGAAAGAAAGTATGCCCTTAGTTTTATTGTATGCTGTCTACCACTAACCCAACTGTGGTTTTCCTATTTATCCTCATTCCCTTTTTCTTCTGTCAAACTTTTGCCCATATTATCCACATTTATATTATAGGCTTGCAGCAAGGAGGCAAGGCCACCCGTGAGGACAATAAAGGAGAATGTTTTTTGGGGCCTAGCCTTGGGAGGGGAGGGGCATGATGATCAAGAAGAAAAACAGTCCATCCCAAATTATCATTCTAATACTGAAGTTGCTTATTCAATTAACAAAACAAAATATTTATTGACAACTTCTTATTAAATAAATAAATGAATAAAATGTAGCCTGTTTCAAAACCAAAGACCGTTTTTCTTAATATGATACAGCTTTTTGTCATAATATTATCTTGTGACGGTCAGCTGGACATACAGTAGCTGCTGGGCCCCCAGTGTTGGACAGTGCATTGCCATTCAAAGACCTAAAAAAGTAGGGACAGCAGCAAATACAGGAGGAAAAGAGGGAGCTTTGTAAACTTCAAAAATAGGCTGATTGATTCTGGGCAAGGAAGTTAAATTTTAGCCATGATTGAAGGCATAGGTTAATGTCACTAATTAACATATTGAAGAGTTGATATTGGATTTTTTTTGGAGCCCATTTTTGAGTGCTGCTCTGCTAGGATCCATCAAGCATTGACGTGCTGATTGAAATTCCCAGGAAAATTTATGGTTGGAAGTTATGGATGGTCCAAGAAAAAATCTAAAATTCAAATGTTGTTATCCCACTAATGTAATGCCCAGGAAAAACTTGAAACAGACAAAAAGCTGTGCTATTCATGTAAAAGTAGATCAGAGGATTGGCGGGTTAATGATTTGAGGTTAGGTTGCTGGGTGGACGAGTCGTGAACATATGCAGTGCTAGGAATGCTAGTCCTCTGCCCTCTGTGCAAGTCAACATTTGCAGTCAGGGACTCCATGTGATTTCACTACATATTGGAATGGTTATATGCAAGTATATACTGACGCAGACAGATCAAGCTAGTCCTATGAGTGACAATCAGTGTTATCCTTTCTGTGCACTTTGTTTACATCCAAGTAGTAGAGCATTATAGCAGCAAGGCAGAAACTGTTCACTAGAGTCACAATGGCCAGTTGTGTTTGGCAGGGGACAGTTGTAGATCTGCAGTCAACTACAAAGGTATCAGGCTTTAACTGTGTACATCCCTAGTGGCTTTATCTTACACGACATTTTGGTTAGCTTGTGACAAAGCAGGGCTTCTTACAAAGGGTCCTATCAAGTATTTATTTCAGTGTTGTTGTGATTGATGCAAACAGTAACAGGAAAAAACAATCCTAAAACTTTACTCCTTCCAAACACAACAAGTTATTGGGGGTTATATGAGGCGAGAAAGTCATTATGGGGCATGTGGATCCAACTATGGACCTCTGGAGCAGAAAAGTCACTCCCCTGGTTCTCTTCTTGGCTCTGTGAAGGTCGCAGAGCAGCTGGGAAACTCTGACAGCTGGGAACCTTCTCAGTCTCCAGCAGACCACAGATGTTCCTCACTCTCTCTCTTTTTTTCTGTCTCCCCAGCTCTCTCTCTCTCTCTCTCTCTCTCTCTCTCTCGTCTTCTCTCACATCCTCCATCTCTACCTCCATCTCTCTCCCCTGTGTGAGGAAAAAAATCTGGCAAAGCAGCGTTCCAGTTGTGAAATGTTTTTTTCTCGCCAATTACTTCTCTCCCCTTCGCCCTCTTACTCCAGATGTAGCCAATCCACTGTGAAGATGTCAGAATTATGCAAATGATATAAGCGAGTGTGTTGAGCTGAGAAGTGGGGATTTGTCGTTTTTATGAGTTATGATTTAGAGATGTTGACTGCCTTATTTGCAAAGAATGATGACACAAAATTCAGAAGTTTGACTTTGATGAACTGATATAATTAAACTCTTTATTAAAACTCCAAAAGACATGTGGAAAATCAATACTGTCTCATTATTTGGCCTGTTGGAACACAAAGTACTCTTTGGTTTGGAAGCAAACCAGAACTAACTAGGTTGTCACAAAACCAAGTGACTTCTGCCACTTTCATCTTGACAACAAGCTGAAGTCTCCAAAGACCATGTCTGTTATCAGGCAGATCCACCACACAAAGCTTTGAACAAGGAACACTTGTTACTGGCCAGAAAATTACAATAACATGGGCAACCACCATCGTTTGAGAAAAATGGGTGGTGCTACAGGCATAGTTAACTTAGGTTGATACAAAAAGTGACAGCAAGAGTCAGATTAGCCCTTTATGTGACAAATAAAGCATTCCTTAAATCACCTTCAATTTGTTTTAAATGGGTTGCATTTTGATTTCTCTGGAATAAAACAATCTTTAGACCTTTCTACACATGACTCACAAGGTAGAGTACTTCTCTGTCATCATGGCTTCTCCTTCTCCTGTTAACAGCAAGAGTAGCTCCCTGAAAATGCTGATTCCCTTGTCCTCTACAAGACCAACAACTGTTACCTCCAAAACACTTACTTCAGGGATTCAAGTAGCACACCAAGTGTAGGACATGGACTATGGAAAGTAGTAATAGACAAGTAGTAATAATAATTGCATTACAGCCACCAGGCAACTACATTTACTGTACACAACCTACCATGAAAAGCAACAGTTTAACACAAGATGAAAAGACTCAACAACATGGACTGATTCAAAAACTCCTTTAAAACCCAGTATGCATCTCAGGAGAATTTAACCTTCTCAAAAGCTTCTCTCTGCTTTCCTGCATTGTTTCCAGTTTCTCTGTGGACTCTTTTACAGGTGTTAGGGTGAAATTAGTAACCATGCTATCTAGTGTCCCCTCTGGTTACCAGCAAGTGTTAAAAGCTTTCCTTTCTTTCAATGATGCACAGTGTGACGTGTGCTCAAAGAAAGGCAAGCTGTGATGTTATGATAAGGACCATCAGGCTGGATGCAGACCTTTTCATAATACTGCCATAAAAACATGAAACACGTCAAAGGAAATATGCACATTTGTAGCATTTTTTTCAACTGAATTGCAAGAAGACATTTAACTGCAAAATCCACCAAAATCAAATTTAAGGAAGAAATGTTGAAGCAGCAAAATAAATCCAAAAAGGAGTTTAATATATTTAAGGTTTCATCCAAAGATCGAAATGACAATATCGTTGAACTCAAATATGATAAAGTTCTTTCATTACATCCACACAAATCTGCCCACAGTCAGTTTTCCAGGAAATTTTCTTTAACCTCACATTCACCCAGCCTGTCTCACACTAAAATTTTACTTGAGGCCTGGCAGAAGAAAATTCTGGGAAAAGTCTGGTGTACTGCTCATCCCCAAAGGGATAAGTGGTACTTTTTATTGTTTAAGATAATTTATCAGACTCAAACGTCTGTTGTCATGTTGTCATAGGCACTGCCATATTCCATTAAGTAGCTAACTCAGTTAAATTTCTTGGTGCATACATACCCTCTTTGTTTTTTAGAGTATATTAACCATGAAATACTTAGGGAGACATTTCTGCTTTATTTCGGCCCAGGGAGACCCCCAAGAAGCATGGCTAATCAAGTGACATTTAAATATCATCTTTTCATTGATCTGACCTTGATGTCCTGACAAAAACTACCTCTGTGGGACCATGGCCATTAAAGTATGATTAATAACACAGAGTCTGTCCAACAACTACATCGACAATGTACAGGCAATGTTAGAGAGGACTGTTGGCTGGAAAAGAGGGCATACTCTGCTCCAATTACAACTGATACGAGACAGAAACCCACTGATTACATGACAGGGAATTTAATTTGCAGGTCATGCATGTGTAACTGGTTTCTGTTACATAGAACAGAGGACTGTATTCTGTAATTAAAACATACAGAATTCATTCTATTTGAAAAAAAAAGGAAAAAATGGCTCTTAATATAACAACAATAATATTACAAATAATCAATAATAAAATAATAATACAAATAATAATGGTATACTCTATGTGCTTTTTGGGGATGACTGTGTTTACCTAGGTCTGTGTGGCCTGACTCAGCTCAACACCCTTCCCTTTATGTCACTAAAATTTGGCCAAAATGCCAGTATGTCAAAGCAGGTTTATATTAGATGAAAGAAAAAAACAAGTTCAAGAAGAGAACCTTGTGGGACACAAAACAGTCAGGTAAGGAAGGATGATGACATTAAGATTTCTAGAGAACTATCCAAATACTCCATTCATGTGGGTACATGACGTGTCCAGCAAAAGGATGAGGTTAACCACTCCCTACAGTATGATGATTAAAGGACAATGATGGTACAGTTGGTATGGTATTTTTACACCAAAGCAGAATAGTAAAATCTGTGACACAATTATACATTATTATGGTATTGTTAATCACCACAATACTACATTTTGCTCATACTTTGACTTTAAAGCTGAGGACATGTTCTCAGCGTGTTGCTCCACTGTATGTCGGGTCTCTGTTGCTATGATACGTTATTGGTTGCTGAAGGGATCAGTCAAGTGTGTTGTGATTTCATCTGATGGGTAATCTATGAGAAGGTCTGGTGTTAGACAGGCCAAGGTGGGGTGCCATCTGGCTGTGCAACCAGTGGGAGGCAATCCAAATCAGATAATCTGACATCATGTTCAAGGAATTTGAAAACAGGCACATCAGCAGAGTCCCAAAACCCATTTTAGTCCTTTATGGAAAGACTGTAATGCCTTACACATATGTGTACTAACAGGAAAAAGAACGGAAAATCCTTCAGATGATCGATGAATTGAACTGTTTTTTGAAACAGAAATCACTAAATATGGGGCAGCACTTTGGTTCAGCACTTTAGAGCACATGCTTCACGGCAATGAAGTTGCTGGTTTGATCTGGAGGGGCAGTTGGGGCCTATCTGGAGAACACATGCTCTCTCTTTGCTTGTGCAAGTTTCCTTAAGGTATTCCCTCCACAGAGCAAAAACATGCTCATTAGGTTGATAAGTGACTTTAAATTTCCCTCGGTTGTGTGTTGGTGTGAATGGTTGTCTGTCTCTACATGTCGACTCTGTGATCAGCTTGGGACCCATCCAAGACACAGCCTACTTCTCCCCCTTTGTCAGGTGGGATAGGCTCCAGTCCCTCAAAACCAAATGGTACAGATAGTAGATGTTAACTAAGAAAACATAGTCAACTAATGTTACCTTAGCTTATTGTCACTTTAAGTCCTTATTTGACTGAGAAGCTTGAAAATGATCCCAAATCACGGCGACACTGAAAGTCAGTTCAATGACTAGTGTGTAATAGACTGTAGCTTTTGTAATAAAGTTGATAAATTTCTGCTTAAAGCCTATTCACACTTGTGTTTCAATCCATAATATTAAAGCATCTGTGACATTTCTCCTTCACATTATGATTAATATTTGTTCATGCCACCAACACCAAGGCAGTCAGTAGATGGCTAAAATCAAGACTTTACTCAATGCATCCAAGCATGAGCATCCTATTTCTCCATCAAGTATTGGTGGATAAACAAGGTATCAAGGTATTATTGGCTCACTTTATGTCCACACATGGTTTCAAATTAGCCAGAGTAGGGAAAAGACAAGTGACAAACAGGATTCAGGCAGTAATTGATCCTGGGCATGGTTGCTACCCACTACACCAAACCATCATCCCCACTCACCCCATTTTTAAAAGATTAGACCTTTGATGACTTAAAGCAGACACTGAAGTTCAGAGTCAAAATTTAAAGTTCCAGCAAAATAACATCTTCCAAATCAAACATTAACCAAAGAAAGCCAATAGAAATATTTGCTACACAGCAAATATAGATTTTTTTCACAATTACCATCTATTACAAAGCATAAAGCCAATCACAGTGAACAAATTCGAAACAGCATTTGGGGTGGCCAACAAAAAATCCAGGAGGCTTTAAAAGCCATGTCCTTGTCTGGGCCTTAGTGTGTGGCCCCTTGGCAGTGGTGGACAAAGTACTCAACTCCATTACTTGAGTCAAAGTGTAGATAAGAGTGGTCAAATATTACCCAAATACAAGTGAAAGTTGTTCAGTCAGTTTTTCACCGAAGTTGAAAAAAGTTAGTATTAAAAATGCATTTTGTTTTAATGTCAATGTGTAATTGTATTATTGCCACAGTTAATTTACAGGACCTGTTGACTTAAATAACCTGCTGATTGCATTGACCTGCTTATAGAACTTTCAGAATATAAAGCTTGTAAAGTCTGCTACAAAGCCAAAAGAAATGCCCCAATGAAACATGTCTTAAAATGACAGAAGGACAACCATTTGCTTTTCATTCTTTACTTACTTGTGTTTTATGTTTTACTTAAGCTGTGCTTAAAAGTAACAAGTAATGAGACCCTTCATAAAAATGTAGCAGAGTAAAGGGTAAAATATTTGTCTTTCAAATGAAGTGAAGTAAAACTCATGAATTTCCAAAAATAACAATACTCAAGTAACGTATAAATACTCAAAAATATACAGAAGTACAGTGCTAAAGTGTATCTACTTCATTACTGTCTACCCATGCCCCTTGGGATGGCACCCCACTGTATGAGAAACAATAAAGAAACAAAGTCTCATAGCTCAATTTTTCAACCTTAAACAGTCCTACTTGCACTGTTATAGGCTGTGAGTAATCAAACTTTATATACTTTAAATGATTGAATTATAACACACCAATTTCATTCAACGCTTTTTTGTGCTGCTTAAACAAAAATTCAAAGTGCAACTCACCAGCTGGATAGCCCGACTTTAGACAGAACGACAGCAGAAGTTCTTTCTTTTACTGGACCAGTTTTGTGACCTCCCTCCTGAGGAAACTGATCTATACAGGAGGCAGAGTGGGACATGGTTAAGAAGAAGAAAAAAAGTGAGAGAGCTGTGAGAGTGGCGTAGCAGTTAATCACGCTAAAGCGATCCACTCACTCAATCTGTCCATCCATCTGCCTCCATCCCCTACCTCATCCCTCTCTCCACTCCCAGCTCATCTTTTATTCCCACCCACCAGCTCCTGTCTTCCTCACCTTTGTTGGTCCCTCAACTGTAAGCTGTTGTGAAAAGGTGTCTTTATACTATGCCTTCCCAGACCTCCAAGGCACATGAACATTTAAATGTTGACAGATGTTTCTCTTTACATCTGCAGCCCATATACCCCAGAATAACCTAAATCTGTGATCCCATGGGATCTTGTCTGCTTTCCACCTGTCACGAGATAAATATTTAATGACCATGTAACATGTTCATTTGGTCCATGTTCAGGGTGAACACATAAGTGACTTTTAAACTAATCAACTGAACATTTATGGTCACTCTTTGTAATACATAATATGCCATTTCATAAAGGTTATTATGAAGAACGGAACAGCTGGGTTTCAGAAACTTTTTTCCACATTGACCTTAGTATCAGCAATAATTTAAAAAAAAACACTGAGAAGTCCCATCTTGACTGATGCTACCTTCAGGGTTGGCCTACAAAAATGTGTGCACCACTTTAAATCACACCTTGATAATACCTCTAACCTTCTGCGTATGTTCCACATCGACAACCTTGAGCTAAGACCTGTAAGCTGAATGCAATAAATTGACAAATGAAAGCCAGGAGTGTATTCAGACAAAATATCAACAGTTTCAGTGAGTTGAGTGTTTGGGTAAAGTCCATGCTGTTCTGGAAGGATGGAGAAATGGTTAATGTTTGATTGAATGTCCAGAGTCACCAAGTCGTTCATGTGTTCATAAAGTTTTTAGGTTTAGATGCAGAAATATTTGACAAGACCAGAGGAACAAGTTAGAAAAGTGGTCTTTGGGGACCAATCTGCAGTGGACACCTTTGTGAAAGCATTGTTTTCCTTGAACTGTAGATTAACTGAGAAGAGGCCTTTGAGCCCTGAGGCTGCATTTTTTGCTCAAAACAGTTGCATCTCTTAAAAGAAATACAGTCAAAGTTGTACCAGTTATGTTGTCACACCTACTCAGAAACTTTGGTCTGTTGTTTTACAGGTTAAATTTCTGTCTTTTCACATTTGGATTTTTAACAATACATACAACTCAAACCATACTAAAAATTTGTGCTGTGCCTTTTCTGTGGATTTCAGCCATGCAATATAATAGAAGACCTAAAATTGTGGACACAGTTCATAAGGCCATTTTTAGCCCTTGTAATTATGCTGTGATGCAAGAGCCTGATACATCTATAACAACTTTGTGAGGAGGTGGGGGACAACGGTTAATAGTGTGCCTGCTGGGAAAAATCAGGAAAACATTCCTCAAACCCAGTTATTTGATGTACAGTAAACAGGTCTACCATAAACATAAACATGCCTGATCCTGTTGACTAAATTTAACTAGATTTTAATAATTAATTTGGTTTCTTTATATGGATGTTACAGACTACTTTTGGATGGCTTCTTCTGGTTTGAATGCTTCACTGAAATAAAAAAAAAAACAGAATCTGTGTCATTGAGTAAAATGACGCAAAAAATAGTGGAGGAAATAATCTACTTGAATTTGTGAGCAAACATCTGAACCTGCTAATGTTAATGGTGAAATGCCAGAGTCACTTGGCATGTGAGGGTAGCCCCACTCCACCTTTTGGGGGGGCAGGATCCTGACTGTTGCTTGTGCTTATGCACCAAACAGCAGAGTATCCACCCCTTTTTGGACTCTCCAGATGGGGTGCTAGAGAGTGCCCCTTTTAGGGATTCCCTCGTTCTGCTGGGGGACTTCAACACTCATTTCAGCAACTACAGTGATGAATGGAGGGGTGTGATTGCGAGGAACAGCCCCCCTGATCTGAACCCAAGCATCACAGATATTAACACTTTATTCAAGCATAAGGGTGTCCATATAAGCACTTGGCACCAGGACACCCGAGGCCGCAGTTCGGTGATTGACTTTGTGGTCATGTCATTGGATTTGAGGCCACAGGTCTTTGATACTCAACCTGGTGGAGAATTGGCTTATTGTGGGCAATGATGCTGGTCAAATCTAGCAGACCCAAACGTGTTGGGCAGGTCTTAACTTGGAAATCTCCTATCAGAAGGAGCTTCCTCCAGGAGAACTTCAACCATGTCCCAGGGGAGGTGGGAACATTAAGCCAGAGGGGGCTATGTTCAGTGCCTCCATTGTAGAGGTTGATCAGCTGTGGTTGTAAATAGGAGGCAGTTAACAGGTACCGGCAGGCCAAGCAGAATGCGGCTTTGGTGGTCACCAAAGCAAAAACCCAGGCATGGGAGGAGTTTAGTGAGGCCATGTACAACAAAATCAAATGGCGTAGCTCCCGATTTATCACTCAATCTTCCGTCCTACCCTTATTTTTTACAGCAGCAGTAAATCAGGAGTAACTAATGGTTAACAAGAGAAAAGATAGTTATACCTAAATAAGTTTCAATTATGTGATTTGGAACATTTGGCACTAAATTTGCTCCAAAGAGTGGCTCAAACATCTATTTGCTGCAAAAAGTATGTCTAAAGGAAGTGTAAATAGTGTATAAATATGTTACTGAAAAAAAAAAATCATCTCAGCACAAACATTCTGATAGTCTGAGTTGTCCTGGAAAAGAGGATGTCTGTAACTCGTCTGTGCTTGACAGGGTTGAGTTTTAAGCATATTGTTACAAAACAAAATCCAGGTGGATCAAAAGACAACTGAAAACACCTGGAGTTGCAGAGGTTAACCAAGACCTTGAAATATGCAATAAAGTGGAAGTACTCCTGATAGTTTTGGAGGTTTTGTACCTAAGTTTTTGTACCAAATATGTTTCTTATCTAACCCACTATATCATTTCATTTTTCTACAAGAAATCTTTCTTTTTTACATCCAGACTATCTACACATGCTTTCCAATGCTACAGCAGCCACTCCCTGTTAGAGCAGTTTCCCATAGCAACCAAACCTTGGTGCATCATATTCCTCATATTGGTATTATTTATATCACTGTACTTTTATTGGACCCACATGGGTACGTGAAGCGTATTGTTATTTGTTTAATCTCTTTGTTATATTTCAAGTGAGTGTGTTGTAATATTGGATGTGTTAAAGTCAAAGGCTCATATTAAAAGACTAACAGTGAGAGAGAAGCAATAGGCATTAGATATGCAGTCTATTAACATTCAATGGAATAAGGTGATTTAAACCAGCAATAATACACAGTGATAAAAACGGCACCCATGGTAACATATTCCAATGTCAGCCATAAATAGAGATTAGCATCTGTTCACATTAAAGTCATGTTTTAACGTGTGATCAAGCTGCATATATCTGTGAGGTTTTTCTTTTCACACATTTGAAGATTAACCTTATGTCACACTCAGAATCACTGTTGTCATATTGCATTAAAATGTGCATATTAATGATTGTTTTTGCAGAATAAACTAATAAACCAGTGTGAACTTGCAGCTTGAAAAAGGCCTTTTTCATTAAAGACTTTTTTATGCTTGATCTTGCAATTATTCCAACTTTTCTTGCCTCTATAATTAGATTGAAGCAGATGTTATTTTCAGGAAAAAGGGCAGTACAGCTCCATAGTTCATATTTTGAAGCAATCGAACCTGGATTCGTTGCTCCTTTTCTATGAGGAAGAGTAAGTCAAAACCATAAAGGAGAAGATTTGAGCTTTTTCTTCTTCTTCCCCTCTGAAGAAACTACAATGCCCCCCTGCCTTGTTCTATCCCAAGAGTGCTGTGAAACCCTATTGTAGCAATCCAACACACACAAGCCAAAGAAAGGACAAAAAGAGACAAAAAAAAATAAAAAGCTTCCTTTTTCATCTCACCTTAAGAAAAACACTTATATGTCTCTATCCCCAATCTCTCCATATGTGTCTTTTCAGAGAACTGTCTCCCTGTGTGGTCGATCTGCCTGCTTCCATTGTGAAGGCATGGAGGCTCTGTGGTGTCCCTGAATACCCTCTGAATTTATGCGAGGCCACATCACATCCATGGCATAAATAAAGAGAGCCATATAATGCATCCACAAAGGACGTTTTATTGTGCTGACGGTTGATTTAGTGTCTAAACACTTGTGCTAAGCAACAATTGAACTCACGCTGTTCAACATGAGAAATAAAAAGGGGTGCAGTCAACAAGAGAAGATCTTTGTCAAATTAAACATGCATATCAACCAATCATAAAGGTGTAGCTGCCCAAATACACAGCACAAGCTCAAATGACTGATACATAAAAAAGAAAAAAATACAACATACAAAACACCACAAAAAATGTGAAAAACAACTACTTGTCAAAGAACACAACAAATAATGTGTAGTGACATAGAAACATTTACACACAAAAAAACATACAGATAAAAAAAAACTACATATTGATAGTTCATCTTTGTTAATGTGATTTTTATATTTGTTTTCTTATTTTGATATCTGATGCTGTTTTGTAAGTTGTTGTATTTTTAGTCATGATTATTTTTTTTTATCAAATGTTTGTGTTATTTATCGTTTCTGTAATATTTTGTTTGTGTTTATTGAATTGTGTTTTTATTTTATTATTTGTTATCTGTTGCATTGATTCGTTGGTTGTTGAGTTTTTCTTAGTTGTGGTTTTGCTTTTCAAATGTCTGTTTTATTTGTTCTGTTATTGTGTTTATGATTTGTTGTTGTGGGTATTTTTATTCTCTGTTTTTGTGGTAGTGATTTGTGCTTGGGTCTTATGCCTTGTTGTTGTTTCTTTAATTATTTGTAATTTGTTGCTGTGTTTGAAGTTGCCTTCTCTCATAATGTGTGTCTGATTTGTTGTAGGTTTTTTTTGTTGTTTTCTTGTTGTTGTCATTGTGTTTTTTCAGTTTTTGGTTCTTACATATTTATCTCAGTTTTGAATTTAGCTTTTTTCAGTTGTTATAAAGTTTTCTTGTTTTTAACAAAAAAAGTGTAGCTATTTTTACTTTTTGGGATTGTTTTAGATTATCCCTTACCATTTCTGCATTTTTTAATAAAAAGATTGGTGTCTATCTCATTTGGTGTTGTGTTTTTTTCTTGACACTGCATATACTGTATTTTCTATGATTTCATTTCAAATTGTTGTTATTTTGTTTTCCAATTGTATTTTTCAATTTTTTGGTGTAGTTTAACCCTTTTTGTATTACTTTTTGTACTTTTCCAGCACTGAGAAAATGGCATGTTTAATTTGCTGCCAGTTTTCACACATTTAAACAATAAAAAATAATACATTTTATTTTTAAAGCGCCTTCATGACACCAAAGGATGACGCTTTTGCACACTCTCTTGGGAGCTTCATACACCCACAAACATTAAAAAATTCATTGGCTTTCATGCAACAGGGAAGTATTGCATGATACATTTTAATACAAAATCATGAAAGCTGCTTCTATCAGTGCTCACAGACATAAATAAATTATATCAAGTGTGTTTTGTTAGAGAGACAGTCTTATCCATCTTTGATGTTGTGGGAATAGGACAGTTAAATTTAACTTTATTCTGGGTAGTCTGAAATTTTATACGTTGTCCTACCCGTGATCTTGAGATTTAGTGGCCTGTTAGGAGGAGAGGGTAAATATGATCTGGCTGGAGTTTGGACAAAACCCAAAATCTGACTTAAAACAATGACACACCAGTCAGCAGAAAAGCAAAAAAGAACTGACAGTCAGGTTGGTTTGACTCAAATTGTGCCAAAAATACACATGTATAAACTAGACATGTAACTCTTCTGCATTCTGCATTTGTGCTGTTTTTATGCTTTTTTTTCCAGATGTTAAGCCTCATTCACAATGATGTTTTGGCTGGAAGTGGGAAACAAGCCATGGAAAGTTAACGCCAGCTGGGCAATGCTGATGTCAATCTGGTACACCAAAAAATGAACTATCACAACTCTCAGTTACAGCTGCATCATCTCTTTTGGCTCCTCCTCCTCAGGACTGTACAGTAGGCTACATGTGCTAAATCTCAGTGGTACACATTTAATATCAATCTACAATTAGTATGTTAGATGGTCCAAAATACTGTGGTTGTTAGTCAACGTCAGCTCATATACTTTGTGAATGGGATTTTGGAGATAAAGTTTTGACTGATATATTTGCTTATTTAATCTCAATTGTATCGTTATTTTGAAAATAATTGTAGCACTTTGCATGGGTCATTTATGTACAGAATGAATAATCTGGGCTCCAACACCAACCCCTGGGGAGCAAAACAAGAAATGTCCAACACTTGTCACTGAGCTTCAGGTACTATTTCCTGTCAGTCAAACAGCTATTCATTCAGTTCAATGCCTTACCTCTGATTCCATAACACACTATTTCTTTAACTAAAATATCCTGATTGATTGTGTCAAAAACCTAATTCACATCTATGAATATACCAATATTGTGATTTTTTTCTTGGTCTTTTGAAAGTTTATAATCCCTCTATGGAGTCTGTAATGTCAATGCCGTTTCTCTGTTTGATCTGAACCCAAACTTTGTTTCCATGAATATTTTGTGCTTGTCCAAGAACTTATCAGGGAATATTCAATATTTTTTCAAGAATTTTTGAGAATTGTGTCAGTAATGAGACAGGTCTGTTGTTAGGCTAACAGTATTAAAGCCTATAGTGAGTACCAGGTGCAAAAGAATCCTCCCATTAGCGTTAATTTAAGATTCTTGACCCTCTTTATTACATGGTGTGTGTAAATGAGACCCCAGGAAGACCTAGCGAAGAACTTAACAGCCCAAAGTGATAAAGACCTGCTGGCATTGATATGAGAGCAAGCTATGGTATGATAAATGAGTTCTAAAAAATATTGTCTGTTATAATATTACTCATTAGTTTAAACTCACATCGGCAGATTAATAAACATAAGGAGTCAATAAAATACAGAGCAAATAAGAATATAGAAGGCAGCTTCCCCAGTGAGCTGGCACACTTAAGAAGAAATGCATATGTTAATAATAAACAGAGTGCTCTTATATAGAGCGTTCCTGATACTCAAAGTGCTTTGGATTATGCCACACTCAACACATTTACACAGAAATTAGTAAACTGATTACAGAGGCTAAAATGCAAAGTATCAAACTGCCCGTCAGGCTCTGATCCAATAACAATCACATACACTTCTGCTCCTGCACTAAAGGTTTAATAGCCTATGCAGTATTACCTCAACATACAAACTCAAGACAACAATCAACCGATCATCCAGTTATTGTTGGGCTGCCAAGCAACAACCTTCCCATTCTGAGCCCCTCCATCACTTAGTTAGCCCCTCAAAGTGCCGAAATGTAAAAAAGATACCGCACTTTACATGTAATTTCACAGTTTCACCTCAAAAGAATGAACATGGTTGTAAGTAGTGCTCACAGTGCTCTTGCAAGGCATGAAAACTACCCTCTTTTGTGACATTATTGTGTTGACAATATAACAAACAAACTAACAAACAGTACCCTCTTGCCAGAGATAACAATGCGGTCCTACATTTATTCCTATGGTGAGATGTGATCAAACAGAAGACTATACTACGGTACCCTCAACCCAGTGAGTTGTTAAAGTAGGCAAAATTTTGTTAGTAATGCTTTACTGCCTGCTTGCACTCAACGTCTTTATGGATATTACACTGTTGGCAGCCTGACTTAAAATCTAAAATGTCAAATGCTATAATTTGAGATGGGAGTCGTTGCCCCACAGAAAAATCAGTCTCAGTCCTTTTGCCCTCAGAACTGCCTTCAAGAAGGTCCTGGAAACAGTATATGTCAGTCCATATCAACAGTTGCTAAGGATTTGTCAGCTGCATCTCCATAATGCAAATCTCCTGTTCCACCACATTCCAAAGGGGATCTACTGGATTAAGATCTTGTGGCTGTGACCCCTGGAGTACACTGGACTTACTGTCATGTGCAGGAAACCAGTTTGAAATGATCGGAGCTTCATGACATGATGTGTAATCATCATTAAGGGATTAATGATTGGGATGGGCATTAAGGGATGGACTTGGTCAGCTGCAACACTGAGGGAGGCTGCCATGTTTATACAATACTCAGTTGGTACTGAAAGGACTAAAGTGTAACAAAGAAAAACTTCCAACACCATAGCACCATCACCACCAGATGGAGTTATTAATTGTAGGATGGTCCCTGGCTTTCATGCTACTCATACCAAATTCTGACCCTTAAATCTTAATACCACAACACAACTACAGATTCATCGGACCAAGTAAAATTTTACCAATCTTCCACTGAAAATGCAGCCTCAGGCCCCATCCACACGAAGCTAAACTGAGGTCTAAACGCATACGTTTTTTGCTGAATCTGCGTATCATCCATACGAAGACGGCGTTTTGGGGGTCTGTAAACGACCATTTTTGAAACCAGGTTCCAGAGTGGAAAGATTTTGAAATGCCGTATACGCAGCTCCGTGATTACTGGCTCCCCGTAACTTTTCAGATACGCTTATGTCATAGTTTCATATAGTCATTGACACGCATGCGCCACACGCGACAACAACAATGGCGGCGTACGTGAAGCATATGTGCGGATGAAGCTACTATCCCTGTTGCAGCAAAATCTCCTTCTCAATCACCACCGAGTTGAACAAACAATTATTGAGGACACATTACAGCACTTTATGATCACTTTATCACAATCTCTGTTTACAACTTTTGCCGCAAGTACGCATGCGCACTGTTTTTTCGTCTGTTTCCGCTTGTTTCCGTCAAATCGTTACAGCACCCCTAGACGTCTGGCATGTGTTTTACAGCGTTTCGATGCGTATCGAGTGCATTCATATGGACGCACACATTTTCTGAGACGCCTTCGTCTTTATGATGATCATTTTGGAAACTGTTTAGCGTTTTGTCTTCGTGTGGATGGGGCCTTAGTGTCCAGTGAGTGATCCCTGGATTGGGCTGCTGTTTGTTTTGAACCACTCTGAATATTCTCCTCTGACCTCTAGCACCAACTTGGGATTTTTGCTCAGGGAACTGCCACTCTCTGAATATTTTCTCTTTTTCAGGCCATAAACCCAAGCAATGGTTTTGCAT
Source organism: Scarus forsteni (assembly GCA_036419115.1). Taxonomy (NCBI): domain Eukaryota; kingdom Metazoa; phylum Chordata; class Actinopteri; order Labriformes; family Labridae; genus Scarus; species Scarus forsteni. The sequence continues at coordinate 30,689,942 of JAZDUH010000136.1, forward strand.
GACAATCCCAGCATATCAGCAATTTAGGAAATACTCAGACCAACCCATTTGACACCAATAAGAAGTCACTTAATTCACCTTTCTTGGATGCTCATGTATGACTGATTGATAATGTATTTGTATCAGTAAGAACTTAAACTAGCGTACGTATTAAAGTGAACATATGTAATATGAAACAGCTTAAATATGTTGTACAATTTAAACCAATTTTCTCCTCATTCTCATTAGATTTTGTCTGTTTGGATACATGTGGAGGCTGGGATGGTTTCAGCTCCTGAAAGAGAAAATTAAGAAATTATGCATTCAGAGCTGTAAAACAAACATTTGATTCCACCCACAATGTGGGAAGACAAAATAAGCAGAGCGCAGCAGCAAAAAAAAAAAAAAGAAAAAAAGAAAAAAAAACTGAGCAGGGTGTCAGAAAAGAGACTGCAGAGTGTGAGCACACGTGGGACGAACACACTCAGGTGGATGTGCAAAACTGGAGAACGAGTGGTGGTGGTGTGTGTCTCGGTTGTAAGTGTAAGGGAGACAGAGAGAGAGAAACAAATGGACAAACCTGAAGTGTGTGAGGGAGGTGTAGGTTGTCACAGATGGATGACTAAAAGGAAGGAACAGAACAAGGTGGTGGATGGGAGGCGGGTGAGAAGTGGAATGTAAGAGCGGGCATGAATGGATGACTGGATGGAGGGAAGCAGGAAAGATGGGAAAAGACACATGTCCAGTCAGCTCAGCAGCAGATTTCTCTTTCTTAAGAGAGGTGGTAATTTTTTTTACTTTTTGATGGAAGCTGACAGAAGAATTCAAACAAAATCAAAACTATTTCACAGAGTGTCTTAATGTGACAAAATTAAGCCCAAACACTGTCAGAGCCATTAGTTGTCCGCAGCTGCACTAATCAAGATTTTATGTAAAAAAATTTCACCAGCTTAAATCATAAAGTAAGGCAGCAGCAGACAAGGATCCGCATTAAGTCCTACCAAATGAAAAAATGACACCTAGTTGATTAGCCCAGTTTGTTGGAGAGCATTTCAGGTGTCTTCTCTCCACTGAAAAGTGTGAAAGTGTATATCACTGTACCTTATGTTTGAGGAAAGCGAAGAATGATACTTCACACTTAGTCTGATAACATAACAAATTATTACCCCTCAGATGCATGCACGTATGTCAAACAGATTCTGGCATGTAAACATACGTCAATACAAAAGCCCTGAACAGACACGCATGCACTTTTCCATGATTAGTGATTTCCAGTTGCCTCAAGGTCTTGCCTAATTTATTTTGTATTGTCAGAGATGGGAACTTGAGTTAGAGACTCATCATCAAGGTGCCCCCAAAAATGACTTCACTTGCCTTAAAATGCCTTTCGAAGACTTTGGAATCGACTCAGACCCAAGTCACTTTTAATTGTACCCAGAGGTGACTTCATTATGTTAATTGGTAACCCAAAATTGTCTTTTGGAATTAGTGTGAGCATGAATAGTTGTCCGTCGCTCTATGTGGCCTTGTCACGCCCAGTGGTGGCTGGGATAGGCTCCAGTCCTCATGACCCCAAATAGGATAAGTGTTATAGATAATGGATGGATGAATGCATGACACCCACAGCTACCACTGGCTCGAGACATAAGTTAATGAGGGGGGCATCACGATCCTGCTCTGTAAGTCAAAGATGCTATGAAGAGTTTCAAAGTAATTACAAAAAAGTCTCACTTTTAGATATATGCCTGATCGAAATACACACTTTAAGATGACTTTTATAGCACCAAAATACTTTTGTGGTTTATCTATAAATGCTATTCCTTAGCCAAGTGGTCGGGTCTGACAGGGCTGGACTGGCCTGGATACTCAACTTCGGGAACAAGACAATTAAAACTAGAGCAAATTTATATTATTCGGACATGTCTTAGAGCACCGGGCTGTAAGCAGCGATATGTAGCCGGCTACAAAACTACAACACTAAGTTTTCCAAAAATTGCTTGTTATCACACATCAAAAACTACCGCTACGTAACTGGAGAGAGATACATTACCTCATCGCTTTACATCCTGTAAGTTGTTAAAAGAAGAAGTTGTAAAGCAATGCAGAGTTCTGAGGAAGGTCCGAGCTGCATTTATAAGCATCACAACAAACGCATGCTTTGGTTCGGGTCACGTCTTTTGGTAGTCAGAAGTGGGAATTTCTGAGTTCCGAGTAGGAAACTGCAACTGAAACGTTCCCTGAAGTCGGAATTTCCTACTGGGAACTCGGTGAAACCTCGCCAACCCGGAGTTGACAATTGAAGATGGATGCCCCCGGTGTGAACAGTTATTTAGCTCCTGTAATAATCAATTCATTTGCACTTCTGACTGGGATGTGTCGCTCTAGATCAGCTGTATACATTGTATTGTTAGAGTTATATTTACAAAAATGCTGCCATAGTTATAATCACATTCTTCATGTGTTATTTGTAAACAGCAACGCAGGGCGTGCTAACAACAGCTAACAATTGCCTGGTAGATCAGCATGTTTTTTTCAGACTTCAACTGGAATGCCGATAAGTCGGAGATGATGTCACTCCCAGTTCCGAGGTTACCGTAACGCAGCACTACGACAGTCGCCCAGCGTGCTCATGGGTAGCAGAGTCTTTATGTCGCCGGAAAGAGATTCTCCTCAAAGCACCTTTAAGTTTCCCCTTTTGTTTTCATGTTTTGTCTTGTGTTCCCTGTTTTATTTTGAAAATCCCCAGCTCTTGTTTATTTAACTTGTGTCCATCTTTGAAACGGAGTGATAAAATGTAAGTAAATAATGTGTCTTGAATATCAACTCTTGAGTTAAAGTTTGTATTAAAATGATTCATTTCAACTGAAGCGTCAAAGTGCAAAAGAGACTCTTTTTCTTTGACCAATGCTTAAAAAAAATCAACTCTCTCCGAGCTTGAACCTTTTGGGTTTCTTGGAACCACAAGGTCCAGTTTGCAAAAGTAGCAAAACAAACACAGACTGGGTTTAGCTTACCTCATTAGTGTGGGCAATGGCAGAAATACATTTTATGGTGTGTCCTATTACTTGAACCAGTCCATTATTTTTTTTACTGCTTTGTAGTTCTATCCTAAATTGTTATCCCATTATCATGTAAATAAAGCATTGTTTTTTTCTCATAATTAGATGAAATAACTTATAGCAAGAAAACTTGCCTTGTTTTCCTCATATAGTGAAAAACAAGAATGACCATGTAGTAGTTTTGTGCCTGCAAGAGGCATACAGCTGCTGGACTGTGAAAATGCATTGCCTGTTCAAGGGCACATGGAGAAGATAAGGCATTAAAGGCTTAATCCTATACGTTTTACCACCAAAAAATATCAGGCCTGAGCTAGAGAAGACATTTCTGAAAAGTTAAAAAAGTCCCTCTTAGTGTTCCAGAGATCAAGTACACTCAGGCAACATATGATGAATATGAGACCCTTTTGCCTTTGACTGTTCACTCAAATATCAATCAAGTCTATTCTTGCATTTGAGTAGACATTTGTCAAAAAAAAAAATAAAACAACCCAAAAAACTTATCCTGTGTCTTTGACCTGTTTCAGTAAATCTATGTCTCAAATTAACAACGTAGATATACTTGCTATAATAAACAAGAATAAAAACTACACAGATGAGTGTCTGCTCAGGGATTCTATATATGTGTCCTTTTTCCATGACATAAACTATGGAGAGAATATAAAATTAAGCAAAAACTCAATATCATCAACCACTAGGGTTTCAAACAACAGCATAGTTACTCCATAGAAATAACTGCTCTCCTCAAAATCAAACACAATTCAACAGCAGAAACAGCCCTATCAATATTCCTCAAATGCACACGTCAGCACATCAATCATTACAAAGTGCATTGTCCATACCAATTACAGCCTGTTCCAAACTGCATGATTTGATTGATTTGACATTGGTAGATTGCTTTGACATTTACAGCAAGGGTATGTGCAACCATGAATCGCCTTAAAAATACAGAGAATAGAGCCTAGATTTGAATCCAATTAACTGAGTCATACTGCAGACTAATTCACTCCTTCCTGTCGCAATATTGGCTGGGGTAACCAGATGTTTCCCTCTCAAAGTCTTGATGAAAGATCATGTTGATGTGGGAAAGATACAAGGATGCTTTATTTAATGTCTTATCCAATCAACAGTTCTGTTACTGCCAGAATGCCATCATTTACCCCTGCAAGAAACAGATCTCAGGAATGGGCTTTTCTTGATTGAGTTAGTTACTGGCATTGTTCGAGCTTATACAACTGGGAACTGATGTGCCATCTTTGTCACAACCTGCAAGAGCATATCCATCAACAGGGACATTCCTGGCTTTTACTATTATGGAAGTACAGTCAACAATTTAAGCAAGGCTCACCAAAGTAGCCCAAAAATAAATGCATTGACAAGCCATTGTGGAATATATTAAGTCTAGATTGGTGGCCACAAATAGGATGAAAAATGGCTTGCCCTTATTATCCACCCCCATGTCCCCTACCACAAGGTCACACCACTTTGAGGACACAACTGTCTTTCATGTGCAGAACCCACAGAGATAGCATGTCAGCAGAACATAGATATAGTTGAAAATTGAAACAAATGACCATAAGGGTCATTCTAAAAGGTTACCCCATGGCAGTCTAACAGAGAATCAGCTCATGGACCCCCATTAGTGCCCCACCAGTAATAGCTTTTTGCTCTCATGCTGGCTGAATGTTCCATTTACCACCCAAAATATAACTGAACATGTTCAGCCTTGTACCCTGACAGTCATCTCCCATGTAGAGTTGTCTTTATCATTATGGGAGGAAGGAAGAGAACACATTGTGCTTTTGACAGAGAAAATCCAGCAAGCATCTGAACTAAACGTAACCTCGCAGAGCAGATGGATTAGCCTGATTTACTGTTTGTAATCAGACGGATCCATCTTGCCAAGCTCCAATCAGCGATTGTATTAGCAAGGATACTAACAGCTGCAGCAGCGGTTTTATCAGATCAGACCCATTTCACAACAACAACCAGACAAACTTCTCTCTAGAACATATATTTTCAGTTGACTTTTGACTTGTTTTTGCTGAGTTTGTTTGATGACTTGGCTTACCTTCTGTCCTATACACCACTGCAGAAGTGTCTGCCTACCACATCATCTGATGGCCCATAACAAACATGAATGAAAGAATGATCATCCTGTCACCAGCTGGATATGTTTTAAAGGTTCTGCTTATTCACAAACACTGTCTATCGGCTCTTTCCCAGATTCCTCGTGATACATATAGAAAAGTCCATCTTGTGGATCAGGTATAGATGAACACAAGATTAAAAAAAATCACTCCCTCTATGGGTGTCTTTGTATATATACCCTTTAGTGTGTTTAAAAAATATCAACAAAGTTCGCATTGTCAGGATTTCTTTCTCTCTTCCTGTATACAGCAACGGTGGCTGCCTGAATTTGATAATTCCATTTATCAACAAGCTAATATAACTCTCAGGCTGCATAGTTGCATAGCAGGTTGGTGCCTTTCCGCAGAGCTAGAAGGTTGCTGGTTTGACTCCTAGTGATGGTCAGGGTCTTTCTGTGTGGAGTCTGCACTTTCCCCTCCTGTGCCTATGAGTTTCCTCTCGGCACTTCTGTTTCCTCGCACAAACCATTAAAATACATGTTCATTTGGTTAACTGCCCAACATTAGCTGGCATAGGTATAGCCCCATGCAACTTGAAAGAAAAAAGTGGTATTTAAAATGAAAAGATAGTGGATTAATAACGTATCATTCATTTTAATTATTGGAAAGGGTAGTGCTCTAATTAGAGAAAGTTTGCTGTCTTCAGTGTTATCCAAACTTCTACCAGTGCCACCATGTGGGTCATTATATGCTGTCAATTTTAATTGTGTATTTTTTTCATGCTTGTTGGGCATGTTACATCTTTGCCCATATGATTTGACGTAGTGATTGCCATACCTGATGTAAAAATGTAGTAGTCTGGTGTTGGCAAGAGACAAACTGAAGGAAGCATTATCCTGGCAATGTAGAGATTGAGTTCAAACAAAAAAAAGTCTTAACAAGTCTTACTAAGCAATACATCAAGATAGGACACATTTGATGTTGGCTCTCTTAGTATTTAAAATGTTGCGTGTTAAGTTTCAGTTTGAATGTTTTTCTGAGCTTAACCCTTTAAGGCTCAAGACCATAGATTAGAGCCAGAAAATTCTAATTTTTTGGAGCTGAAATGTTTGTTTCACTTTCTGCTAAAATTCATAAAAATCAAAATGTCCATAAAATTCAACATGTAGATTTTTCGTACCTCATTTGATACATTAGGTGTTTTTGGCAACTGATAATCCATTTGAGGACATTTTTCACCATTTATCTGGTTGTATTCAGCTTTTTTTTTGTAATTTGTTGATCATATTGAGTAGAAAGAGGTATTATAAAAGTATGTATCAAATATGATACAATTGACTTTATAGGGTTAATAGTGGCCGTGTGTTATAACTTCATTTGTTGAGACCATTCACCCTTATGAACCATCTTCTGAGAAGTTGAAAAATTCACTTTAAAGATATTACAGGTTAGATGTTGGAAAATATAACACAGCAACCACACAACTTTACATTCATGGACTTTCCTCTGTCCCTGCATTTTGTCTGTTGGATTATGTCATAAACAAACACACACTGGTTCATGCAGACTCCTCACTGACTTTTTCAGTCCCAAAGAAGAGAGGAGTTTTCCAGAAGGCTCCTTGTCGGCTGTGATATCTGTCAACATGCTGAGGGCCCACTGTAAGGCGTCCTCTGGGATCCCTCAGGTGGAGAATGCCAAATTCCGCCTGTCAGGCTGGTATAAATATTTCCTTTGAGTTTATTCTCCATTATGCAGGAGATGGAACATGTGTAGGGCTGTACTTCCTTGTTCTTTTTTTACCTTCGGGTTTTTGTTTCGCTGTTATAGTCTGTCTGGAAAACGCAATGTTGTGTAGTTACTTCACCTGTCCGCTCTGGTTGTGCTCCACTGGTGAGATGAAAAGCTGGTTTGCATGTAGCCCAGTTTCTCTATGATCTCTGTCTTTGTTTCTTGTTAGGTCTCTGGGCTAAATGGACTTCATCAGTTTTGTGTTTACTTGCTCATACATTCAAGATGTACAAGAATCTTCAAGACCTTTCTGCCATGAGTAGTTAAAAGCTCCATCTTATCATACAAACACTTTTTTTTCACCTTTGTCTTAGATATTTTTTTTCTCTTTTTAATTTCTGGAGTTATGCAACAACAACTCTTGTGCAGGATGGACTGAGACTAGGTTTTAAATAGTTTAAATTATATTCTCTGTCACAGCTCTCTAGCAAACTTTAACCTGGCAAGCAACAACAAAGTGATATATCATGAGACCTGAACCAGCTCACTGTTTGTTTTACCTCCTGCATTAACTGTCTTCACAACTCAGAATCAGTTTTATCACTTTTTTGCTGATTTTGAAACTAAATAATGCACTTCTGAAAAAGCTTATTATCTGAAGAGTGTTGTGCAGAGTAAACAGAGTTTCTGATTGGATCACAAGCACTCAGACATACATGTCTCATGAAGACATGACTGTATTAAATTACAAAAAAATAAATTACTAAACACCCACAATCACAAGCCAGGGCTGTAGCTTAGATTATAGAAATAGTGAGGTCCAAAATGTGGGATTGTGACACAGCCCCTCCACACCGTTTCCCTTTTTTTCCTTATTTTAGTATGCTAAATAATCATAAGCCCCATTTACACCCCGTGGTCCAGTATGGATTGGCATGGTTTGGTTCAGGCCGGATTGGTAAAGCCTGATCCTGTTTGTGTTTCCACAGCCAACCGAACCCTACTTGGTAGGCGGCGTATAAGCAGGTTGCCGATGGCATGACGTCAGCAGCGAGACACCGTGTACCCGGCTATCAAATACAACAAAGAAGAAAATGTGACACAGTAAACAAATAGCAACTATGGAAGGCATGTGGCTTTTTGTTACGAAGTGCAGCCAAGCTTTGTTTCAGAGAAGGCTGTGTGCCGTGAGAGTTATCTTCACAAAGATGAGTGGAGATTTAAACATGGCAGGGTTATGTGTTGTTCCGCTGTCGCACAGGAAGTGACATCTCCTTCGACCAATCAATGGACTACAGTGTTTATAGCTCCACCTTGTCAGATCGGTATGCTTGGCACCCCAGCAGAAGGGTCCCAAAAAGTAGGAAGGTACGGTTTGCTTATAAGGGGTCCTGTCCCGGTTTTTGGCTATGGAAACACCGTAAAAAACGGGCCGTACCGAGACGAACCAAACTGAACCCTCTGTTGGAAATGGGGTTATATTGGTGTACCACAGTCATGCGCTAAAATACCATTATGCCATAAAATAGTGCTATACTCTGTAGATCACAGATTGTGAGTGATTTGACCTATTACACACAGTATGAGCCAGAGAGAGAGCAGTGGACATGATAGGTCACAGATTTGTACCAATAAACATGGACAGCTTTAGATAAGTTCTGTTTTAGATTTTGTATCATGGATATTACAAGGCCTAAGGCAAGAAGAGATTTTGGCTTTTGCTTAAAAAGAAATAGCCACTGAGGTTAAGTGCCTCAAAAACATGTAAAAATGAAATATTTTACATAATTAGCTTCTAATTTGATCTGTAAATGAAGTTGAATCACTTACATAGTGTAATTAAGTAGCAACAATTCTATTAAAAAAGCTTGGAAACATTGATTTGGTTAACTTTTTCTCCCCTTTAATAATACCATTAATACTTGGCATTGTATTTAATGTTGTTGCGAAGCCTAATTTGTAGGGAAGGGAACTGATAGGATTTTATTGATACCAATGCCATTAACAATTCTGCTTGACATTTTTTTTAGGGATCCCTTTAATTGGTTAATCTTCTATGTTGAAAAAGGAAAGTCTAACCAGGATTTTAGCAGCAACAGTGTCAAACACATGACACGCCTGATATCTATTGCTGTGTTGCATGGATAAATGTTTATGGAAGTTAATGGTGTTTCCACTTTCTGAAAGTCGCGCAGTAATCTGACTTTACAAGACTCAGACAGTTTTAATCACTTATGCCTGCTGTCTGCCATGAGTCTTGAATTTCCTTGTTTTCAATGATGTCAGCTGCCTCTGATGAGAGTATTGCATCTTAATTTGCCAGGCATGCAGGACAAAGTGGAAAGAATTGATAAGGGAGGATTGCTAAGCAAAAACACTAATGATATCGATTCCTTGAGGGACCTGTTATCAGTTCTTGACTGTAATTGGTTTATTATACCCCTCCCTACTGATTAGTTACCTTTATGAGGTAAAACTTGTGAAGATCCTGCAACTGTGGAATGAGCAACACAGCTAAGTGTGTGGGCAGCGCCCCAAAGAAATGTGGGCTCTGTCATTTAAGAAACAAACCTGTCTGCTTAAAACAAACACATCATAAGATGGACAGATGCACAGATAGGCAGACAGCTGTGCATGATGTAGAGAGATGAGATGAAGACAGGGACAGCAAACAGCTGAGGAATTGCAGCATCGTAGTGGTCCTAACAGACTGTTTTGGTGTTAAAATATCCCTTATTATTATTTGTTGTGCTACAAGACCTACTACTACTGCCACTACTATACCAATAATCCTCTCACTAAATCCTCATATGACCATAACAACAATACTTACTGACAGTGACCAAAGGGGAAAAATCTAGCTGTAGATTCAAGTTAGTGGGGGAGATCAGGGCCAAATGTAACAGGAACAGTTATAACACACTTAATACCCCATCTGAAAAGCAAACTAGGGCAATGACAAGTCTGCACATGCTCAGTTTTGCATGTGTGTTTTATTGTTTTGTAAAACTCTGATTAGTGCATGTCAAATGATTTGAGTTATGAGAGAAAATTTTATCAAGTGTCACAACTACCACCTCAAAATGTTTACTTTCATCATCCTAAAACATCAAAATACCCAAAGCCAAAAAATAATTACAAAAATCCTTAAAAAAATCCAAAAGCATGTTAAGAAAATAACATTGATTTCATAAGAGTATTAGGTCAATATTTCTGTATTTGAAAAGTAAGAGGGTCTTGCTTATATGCTGAATATTACAGCCAGGAGTTGCCTGTGCAGTTAAACACTGTTTTACTCAAGCTGTTACAGTTAGTTCCATTCCCCTAACAATGCAACCAATATTTCCTGTAACCGTGGGTGACATTATTTGATATTCTGGCGATGTTCAGTATCATTAACAAGAGACTGCTGGGACTTGAGGCTGATCCATGGAGACTTGATCTAGATTTAATTCTTTTTCATTTAATAACATATTAACCTACATTGGATCACTTTAATTAGATCTAATATACTAAAGGTGAGTCTATCAGCGTGCTCAGTCATCCTTATTCAAGCTTTTTTGGTCTTTAGCCTTTATTGATGGTGAGAAAACAGTGGATAGAATCTGAAAGGGGCGAGGGAGTATGTGGAAGACACATGGAAAAACAGACTACTGGCAGAAATCAAACCCAATCCAACTCTACAAGTTGAGATAACAAAAGACATCGAAAGTGCAAGACTCAATTAGCCACTGGCACCACGGTATGGTTGTTTTGGCATTTCCTTACATGTGGCTCTTGTTGCAAGAAAAGTTTGGATGGATCTGGACCATCTGACAAGAAAACAGTACAAGTTGAAAAATAGGGCTACCAAACAGCAAATAGATAGTAGTAAGGGATTTCAAACTGGTGCTAAATCTAAGACTATTTCACAGGGGGAAGGAATGCATGAATTTATTACTGTGGATTATGTAAAATCCCTTTAAATAATTTTCTGTGAATTGTTTTTTTAATCATTTGCAGTACAGTTTGAATATCTGAAGCTGCTTTTCCTTAGTATGTTCACTCTCAGGTGTATTATATTTAATTTCCTGTTAAGAGACAGCCTGTGATGGCACAGAAAGTAGCATTTTAAAATCATACATATAGAAATCACCTACAAATATGGTAACAGTAGGTGTCATAATTCTCACTGTTCTGCAGTTTATCACTCTGCTGAAGATACCAGTATATATAGGTTAAAATCTTGTTCAGTATATTCATGCCTTATGATATGTCATGGTCACTTCTGATTTTGCACATCACTGCTACAGTCAAGGCACTGATATGATGACCTGAGAGCACAAACAAACATGCTCGGCTGCACAGCGTGTTGGTGTGCCGGTCTCAGGGTCTGAGTACACATGATATGACCTGGCATTTGAGCGCTGCCAGTGGCCCTTTGGCCTGGCTACCTGCTGCACTCTCCAAGCTACTTTTTACTGTGAACATGATGGATGGGGAGTAAGACAGAGGCAGAAGTCATGGTGGCATGGTTTGGCTGTCAGCCAAGTTGAGAGGACAGGTTGTCAGCTGGGCCTGCAGGCTTGACGTCAGGGGTAACGGTGAATCAAGAATTATCTAGTGCTCACCCACCATGAATGAGCAAGAAAATGTATTCAAGATCTATTTACTGAATCATGGGGGGGGGACCTTCTTAGTTCCTTCTACCATCATAAAAATGAGGGGGTAGGGGTAGGTAAAATAACAGTATAGTTGAGTGGTTTTATTGCACCTTCAACCAGTGGACATGGTTAGGTTAGTTCTTGTTTTTTTGTTAGAATTTTTGATTAGTTTTCATCATTCTTTAGTTGCAACTTTTTATTTTCCGTCCTGGCTTGTCAATATGGCTTTTTTTTTTTTTTTTTTAGAAATTCTTTATTTTGTTTTTACCAGGTTTTGTGTTCAGGGCCAATTTAGGCAACAACAGGCATTGAACAAATGTTTTTGGAGGCTCTTGTGTGAGGCCCTCTGCAGCATTGCTACATGTTAGGGTATGTCTAATATTTTTCAAATGGGGTTGTTTGAGGGACATTTCAGAAGTAAAGGTATTAGCCACAGCGATTCTGATCAGCCCTCCCCCTGTGAATCCACATGGATGATGCTACTCACTGCCCACAGAAGGGACCAAGAGCTCAGTGCAATTTATTTACTTTAGGTTGGAGCAAACTAAAAACTGTTTGGGATGATTGTTTACTATTCTGAACATATTTACAAACTCCAATATTCTGCCAGAGATGAAGCCATTTTAACATACCCACCTTCTTGATAGGGTCTTAGCTGGCCCCATAGCAGGTTTTTGATGGTGCCTGTCCACTCCGACCATCATAAAATTCTAACTTTAGGATATGTTTGTGTGAAATTGTGGTGTCAAGTTTGCTCTAATTAAATAATCAGGGATAAAAGACAGAGTCTACGTTCTTGTGAGGGAAGGGCAATCTCATGGAGACACTCTAGAAATGCATAAACAGGTATATTTTCTGTTAAATTTAGAGACATCACCAGAGAGGTGAGGGGATTCTGGAAGCTGGTATTTAGCTTGCAATTGGCTGGAAGTTGGCAGGCAGCTATCTGGGAGGGAGAAATTGAAGGGGCTCAATCTGTGCTGCCTGCAGCAAAGTATTCCTACAATAAAAGGGGTTTGGTAGCAAAACATTGATGCAATGAAAGCGTATTTAGTAAAGCAGATAACCACTCTGTTTTTACCTTCGCCAAGGAGGTTATGTTTTCGGGAGAGTTTGTTTGTCTGTCCATCCGTCCGTCCGTCCGTCTGTCCGTCCGTCTGTGAACAAAATAACTCAAAAAGTAATGCATGGATTTTGATGAAATTTTCAGGAAATGTTCAGCATGGGAAAAGAAATAACTGATTCAATTTTGGTGTTGATCCAGATCAGCGTCTGGCCGCCATGGCGAGAAATGTGATTTCTGTGAATAACTTCTGAACTAAAATAGATATCATTATGAATCCAATTGCTAATGGTATATTTTCATGGTCAAGTAATCCAAATATTTCAATGAAATAAAGGTAGGACTAATATTCATGGTCAAAATCACAATATGGCTGAGGACTGTGGCGCTGGCGGAGGTCTGTGCTCTCCGAGTGCTTTTCTAGTTGTTCAGTTTGTTTTCATGTAAAATTTAATAAATCACATTGAAAAGATGCGACTCCCAATGAAAGTCTCACATGTGGACCCCACTTGGTGCTCAGTTGCTTAATGACATGTACTTTAACATCCAGAGTTTGATGAGTAAAAACAGTGTGAGATTGTCTTTCTTTTCAAACATTTGTCTGTTTAGTACGATGGCCTTGAGCATTGAAAGCATGGTGCAACCACAATGACAGTGCTGATTCAAAACACAGAATGACCCTGATGCCCTTTCAAAAGGAGAATCCACCAACCAATAAACACAAACAGGAAGTCTGTTTTTAGAAGGAAATGGACACCCTCTAATGTTGATGGAGGAGGAGAGCTGCGGGGAAAAGGCGGATTCAGCTGACATTACAGTCCATCTGATAGGCAGAGCCAGTCACCCTTGCACTGTTATAAACAAAATACAATGATTTATGCCGAAGAGCTGAATGTGTGACAGTTTGTCATAAGGATAGAAAATGTTATTTTCAGCTCTTGAGCATCAGCACTGAGGGGTCTGTAGAGACCCATGTGTGATGCCACTTTATTTTTTTGCTGTGGCAGTTTAAGTGTTCCTGCTGAATTATGTACAGCTACTTGTCTTTGCTCAGCTTGATGTAGATATTTTCAGAATTTCTGGCAGCCAAAACAAAACTGTTCAAGTGAGACTGGACATCCGTGGAATAATATCATTACTTTTTGTTGAGAATTAATGTGAGTGATCATGAAAGCTCATATTAAATCTTTATTGCAAACAACAATCAGGATCTACCTTATTCTTCTTAAAGATATGTTAGAACTGTGTTTAATGAGAAACAGGTCAGAAAAGCAACCTTTTTCATTTTTTATTACATAGCCTGTAATCAGGATGTTTTATTAACTTAGCCTCCTCACAAGTGTTTGCTTAAGTATTCACAGCACTTGATCTCTTTGAGCATTTTGATACATTTTTGATGGAGTATTTTCTTTTCCCAGAGACCCAAGAATGTGACCCTCTCATGTGCTGAGCACATCACAAAAGCTGTTTATATTAAATTAGCATCATGAAGTGTTGAGATGATATTAACAGGTTACACTTGTACTCAAACTCTCTCTACCTTGAGAAAAAAATCACCTTTGAGATAACATTTTAGTGAAGTTGCTTGAATGCATGCAAAATGAAAACAGTTCTGGGCATGATTAAAATCCTCACCTTTCTATATTGGTCCTGAAATGTTTACATTTCAAATTGTATGGTAAAAAAAATCATTTTAATGATGAATCCACATACAAACTAGAAAAGCACTCGGAGAGCGCAGACCACAGTCCTCACCCATATTGTGATTTTCACCATAAATTTTAGTCCTACTGTTATTTCATCGCAATATTTAGATTCCTTGACCATGAAAACATACCATTGGCAATTGGATTCATAGTGATATCTATTTTAGTTCAGTAGTTATTCACAAAAATCACATTTTTCGTCATGGCAGCCAGACGCTGATCTGGATCAACACCAAAATTGAATCAGTTCTTCCTTTTCCCATGCTGAACATTTCCTGAAAATTTCATCAAAATATATCAATCACTTTTTGAGTTATTTTGTTCAAAGCCAGACGGACGGATGGATGGACAGACAGACAAACAAACAAACTCTCCCGAAAACATAACCTCCTTGGCCTAGGTAATCAGCAGGACGAACCTTATTTCGCTCACTAAACCAGCTGAGATGTTTTCATTGAAGCATGCTTAAAGCCAGCTTGGAAAAATACTTATAAGCTGAAAGGCCTTAAAATGTCATCATGATGTGCTCCAGTGTAACTTTAAACAGGAGGGAGGAAAATGTTGTTTCTGGCACAGTAAAACGGAGTCGTTTGGCAAGTAGGAGGAGCATAATCAATTTATCATGGTATGACATTTTGACACTAATGTGTAATTTCCAATGTACAATTCTAAAAGTTCAATATTATGCCTACAAAATGCTGAACATTATGTACAATACAAGCAAACTGTATTTTCCTACCCTAAGCACTTGAAACTTTGTTACAAAGTTAATAACCCAGGCATTGTTTATTCCTTGAACCACACACATAACAAAGTAAGGCGCTTAGTTATTTATGGGCCAATGTGCAAAATAAACACTGACAATGAATGTCCAAAAGAATAATCGGTGTAATAATGATGCTGACTTGGTCCAAGCTGCAGAGTGCCAGTGGCAAGACAAAGTCAAAGCAGTTTATTTAAACATTAAAAACACACTTCCTTTAGCCACAGAGACTCCTCTAACAATGGAAATGAATGAGTCAGCCACTCCAGAAAATTGATTATGAGGTGTTTGTAATTAGTGAGCGAAACCTTCTTTCTCTTGCTCTAAGCTCTTCGTTTGTTTTGACGGCTGACAGGTCACACAGAGACCACCATTAAACACTCTTGAATTTGCCAAAACAAATGAATCAATGGTCATTAGAGGTATCCTCCTGTTACTGATACTTATTTGTTAAAAATTGCACTGATAAACTTAAATGACCTGAACTCAATCATTCCGCTCTTAGGATACTAGAAGCTGTTAGACAAGAAAATACCTGAACTTCAAAGAAAAATGTGTCCAGGTAGAGAAAATACATTATTATGGCATTTTCATTGAAGTTTGTTAGAGAAAAGGTACATATCTTCCATCTGAAGCAACAAATGTTTGGTCAAAAATTAAAGACTAAATGTTACTAAAAGACTTTCAAACATAATGCTAGTAAGGAAGCTATTGTATCATTGCAAATTCAAGCTAACAGGATACTGTTAGCTTGGATAACACAAGGGTCAGATGCTGTATTGCATCATGCACATGTTGACACTATATCCATTAAAAACGTTATTCCATGCCCCATGTGTCCCTTTTTAAAACAAAACCTGAAGTAATTTTACTGTTCAGATGGAGAAAAAGGCTTGTAGTGCTTTGCCCTTATGAATAGTGGAGTCAAATGCTCGTTGGCACACAGCTCTTTTAGAACCCTGAGGAGTTCATTTATTCAAAAAATAAATAAATAAAGCTGAGTTTAATAGAAATGAACCCCTCAGAAAAGTATGGATACATTAATTTGGTTTATTATTACTCCCCTTTAATGATAACAATGGTTATTATGTTTTATATTGTTGGGAAGCCTGTTATGTCACCTTTGAAACGAGTTAAAACTTTTAAGGATCTCACTTTTGTGGAATGACCAGCAAAGTCAAATGTGTATACAAGCAATTAAAAAAAGGTCCAAAATTACCCCTTCCCAGAAAGAAAGCCTATGGTTCCACAGTGAAGATCAGTCCTCTTAGGGTGTTGTCTTCCTGGATTGCCAACTTCATGGCTCTTCTTTGACCTTCCCAGTCTCATGAAACTTGGTCCTACATTTGTAAATGGCACCAAGGCAAAAACCAAATAATGCAGTCATTCTGTATACTGGCATCAACACGTTTAGCTGTGTTGCTAAATCCATGAATGCACTACCATAACAAGTAGTATGTCAAAATCAAAAAAACTCTCATGCATGTCAATCTCCCCGTTTTCCCGCCCCCTGTCTGCATTAATGCAATCAACGATGGAAATTGAAAACAGAGCAGAGGCCATGATCACGGCGTACATTGTTGCTTGTGGGCAGTTAGGATACTTACGTATAATAACATGTAATTAACCTGATTTTCTTACTGACGTTGACAAGCATGGCATCCAAAAAGAACATTATGTAAAGCTAGCAAGAAGGTGACATTGAGTAGTATTGGCTTACAGAATGTATTATTGAATAGAAATAAAAGTTACGGTATCAAAAGCTGAACTGTGCCTCCTATAAAGAACCTTTGTTGTTCTCTTTATTGAAACCAGGACAGTCTGGAGAAACTTCGAGCACATTGGGTCCCTGGCCATGAAAATCATATTAACATTCTCAGATTATCCTTTACGTTGGCATGTCCATAAAGTTCCTGCTGTGCTTTATCCCTTTTACCTAAATCCGAGTTAGATTCCCTGTGAATATTTAATATAATGTAATTGAACAGAGCTGTGGCACCACATTAAAATTAATGTCATGTTTGTGTCTGCTGCATATTTTCACCCAAATGATTGTAATGGAAATGATCATGTGCCTGAGCCTGCATATAAAGCAAGAGGCTGCTCCTCAGTTAAGTGTCTAGGATGCTAATAGGGGGATGTTTTATGGTCTGAGACACACAGAGGAGAGCAGCGGCAGTGTAATGGCAGGATATACCACAGCCTCTTGGAGAAGCAGACACCTGGCTCATTCTGTGTGCATCTCTTCCTCTTGTTTTGTGACTCAGGCCTCGCTGAGATGGGTTTTTATGGCAGTGAATGTTAATCTGTGCACAAACTATTTGCAAAACAAGACAGAATAAACAAGAAGAAAGAAAGTTTGTTTCCGGCGGTACTGAGTGTTTAACAGGAAATTGTAGCCAAGTAATTGGAAATCAGAAATTATATTTCTTTTGCTGTCAATAATCACATTAGCAGATATAAATTGTCCACACAGATCTCGATTTTTATGAGCCTGTAGCCATTTAATAAGATTTAATAAACATCAACTGTAGGTTGAAGACTCCCTGTGACTTAGTTTGTGGGAAAATAACTACCAGTAAGAGGCATATATTCTACAAAATACATACATTAATACACTTAAGTGAGCTATAAAGTCATTTAGTATGATTGCTATTTTTTTAAGCATTAAACATGTACAATTACCTACAACATGATGAAAGGACTTACTGAATTCCCCCATGTCTTACAGTAACAAAATGAATCATAATAATGATCTTATTAATGAAGGAGTTTTTCCTTTATATGCATTCCACCTGCAACAACAAATAAATCAATAGTAATAGATAATGTTGCCAACAAATGTGGTTACTAATGTGTTGTGTTGCATGATTTTTAAGTCACCTGCCATCGGGCTGAACAATTTTGTCAATCACAGATCGTTTAGCATGGTGTTAAAAAGCAGTCAGTCAGCTCAAGCTGTTTGTCTGGGTGACATAAATCTTCTCTTTTTTCTTTTACAAGGTGGGAACAGTGGATAATCATTATCAAAATAAGAGGAGATCTTCCCTTTTACAATGGCAGAGACAAGACATTCACTAGCTAACAATAGATCTTTGATCATGAAAACATTAAGAAAACTGAAGTTTTGTTTTCTTGTCTGAGACATGATGGGCTCAGAATGTTGGCTCCTTCATATTATCCCGTGTGTAAGTCTTCAATGCCTGACAAAACTCAAAGAGAATCTATGAGGGATAAGATTAGCAGCCTGGTGAGAAAGTATGAATGTGTGTGCATGTGTGTGGGTATATGTGCACGTCAGTGAAGAGCAACAGTTAAGAAGCCATCACCAAAAGAACAGTTTGACGAGTGAAGATGTAAATCCACCAAATACATGTCACTGTTCTGCATCAGACAGAAATAAAGTTTTGTCTTCATGTATGATATGTAATGCCATGAAATGGGCTGTCATAATACAAGCAGAGGCAATAAAACAAATGTGAGTGCTTCCTGCTGCAGGTGTTGGCCAAGCAGCCCTGTGTTTGTGTGTCTGTGTGTGAGACAAGCTTTAACGAGCTACAGACAGTCCAACCAATCAGTGAGAGACTAAAATCAATACGTCATCAAAACATCACGAAAGGCCAAGGTTTCACCCTATGAAGGTATTAGACCAAAAAAGCCCATTGTTCCATTTAATCTTTTTCTTTTCCTTGATGTCAGGGGTGGCTATTAAATCACATAGACAAGAAAAAGCCTATCCCACATTATTTTAATGTTCATTCAAGATTAATATTGTCGTAAGTTTAATATTGAAGATGAAGAAGTCAAAATCAAAATTTAATCCTCAAACTGTGTATTTCAAACCTCAAACATTTCAGGTTTTCAGCTGTGTTTAAGAATATGTGTTTAGAATATTATCCTCAGTCATTATAACGGTTTAGGGATGTTGTTCAAGAATATCTGTTAGCAAAAAATGCAACAAAAAGAGAGTTCAAGGCATCAATTAAAAAATAGTCTGATGAATCCATCCATTCATTCATTGTCTGTACCAGTCATCCCTTTCAGGGGCACAGCGGGCTGCAGCCTATACCAACTGACATTCTGCAAGAGGTGGGGTACACCCTGAGCATGTTTTTGGCCAGTGGGAGAAAAACGGACTGCTCAGAAGGAACCCATGCATGCATGGGGAAAACATGCAAACTCCACACAGAAAGGCCCTGACCGACACAGGGATCAAACCAGCAACCTTCTTGCTGTGAGGCACGTGCACCACCTGCTGTGCCACCATGCCTCCTCTCGTCTAATGAATTGACAACTCAAATTTTGGTTACTTGCAGTCATAATATGCACACCATGGGTGACAGACTAATAATTATGAAACCCTGAAGCATCAAAGAGAGCAGTTACAGGTCAGGGTAAGGATGGCAGGAGGAGAAATGAAGTTGTGGTGCAATGACAGCTAGCAGATGGCTAAGGTTTTATTGAACAGTTTTAAAGCTGTGAGCCTTTATGCATATATTCACACAGACATAAGGCTGCTGCTGATATGCGTGTTTTCATTTCATTATCATCCATCCCAAGTAAACGCACTATAAGCACTGCTACCATTCATACAAGTCGAGATTCAACATTTTTATCCATGGTCATAGGAGGAAATATGTTTAAATGAAGAGTTAATGGCTTACAAAAGCCTCCATGTTTAAACTGAGTATAAAATCAAGTGTTCCTCTTCTGAGTCCATGTTCAGCTGCTACATTGAGCTGCTATACTGCTCTAAGCGTTACCAAACTTGCAGAGACATTGAGAGATTAAACATTCTCGAGCATGTTACAGAAAGGGCATGCCTCTAATCTAAGTCTGCTTCATGAAGACTTTAAAGCACCACACACACTGTGGCTGTAACAAGACTCCTGCGATGACTTGACAAAAACGGACCAACTGGTTAATGCTAAAGGTCCTGTATTGAGGACAAAAGTTGAAACCCACTGGACATGGGGAAAGTACCATCTCATACTGACATCCAGTAACTGCGTGAACGGGTGTGTATTTGGTGCTCCAGAGAGGTAGGGGGGGTGGCTAGGAGCTGGAAGTCAGCTGGTAATTGGCTGGAACCCAGCAGACATCCAGCAGGAATTCGGCTGAAAGGGGAAAATTGGTGCAACTTAATCTTTTGAAGTCTTATGCTGATCCCAGAGGCAACTGGAATGGTTCAGACTCTTAGAGAAGAAGACAATCTTAAACAGTTCAATTGCAAATTGGATCAGCGTTAGATACCCATGACCTGGATGATGAAGAACCTACACAGGCAACCACATAGAAGCTTTAAAATTTTCAACTAAACGACCGCAGTGAACCATGCATCATCACGCTAATTGTTCCTTCTTGTAGACACTTCAGAAGTATGTTAGAAATAGGGAGGGCATGTACAGTGGTGACAGCCATATGGTTCTTATTATTAAATGAACACACAGTAGCGCCTGATTAAACACAAACCCAACAGAGTCTTTTGTCACAGCGCCTAACAGGGCCTGCCTGTGTGGTGCATCATGGGTACAGGCCGGTTGGGTCTGTGCCACAGAAGGCCTCCCCTGGCACTCTGCTCCATCAGGGAAGCAGCAGACAGATGGGGGAGCGGTTAAGTACGTACATGTTGGCAGAGACATGCTGTGGCATGCAAACAGTCAAAATCATGACGCTCATGATGATGGAAATGATAAAAAATATGAGCTGTATGGTACTCTCATGTAAGCATGGCGCCTCTGGGAGTTTATTTATATATTGTTTGTACAAGTCCTCTGAGAGACTCATACATGCAAGCTCTGTTGTGGCCAGCTGTCCTTTTCTGCTTGGTTTTATTTTTTATCATTATTTTATCAAGGACATTTTATTAAAAGCAATGGGCATATCCATGAGTGGAGAATTGAAAAATATCTGTGGTATCAATGGCTTATTGAGCTATTTTATGCACAATGACGTTCTTTAAAAAAAACAAAAAAAATGGATATTGTGTTTGTCTTACTCTTCCCTAATTTGCTTCTTTGACCAGAATCCTGAAATACTAAAGTAAATGTATAAAAACAACCCTCTGCAAAAACATTTCCATTTAGTAGTACACTAAAGTAAAAGAGCTACAAAACGCTATTAAAAAGATCAGAGTATAATCGTTATCATTTGATTGCAAGAAGGAGATCACAAATGTACTAGATATAAGAACCAATTACTTCTGAAGGAATGTGCTGAACTGAAATTCAGCTTGATGTCCATATGTGCTCATTTGTACTCGTGACATATTAAACAACCATTTAGCAGATCAAACCACTGGAATTGCTGAAAGAAATCAATGGAATCAGGAGAGAAATACACAAGAGAGGCGCATTATGGCCTAACCTTTGTGACTTTTGCACTTGAAGGTTCAGTTATTTTAAGCAGATTACAGGCAAAGTTGGACCTAGACTTTTGATGCCTGGGTCTTTGTTGTGTTCTCAAGGATGCAAGGTCTGCCTTTTATTTAAAACTGTTTGAAAATATCAGAATAGGACAAAACAAAACTGAAAGACAACCAAAAGCAAAACTTGAAATCATTCCAGGCACCATCAAGCAAAGTGTCCAGTGAATATCTCTGCCAATCTTCTTTAACTTTTAAAGCAGTCCAGATTATAGTGTAGTATGGAGAGCAGGTGATGACCTATTATGGCTGTAACTGTTAAAATGTTAATCACAATGAGACTTAGCTCAAAACCAATGCATCGACTGTTTTCTCTGTATTAAAGTGGCCCAGTCTTCCCTAGATTTTTCTGTTAGGTGACTATTTGACTAATCATCAAATAAGTATTGTTACCATTTAAATCATAATAGGAGCTGCACCTGCTACTATTTATCTAATGCTATAAATCAGTTTTCACCCTTTACCACATTAACACACTGACATTTTGACCAACATTTGAGTATGTAGTGGGTCAGGCCGCACAGAACTAAGTTACAATCAGATGGGCAAAGCTATGCTCGTTGAGTATGTTGAAGAGTTTAGGAATGCTAACAAAATCCCTTGTTTGATCCAACATGCTTGCCTACAAGAGCTGACTACTACTCACCTTAGCTCTCAGTTACAGCTGCGTTCATCTCTGTAAGCTCCAGCTGCTCCCTCCTTAGGAGTATTTGAGGTGCCCTTGAGGCTTTCTTTCATCCTCGAAGCATGGTGTCAGAGGACTGAAACCAGCTGTAAGTGGTGAAATGGCATGTAAGACCACTTTATAAGGCATTGAGTGGTGGCACAATACTTTTGATGAAATAGTTAGACCACAGTTGCCCTGAAGTTGAGCACTAAAACTGCATTAATTTAACATTAATAGATGTTTAAAATCTATAATTAGTCAGTGGGCCACTGGAAAAAACTGGCAAGCAGTGCCCAGTACTGCATTTCACAGGACATGCATATTTTAGCTGTTACCTCTGTAAGTACAAGTTGTTTTATGGCAATTTTTGTAACAAAAATTATCTATCATTTCAAGTTCCAGTTGTCCCTAAACTAAACAAAATTGTGTCCTTAATTGTCAAATTCAAATCTTCAACTTCTTCAACTTCAACAACAATATATTTATATATATATACATATATATATATATATACAGTCATGGAAAAAATTATTAGACCACCCTTGTTTTCTTCAATTTCTTGTTAATTTTAATGCCTGGCTCAACTAAAGGTACATTTGTTTGGACAATTATAATGATAACAACAAAAATAGCTCATGAGAGTTTAATTTAAGAACTAAGAACTATTCATTTTCCATGGTTTTCTTGATAATAACCAAAATTACTTAAATTCTTACATCAATAGCTATGGCATTGTACCGCCAAAAACGCTACTTTTAAGCATTCCATGTTTTCTTTTGTTTGCTTTAAACACATGATACACACAAGAGTTAATACTTGATTGCATAACCATTGTTTTTGATGACTGCAGCCATGCGTCTTGGCATGCTCTCCACCAGCTTCTGACATTGTTCTGCTGTCACAGCAGCCCATTCCTGTTGGACAAATTCAAACAAATTTTCTTTGTTTTTGGGCTTGTGGTTCTCCATTTTGAGTTTGATGATTTTCCACAGGTTTTCAATTGGATTAAGATCTGGTGATTGAGCAGGCCAAGGCATGGTGCGAATGTTGTGGTTCTCCATCCAGGCTTTAACTGACCTTGCCGTGTGGCAAGGGGCATTGTCTTGTTGGAAAATCCAGTCATTCGAGGCAGGAAAGAGTTTTCCAGCTGATGGAAGAAGACTGTTTTCAAGGGTAGTCCTGTACATGACCTGGTTCATTCGGCCTTCACACAATTGCATTTGCCCTGTTCCACTCAGACTGAAACAACCCCAGATCATGACTGATCCACCCCATGTTTTACTGTAGGGGCAAGACAGTCTGGGTTGTAAGCTTCTCCAGGCTTCCTCCTAACCAGTAAGTTGGCTGGAGTGGGCATCAATTCAAAATTGGATTCATCACTGAAGAGAACCTTAGCCCAATCATCAACAGTCCAATCCTTGTGGTCTCGAGCAAAGAGTAACCGGCCTTCCTCTGCCTTTCATTGATGAAGGGCTTCTTGCGTGCTCTGTGTGACTTCAAACCAGCTTCAACAAGTCGGTTTCGAACTGTCCTTGCTGAACAAGTCACATTTCTCGACAGTGCCCACTCATTTTTAAGGTCCCTGGAGGTCTGACGACGATTCCTGACACAGGAACGGATGAGTGCACGGTCATCTCGGTAGAAAGACGTTTCCTGCCACGGCCAGGTAGCAATTTGGTAGTGCCATGTTCAGCTTGTTTTTTTTTGTTGTAATGAACGGCTGTCTTGGAGATCTTCAGTTTTTTCGCTACCTGTCTCTCACTCATGCCAATTTCCAGCAGTGCCACGATGGCTGCCTTTGTGGCTTCACATAATTCTTTTGTTTTAGGCATTATGTGAGAGCTGACAACTTCTGAGTTGTGCTACGGCTTGAATGTAAGCAGGAAACCACTCTAGGCCTTTGCATGTGCAGTGCTGCTTGTGACATGAAATGGCCTCTTATATACCCTGGGAATCAATTAAGCTTAAGAATATAAAATAGGACATAAAGTATTATGTGAGCAGCTGCATTTTTTGTTGTGTTCATTGTATTATACGTTTAGTGGTACCAGATATTAGAATGAACAAGAAATTGAAGAAAACAAGGGTGGTCTAATAATTTTTTCCATGACTGTATATCTATATATATATATATCTATATATATATATATATATATATATATATATCTATATCTATATCTATATCTATATCTATATCTATATATATATATCTATATCTATATCTATATATATATATATATATATATATATTATATATATATTATATATATATTCTATATATATATATATATACACACATATATGGTCGATATGTATATATATATATATATATACACACACACACATATATATATCTATCTATCTATCTATATCTATATCTATATCTATATCTATATATATATATCTATATATATATATATATATATATATATACATATGTATATATATAAATATATATATATATATATATATATTTTTTTTTTTTTTTTTTTTTTTGATTGACAGTGAAATGAGCCAATCAGCAATCTTGAAGTATAACCCTCCACCGGAGCATCTTCTAACTTTGACATAAAGTTGTTCTGGAGAGGAGTTTCTCCTGTTTAAAGCGGCTCAAGTCTTACACCCGCGACACAATGGGCCAAGGCCGTTGAAGCAGTCTAGCTCTGCTGGCCATTGAGAGAACACTGGTAAAATCCCTGGAAAAGATACCTAGTTGGTACGAAAGGGTCACAGATCATTTTCTTGAAAAGGAACGAGGGGTAGAATTTACATTTAAATGAATAAACAAATATATGATGTAGGCCGGAAAAAAACTAGCTTCCCCAACTTGACTGACCAGCAGCCGCCACTGATATATATATATTTAACCTCCTGAGACCCAGGAAAAAAAAAATTGTTGTAATTTTGATTTTCTCTTGCTAAATCAAGTGTTGGGACAGTAAATAACATGTTTCATAGATATTTTTTTCTAAAGTTAACTTTATTTAAATTTTACAACATATGCACTGTAGGGCACAACCAGACTTCAATGATATAATTCATAAAACATTAACCAGATAAAGCCAGCTATGTAGAAGCTTCAATACAAACTTTGAAAGTAGGATTATGAAAACAGATTGCTCTGCTGGAATCTTCCACTAAAATGGAGTACCAGCTTCTCTCAAAAATATATAAACACAATTGCAAAACACAGCATCGATCTCAAAAAGCGCTTTATCCAACATTAACAACCCAAAACACAAGAGTAATATGGGTGAAGATTATGAGTGATGATCGACTAGTAAATTGAAGCTTCACTTCGTGGCTCAGTTCCCTTTTAGCCACGATGGACCAGTACAGAGCCCACATTACTGCACTGTATTGATCTGCCTGTCAATCTCCTGGTCCAGTCACTTTCCACTTCAGGACAAGACCCCAAGGTACCTGGACTCCTCCACTTGGGGTAGAATCTCATCCCAAACCCAGAGAGGGCACTCCACCCTCCCCCAGGTCAGGACCATGGACTAGGATTAGTATAGAGGTGTTGATTCTCATCACAGTCGCTTCATACTCAACTTCAAACTGATCCATTGAGAGCTGCAGGTTGCAATCCGATGAAGCCAACAGGACCACATCATCTGCAAAAATCAGCCCTGGTTGGCTCTGATATACTGCCAGAAATGAGGACCGGGCTCTGGCACAGGTCGTTCAGAGAACGGACAGCCTCTATCAGGGAGTCCGTTACCCCATATTCCCAGGGTACCCTCCATAGGACCCCATGAGAGACATAGTCGATGCCTTCTCCAGGTACACAAAACACATGACTGGTTGGGCAAACTCTCATGCACCCTCAAGCACCCTGTGGAGGTTATAGATCTGGTCCACAGTTCCACGACCAGTGCGAAAACCACATTGTTTCTCCTGAATCCGAGGTTCAACTACCTGGCAAACCCTTCTCTAATAGACCTTCCCAAGGAGGCTGAGGAGTGTGATCCCCCTGTAGTTGGAACACACCCTTTTTGTCCCCCTTCTTGAAAAGGAGGACCACCACCCTAGTCTGCAAATCCAGTGGTACTGTCCCTGATTTCCACTCGATGTTGCAGAATCGTGTCAGCCATTAACTGATTGAGCAAATATACTAACTTCATTCATTGGGCTCTAATTTCATAGACCAGGTACAGGCGCAGCGCACCTGCTCTGTACCTGGTCTGCACGGCGCCAAAGGGATGTGTCCAGGTCATTTTGCAATTTTTGTGCATGGCGCAGTCCATCCACTACAGTGAACAAAAATGAATTGTATATATATATGTATATATATATATATATATATATATATATATATATATATATATATATATATATATATATATATATATATATATATATATATATATATATATATATATATATATATATAGTTATATATATATATATATATATATATATATATACACACACACACATATATATATATATCATATATATATATATATATATATACATATATATATATATATATATATATATATATATATATATATATATATATATATATATATATATATATATATATACATACATACATGTGTGTGTGTGTGTGTGTGTGTGTGTGTGTGTGTGTGGTTAACTAATCTAGATGTATCAATTATAGGGTAATTTTCACTTGCTTGAAATAAAAGTATCAAGAAACAGAGGCAACCTCTCCTTAAAGTGTCAGTGATTGTTTCAAAAGGAGTAACTGTGATATGCTGTGTTGACCTAAGATACATTTCCATGGATTTTATTATATAAATTACAATTCTGAATCTGGCTGTTGCTGCATTCATTATCACTGTGATTCACATTTAGCTTCAATCATTAAGTTTTGACACCTAGCGACCACTTTTACATCAGGAGACAGATGTGTGCCAAACTTTCTACTTTAACAAAGAAAGTTGAACTGTTAAAAAAAGAACATTTGTTAAAAACAGCTGCCTCTCTACCTTTAATTTACACTCTGACTGAAGCAACAAAAAAGAGCATGATGTGTTACATTTACTGTCAATAGCATCTACTACTACTTCCTTAATAAGAAAAACCCTGCAATTCTCAGTGAAGATATATCTGCAATAATCCTGTTCTGAACGTTTTCTTGGAGTCTGATCATTTTGGGAAACATTCAAAACTATGGATCATTCTGCACATACTGAAGGATGTGTTGCATTTAAGGTAATGTTTTGTTTTCCTTAACTACAGCATATATATACATCTGAGATGGAGATAAACAAGCATTACGCGCTGAGTTTCAAACTTAGACGAAGTGCGTTATCATAAAGTGTCTTGACCATCTACATTTTGCTACCTACAGGATGAACAATCCTGAGGCAAAAGTTGGTTCAGTGCCCAAGGAGGATGTCATATCATGTGCCACATAAAGGAGGGAATTGTGCCTTGGAGTTTGCCAAATATCACAACAGAGAAGCTTACATAGCATTCACTGACAAAATTAATCCATTTGCATTGCTAGCACCACCAGCCTCCGCTTCTCTTTGCAGGTTAATGTCTAAAACTCCATGCAGAATTTGTTTACACATTGCTCCAGTCAAAATGTGAATGCCACCTGATAAAGCCTAAATGCAGCTTTATCTGTATTTTATGGCAAAGAGTGCTTCTTAAATGCTTTAAGCTAAGCACTCTTATTACTTGAAGCCGGTTTTGTGTTTCTGGCTCATAATACAACAACAGGCCTGAAGGCTCTGATTAAAGCTCTATTTCATGTAAGCATTCCAACAACTGAATAATTGATCACATACAGGACTATACAAGCCATAACCTCATAAAGTCATTAAACTAACAAGACACTAATAGGATAAGAAAGCAAACCTCTGCGGTCTCAAAACCACACATTGGGAGACTGTACTGACTTTTTACTCAAGGTCTCTGTTGGAGTCTTTGGGCTTATTCTCTTATGAATGAGTATAACAAACTGGACTGTATTTATTTTTGTAAACATAATATTGACATCACGCATTAGCATATAGGAGCTTGGCATGTTGTGTCTAAGACGCATTGTAAAAAAAACAAAACTTTAATCCACACAGATGTTCAGTGGAGATTTTTTTTAAATAGAGGAGGAAAACTTAAGTTTTTAAAAATACCCAACTACATGTGGACCTCAATCCGATGGATGTAAGTCAGTATTTAAATTTTGCCATCCAAATGGCAGGACTACACAATCTCTGGATACAAACTCTGGAGCTTTATGATACAATTGATGTCTATGCCCCCAAGAAACTCCACTGGGTGGAAAATGGGATGGGTATCTGTGCTGCAAACCTAACTTGTCTGAAGTTGAAACATTAATCCTTTGCTCCTCCTCCATAATGTTTTCAGAGTGCCAGAAAATAAATCAATTTTAAGATGTGAGGGTCTCCCTAACTGTCTGTTCAGTAAGAAGGAAAAGTAGAGAAATTGTAAAGTAAGGTAAAGGGGCACTTTATATAATCTTAGTCCTCTTCTTTCTGACCCTTTAGCCATATTCAGTCAAGCATGTACAGCAGTGTCTGAATGATGTGCAAAAAGGCCATTTCTGCCAACAGAATAGTGAGGGAGTCGCATCTTATGCTACAAAAAAGCAATGAAAGTGTCAAATGGAGAATGTCTAAAGTGACTGACTGTCTTTACTTTAAACATCTGTTTAAGTTATTTTGTTTTGTATTCATCTGTTTGCAGATCACTGTGGATTGAGTGGTAACATAATATGACAGTGTGTATGTGACAGTCAAACACATCACTGAATGCAAATGGAAAACACTCACTGCTGCCTCACAGATGTAGCTGGGAGCAATCAGCCAGAAAAAAAGAAATGGAGATGCTCTCCCATAAGGCAGTGTGACCAATTATGTGATATTTTACACCAACTGTGGAGAATCACACAACGGTGGATGCTCTGCGAGGAATTCCAGATGAGCTGGTGAGTCTATTGACACTTTGAAGGCCAAATTCACAAGAGTCATTCATCAGTTTAAAAGCACGAGTGATCAACAAGCACTAGATCACTAATGAGAACGGTAATCAATCTGACTGAGGAATGAATGGTTTGAATTCTGAGATATATGATGACTTATGCTGGAGTCATTGGGAAAGAACAGTCTGTCATCAGTGAGGATGAAATAAAAGTGTCCAGCACCAATATCAGGGTAAAACTGTCAATAAAATGTACCAGTTCATTTTTGGCCATACAGGGTAAGTGTTTAGCTTTAGGACCTCACAAGACCAAATTCACCAGAGCAAGGTAACCAGAGCTTGTCAGAACAGTCAATCAGAGAGGATAAATGAATTGTTTCACAAATCCACTGGGTTGTTTCACATTGTCAGGGAAACATCCCCTCGTCACCATCTGCAACAATATGTTTTTTTGTTTGAATAAGATTATGAAATGGATTTGATTTGTTTATGTCAGGTTTGTGATAATCAAAGGGTTTTTGTCACCTCTTGCTTTCCGCCACAGCTAAACTTGTGTTCTTTGTTTTAGTGAGGAATCATCAAGTTTATTTATGCAAACTGTCTGTGAGGTCTCAATTTTTGATATTTCAAGAAACATTTTCACAAAGTTTTGAAGTTCAAGGAAGTGTCTGTATTTGAAAATCTTTATTTTATTTTAAAATTTTCCAAATTTTCAATAGTAGTTCATGGTCAGTTTTTAAACTTTTTGACCAATATCGCTGCACATAGTCATTAAGATTTTTAAAATAAATTGTCTTTTTAATGGTGCAGAATGAGTTTGGCACTCGAGTTATTTTACATTTTGAAAATGCATAAGAAGGTTTATGAAATATGGTTCCACACCAAACACTTTAACAGACTCTGAAAGTCCCAAAACTTTGTTTATTTTTAATATTTCAATTGGTTTTGAGAAATTTCCAAAATCTGGGGTATTTTTTGAAGAGAATGATTGAAAGAGTATCATCAACTTTATTTTTTTCTGTAATTACCTCTGCCAAGGAGGTTATGTTTTCGGGAGAGTTTGTCCGTCTGTCCGTCTGTCCGTCTGTCCGTCTGTCTGTGAACAAAATAACTCAAAAAGTAATGGATGGATTTGGATGACATTTTCAGGAAATGTTCAGCATGGGAAAAGGAAGAACTGATTCAATTTTGGTGTTGATCCGGATCAGCGTCTGGCCGCCATGGCGAAAAATGTGATTTCTGTGAATAACTACTTAACCAAAGTAGATATCATTTTGAATCCAGTTGCTAATGGTATGTTTTCATGGTCAAGGAATCTAAATATTTAGATGAAATAAAGGTAGGAGTAATATTTATGGTCAACATGACAGTATGGCTGAGGACTGTGGCGCTGGCGGAGGTCTGCGCTCTCCGAGTGCTTTCTAGTTAGAGGTTGATTTCTATTTCAAAACATTTGACACAATTTGTACAAAAATATAGTCCTTTTATTCTTACTATTATTAAGATTATATTCATTATTTCAGAAATGATGAAAACCCTGCTGAGGCATAGATTGGCAATTCTAAATTTACACATTGTAAGTGGGCTTTCGAATTAAGGTTTCCAACAGGCACTCACAAAGACTCCTGGATGCTCATCAATCATTAATCCATGGGTGGGTTGACAAATGTTCCAGGTTAGATTTTATGTAGAAAACAAAAATCTTACCAAGGCTTGGAAAAATCTGTCCTACAATTGTAAATGTATAAATACAATATGCATAGTTGTTGTAGTGTGCCATTACACAATATACTTCTTAGTTAACACAGCTCAGTGTCTTAATTATCCATCGATCCCATTATCCACACTGCTCGTCCCTATTGGAGTTGCAGGGGAGCTGGGGTCTATGCCAGCAGGCATTACCCACAAGGTGGGGTACACTCAGAGCACATACTCATGCCACAGTGAAATTGAAAGTCACAAGTTAATCTTATAAACATGGGTTTGGTCTGTAAAAAGAAGCCTGAGTATCCAGAGAAAACCCATGCATGTATGGGGAGAGCATGCAAACCAATCCAGAAAGGCCCCACCTGACCAGCAGAGTAGAACCAACAACGTATGAGCTGCAAAACACAAGCACAACAGGCTAAAGCTCTGTGCAGAGAGTGCTTTAATTATCTTGTGCAATAAAACATTAACAGAAATGATCCTGTAAGAAAGTGGTGGACCTTCAGTATTAAAGACCTTGTCTGCTCACCTGGACAAAATTTAATTCAAGTAAAATTTAAGATTTTTTTTCCTTTTTGCTTCTTAACCAGTTTTATTTTGTTGTGCTGCCACCACTTATCACTCCGATCTTGGAACTACCATGCTTCTGTTGCCCTGTCTCTAGTGCAGCTTGTTTCATTTGTGATTCTCGTCCAATCACATTTAACCCTTGTGATGTTTCTGGATATAAACTGTCCACCCTGGGCCTTCAGAGCTTCCACTGAATTCTGCAGTTAAGAGTTAAAAGGGGGTCACTGTTGATGGTTATGGAGTTTAAACTATTGGATATTGAGTTTGACATAATACATGTATTCTTTCATGCATCAGGGCCAACTTAAAAAAATAATAACTTACGACTTGTAGCGGTGACATAATTTGGTGATGGGGGGTGTACTTGTGGAAGGAGAGCTCTAAAGGCCCAGATGTGAAATTATAGCATGTCCCTGATATACTGTAGATAATTTGTTTCTACATAAACATAAACAGGGCAGTAAGGGGGCACAGCAAATAGTACACATGAATCACAGCAAGAAGGTTGCTGGTTTAATCCCCATGTTGGTCATGGCATTAAGTTTGCTGTTCTTCCTCCCTCAGAGCACTCAGGTCCCCTCCTACGGACCAATAACATGCTCATTAGGTTGGCTGGTGACTCTAAATTACCTAGAGTGCGAGTGTGGGTGCTTGTCTGTTTCTGTGTGGCCCTGCGATCGGCTGGCAACCAGATAAGGGTGTACCCCACCTCTTGCACAATGTCATCTAGGACGGACTCCAGCGCCTGCAACCCTGATAAGGATAAGTGGTATAGATAATGAATGGATAAACATAAACATTTACTTGAAGCCTTTTTAGAGTCCTGCACTATCCATGGGCCAAAACTGCTCTTGCAGACTTTTTCTTATTATGCAGACTTTATTTCTAGACCAGAACTGTCTAGAGGTGTTTTTTTCTGTTTTATACATTGGTCAAACATTTCATTTGCATTGGGAGTCATCAGAATGCTTTTTAATGTTTTGAATAATAGAACAACTTTGAAAATCAGGATCTTTAGAATTATACTGAATATGTGATTTGTATTACTGAAGCAGCCAAGTGACACCAAGCTAATGAATGGGGGAAAAAACTGCATTAAAAAGATGACTGCTACATTTCGGAAAACTGCATTTCCTGAAAAAAACATGTTTGAGTTGTTGAAAAACAAAATGTCTGCTCCCTGTATCACCCTCTTTAGCCCTGTATGAAAAAATAAACATATTTATTACCAAACATATGTTCTGTCACCTTGACTGGTAGCAGGTGAATTTGATATATGATCCCTGTACAGGAGGTCGGCTTTCACCTCTGGCATTATTCATACTCTGCATTGCAAAACAACCTTCTGTGTAGCACAGGACATGCACAGGCAAGATGCAGGATATAAATATTCATGTGAATGGGCCTGCAAACTTGAAACAGACATCTTAATGCACCTGTTGCATAATAATTACTTAAAGGCAGCAACATACAGAGTGGATACTCCAGTCTGAAGATTTCACTGATGGACAGTAAAGCAGGCAATTGTGCAGAATGAGATACAGTATTTTTAAAAAGAGCCGTCACTTTAGATAGGAAGGAGAGCAGAATGAAAGGAAATTGGACATAAAAAAGAGTGAATAATTGAACAGATGTGCTGATGACACAGAGCTTCCTTTTCCGAATGCTGACCTTCAAAGAGTGGACGCGGTCTAGCTCGGATCGGGCCTGAGCAGTGCCAAACCCCTCTGGATCAACTAATGATCTTGCTAATCAGGTTAAGAAATGTTTTTAAATAAGCCCTCTAATTTATTCAAATATTCGGTGCACATTCCCCATTTCATTTGAAATAATGAGAGACAAGGAGAGAGGAACGGGCAGAGACAAGAAGGGAGGCGGCATGAGAGGGAGAGAAAGGGAGAGAGAGAGTAGCAAAAAAAAGAGGAAAAGAATGAATCAGAGAGGACAAAATGTAATTTGTCAGCCTATTCAGACAGCCAATGCCTGAAATGAGAATTAACAGGGAACGCAGAAGACTGCTCTTTAATTGGACAAGGCCACTCTTGACATTTTCAAGCCAAACTTCAGTGACGATGATGAGAGAGGATGTGTCATAACTACGAATGATTCTCCTTGCCACCAGTGCTTATGAGCAGATTCACGCAGCATTTTTTGATTAGACTTTTGCTATGAATGCACATCTTTCTCCACTGCACTGATCTTTAAAAGCAGGAAGAAAAATTACAAAACTGCTCTTAGATGTTGCATGTGTGTCTTTTAAATGCACCAAAATCCAATTCGGCCTAAATAACAGGCAAAGGATTTTATTGTGAAAAACTGGGCAGAAGTCAAATATTGATCATGGCACATTACAACCATAGCCTAGATGGTCTTTTTTCACACTGGAAGCACTGTATGTGCATGAAGGCAGCAATATATGATGTCTTCATTTTGACAAGCAATATACAGTATCAGGTCAGAGCGTTCAGACTGAAAGTGTCTTTACCACAAAACTTCAGAGAAGGAGGTCTGCTGTTTTTACTGCAAGACATTTCTCATCCAAAACAGACTGAAAATTAACAATAAAGATCCATATTTACCCTCATCAGCTATATGTACGCCATGGTGGTTGAATATGTCACAAAAAAGATATAAACCATCCAATGACTCTTCCTGTCTCAAAGTTAAAGCTTCACCTAAGCCAAGAAACTCTCCTTGTTTTAATCTGCAGGTTTCCCATGTTTCAGTTTTTCAACAAATTAGGTTCCACTGGGGGGAGATTTATTGTAAGCTTTCAAAAGATTCACATTACTGGGGTAAAGTATATGGAGAGATAGAGCTACGACAGCATGGAGATGTGGCCACAATGGAGCCCAGACATGCACCTTGCATGAAAGCCTTAGAGTCCACTTCAAAAAATGCTCATGAAAAAATGCTTCCTAAACAGAACTATACAGCTGCAGTGCTTACAGCTGCCTCTGAGACCTGCTGGATTCCTCAGTGTGGTTCTTTGAGTTGTTTTGAGCTTGAAAAAGTCCAATTATGGCTTAGGTATCACATTTAAACACCTCTACAGCATTTAATCAAAACATAATGCGTCAGTTTGGGTTGGAGCCAAAGGAAATATAAATGTATTTTGCTTCCTGGTCGGCATTTTTTGGTATTACACCATAGGCGGCCAGAGCTTAAGATGTTCTTTGCGCCTTAACATTAAAGAGCCTTCAACCCAACGAAAAGCAGAACAATAGATACATAGATGAAACACCCTTCAGAATTATTTGGACAGTTGTCTGTTATGCCAAGCCTAGAACTAGGCCACGTCAATCTGATTGTCCAAAGGGCCAAAAATCTGGTGTAGAATCAACAAATGTTTGATTGGCCTTAAAAAGGTCATATTTTGCCATAACTTGGGTTCAAACACTCAATTTTGGTAAATGCTAGAATATGATCAACATTGCTAATGTTAAAAGAAAAACAGTTTTCACACACCAAGTAACCCTGATCCACCTCTTCTCTCAGTTTGTCTGAGATACCCTGAAAAATCTTGTCACTTCAAGGCCCCCTCCCCTGCATGGGCCCAGTCTGGCCTGACTGGTTGAGAGGTCAACCCTGTAGTAATGTTAGCAGCTCTGTGTTCTTTCAACTGTATGTGTACTGGGTTTGGGTTAGAAGTCCTGGATTCAATGAATATTTATTTCAAAAACAAACCTCTCTGCTGCATTACTTTTACCAACTCCTGACCACTGTGGTTGTAGGGTAACTTGCCCATAAATTAAAACACTTGCATTAGCCTGAAAGAACATTTTCAGCTATGGATTAAGTTTCTAAGTTGAAAAAAAAAAAAAACAGCCTTCACAGTTGTAAATCTTTTACACAGCCTGTTATAATGTGATTTACTGAATGTTGCGTTTGGCTCTACCACTCTGTTTCCAACTCTCAAACATACAGTGCACCACATGTTTAAGCGGCTCTCAGAATCAAGTGTTAAACTTTCTCCAGGCCTTCAACTGAACTATAAAACTCCACATTTAAACCACAGAAGAAATTTTTTTTCACTCTGATGGAGCCAATTTGAGAGTATTTTTCTGTCTGGGCTAATCTTGCCAAATCTGTGCGGGTACCACGGATGAGAGGGTCTCTGAACGAGGAGGTGCACCCCTGACTACTCAAAGAGAGCTGTAATTGCCAACAGCTAAAAATATAGCTTTATAAGCCTCTTTTTGACTGTATGAAATGTATGAAGTAGTGTAGTGGGGAAAAATATAATGCAAGCTTGGTAAAATGCAGGACAAGTCGAGGTTTACAGATAAAAGGCCCTGTTGTCTGTACATGGCTCTATATTTAGATCTGACTTACACAAAAACACCATGGTCAGACAGTTCAGATAGAACTTGTTCTTAAGCCTGGATAATAAGTCTTATTTTCAGTATATGGTCCTATCCTTAAATGCAGGGTTTTAGTTGCTCCTATGTTTCTATTCAGTGAAGTCTTGTCATCTGTACTGAGCACATAACTGTCATATTTGTAGCAAAAAAAAAAAAAAGTCTTCTCCAGAATCTTTTCCATTAAACACAGGCTAGAACAAACTGAAAGCAACCATATAACACACTTGTAAACACAACGTTATTTTCATGATGGACTTCTCAAAGATCATGAGTGTGCTGGAAGTTAATTGCTGCCAAAATGTCTTCTGCATTAAAGTGTAGTTTTTTCTCTATGAATGCTTCACTTCACTGTCCTAAAGGAAGTAATGAACATTGTCCCTTCTCAATTAGGAATTTTGAAAAATGATCCAACTACAGCTTTAGCTATAGATTTGCTTGTATGACTTAACTTTGAACTCTATCTGCAAGGAATCTTATCTTTCTTTATGTGTCATACAGTGCTTATAACAGTGGGATGAAGTTAGTTAGATGTGACTTTAAAGCACATAAGGCAGTATGCTCTTGCTAAGGTTGCCTGTGATCAATTGAAGCACGTTTCTCATCTTAACAAAAATAGTGAAAAAAATTAGCTTAAAATTTATTTTCTCTAGTTTGAGGTTCATTAAAATTGACTGAAACTATAAGTGTAGGTGATGGTTTTCAAATCAATGTCTAAAGACATAACATTGATTTCAAAGAGAAAGAAAACTTGACCCATGTACAATGTGCCCGGCTCTAGAGTTGATTATACATTTTATTCACAATTTTTATTCAATTAGAAAGCGTTCAACTTATGGTGTGTCAGTTTTTATCAAGGTCTCGCAACTTGAAAATGTATAACTTTGTGGAAGCATTTATGCCATCCATCCTGAGTGTGACAGAGGACAATGAACACAGTGGGACTATGGTCACTGTTTTTCAGGAGACAATGTTGTGACAGGAAGCAGTTACTTCAGTCTTAACTCTGATGCACCACTGAACCATAACTGACAAAACATGCTGAGGTCCAGAGAGAGGACATGAATGTCCCAGCACTAAACTATTGAACTGTACTGACAGAGTAGCAGGAACAGGCTGGGACACAGGGACTCGACATGGCTCATCTCACATCCACCATCTTTAACAATGCAGGACTCCAAGAGAGAGAGCAGTTGACAGTTGGCGAACATGCTAAAGCAGTCAATAATAAAAGCAGCTGGGAAAGGTCAGGCCAGAATACAGACACACAGTTCAACACTACACTAAACATGGGAGAACACCCTGCAGTGCTCAGGAAGCAGCTAGGACAGCATAGAGGAACATCCTCAAAAAAAAAAAAAAAAAAAAACGCTTGAAAAGTCTTATGTGGGATTATTAGCCAAAACAAAAGGTATTCTACAGATGAAATTTTAAAATCTTTCCCAGGAGGCACCATTCAATTGTTAGTCATTTATTTACACTCTTTCAGCTCTGCTTTTTGTTTAGTCTATTATTTCCATTTAAGTCACTGCAAATGTTTAATAAAATATTTAGCAATAAATCATAAAGACTTTGTAAATACTTTATCTGACATAAATAAGTCTGTGATTAATCCTTATTTGATATGCCAGAAACCAAGGAGAGTTAATGTGTATGCTTACACCATTTGTTTTTGAAGTAAATGGTAAATGGACTTAAGCCTGTATTGTGCTTTTCTAGTCTTTTTGACTACTCAAGTGGCTTTACACCGCAGTTCACATATGCCCAGATACACTCTCACATTTACTCACTGATGACTGGGGCTCCTCATAAGTTATCCATCATTATCTACTAACATTCATTCCCTTGCACAACCATTTACACACGACTGACACAGCAGTGGGAGCAACATGGGGTTAAATGTCCAGCCCAAGTATACATTGCCATATGACACCCAGAGCCTGAGCTTGAATCCGCACCTTCTGGATTACTGACAAGGCACACTATCAGACGCCCCAAAAATCAATGAGCAGAGAGCACATTCAGGTAAACTCTAATATTTTACAGTCGTTGTATCCAATACAAATGGATCCTTGTCGCAATGTCAAATATAATGATGGTGACTACTGACCACATCCTTTGTGTTGGACTATAAACTCAACCAACGGCTTTACTGAAATCTTTCTTTTGACACAAGAGCAGCAGAATTTAACACATTTGCCGTCTTGAGGAAGAGGAGACTTTATTTGGATACACCTTGAACTCTGGTATTCTTGCTTCAATACCTTTAAAGCTCAAGAAGCATCTTTTATCCTGGTCAATGGTTAAGAATTTGAATTGCAAACATGAGTTGTAAAGTCATCTATGTTGTTGAATGTGTGCATATTCAAGTCATATCACTTGACTGTTGACTGTGTCAGCACGACTCTTGAATGTTAAAAGAAAGAGTTCTTTTATCAAGAGGCCGTGGATTTGACTCCCTATAACAGAAAGAGACTCCACATCAACAATAAGGCTGTCAAGGTGCCCTTATGCTAAAATATATCACCTGTTTGGAGGACCAGTGGCCAACAGCCAGAGACAGGGCTGTAAAAGTCAGCACCCACAGGGGGGATGTCTGCACCTGATTGTGAGGGGCAATGGTAATGCAGAAAGGCAGCAGGGCTTTTTAGTTGTACATAAAGGGAAAAAATACTGTTTGAGAGAAAGACAGAATGAATGGGAATCTGAACCTCAGGCTGCATGTTTGGGCTGAAAGCAGGAGTGATGCTGGAATCTGCTGGGGACCAACCAGCTTATTTAAACACAGTGGGAAGAACATGAACACAAGGACATTTCAAGCTTTTTGAAACATTGCAATCCTCTGAATGCACACATTCCACATTTTCTGTTGTGAGTTTGCCTCAGAGTTGTTTGGTTTTTATATGAATCTATGGTGTGTGTGTCATACGGGATGCATGTTGGCGCAGAAGGTTAGGGCCTCACAGGAAAAAGGTTGCTGGTTTGACTCCCTGTGTTGGCCAGGGCCTTTTTACGTGGAGTTCCCCCCTGCCTGTGTGGCTTTTCTGAGCACTGCAGTAACAGCAGTGTAGCTTAGTTTGGATGTGCTTAGGCTAGGAACAAGCTTAAGTGGTCAGCTTAAGTTCTGAATAAAATATAGCCAGAAGTCGGTTTGGTCGCTGATGAGAAGTGAGCTGGCTTTATGGGACACTGCCTCTGGTTCAAGCAGTCAGTAGCTAAAAGGGGTAGGTGTCCCTTGCCTCTGGAGCCTAAGGTCATAGGATGTGCACCATGGCTACCTTAAAGGGATAGTTCAGTATCTTTAAAGCAGGGTTGTATGAGCTCCATGTGGCCACTAAGTACATTAAATGCAGTAGAAAGTTCTCTCTTCTCCCTCAGTAAGCCACAGACTGCAAGAGTCTGTTACGCAGAACTAGCCGCAAACAGGTATAACAAGTATTGTACCAAATACTACAGGTATTTTCTCCGCCTTCAAGAACTCCCATCAAAAAACAATACCACAGTTTAAGAGTAAACTATCTAGAAATGTTTTAAAGTGCATTAATTTTTCGGAATAAAAAGTTAATCGGGACCTAACAGACTCACATCGCCTATTCCTCTGTATAGTGCTGCTCTGAGCCACTGACTCACTCCGCCTCCCTTTCAGCTGTTGTAAGCATAACAAGCTAGCAGCTCCAGACGCAGGTTGTGGCCTTGTGTAACTTTTATCCAGTATTGTAATTCTTTTGTTCTGACTCTTAGCGATGTGAGGAAGAGACAATATAGGAAATTAAAAAATTAGTGATTATGACAGTGACGATGATGTTCCATTCACTTTGAAGCCAAGAGGATCTGAACCAGAGTTCACAGAAGATGAGCTGCTGCATATGGAAACCAAACAGACTGAAAGGAATAAAGTGGAAATATTGGTGGAAACTGGACATCAAGAAAGAGTCAGAAATACACAATGTTGCGAGTGTATGAACTGCGACTCAACGCCCACGGACCCTGAATGCTACTGCTACCACGAGAGGAACCTGGTTACAGACAAACTTCAGAATCTATCTGAGTCAGAAGAGACTGGTGACCCACACCATCTGTATCACTCAGACAGACTTTCCTGCTCTTCTGAATCCTGGAGTTTTGCAAACATTCTTCAATTTCCCGAGGATAAACTGGAAAACACACCCAAACTTGAAGGACCTAATGACAGTTTCTCCTCAAAGTAAGTCAGAATGATCTATCAGAGATAAACAAGTGCAGTAGAGGAGGCCATTGACCAGAACATTGCAGACTATTTGTGTGTTTGTCTCTCTCTCACAAACAAACATGCACACACACACACAACCATTTCTGTGTATTAGCATCTAACTTCTGCTACAACACAATCTTAGCTGTTTCTGACATATAAATATAAATATACCATCTCCTAAATGCAAGCATATATTTAAATTTTACCATGACTATATATAAATTGTAAATAGATATGTACACACAACCTGTCAGGTAACAGGTAATGAGAGAAGTAGGTTTTGGTTTGTATGATGTTGCCACATGCCCTTGTTACTCAGAGGAATACGGAGAAAGGTATGAGAGCTCCATGATGCACATCTGTTTCTGCATCCAGGGAAGTAACGCAAAAACACAATCTCAGACATATTTGTCATATAACAATTTGCTATCAATCAGTCAACAATGTGTGTCTGAAGTTGCTAGCTTGTTACTGAGAGTGAGGCGGAGTAATTCAACGGCTCGGGGAGGAGGAATACATGACGTGGGATGGTTTGGTTCATATAAACTTTATATTTCCGAAAAGTTTATGTATTAAAACATTTGTAGGTAGCGTATCCTTAAACTGTGGTATTATTTTTTTTATGGAAGTTCTTGTAGTTGGAGAAAATACCCTTTTTATATAATACAATACTCCTCTGTTTGTGACTTGGTCTGCGCAACAGACTCTTACAGACTGTGGCTTACTGAGGGAGAAGAGAGAACTTTCTACTGCATCTAATGTACTTAGTGGCCATATGGATCTCATACATCTCCACTTCAAAAATAGTGAACTATCCCTTTAATGTGGCCTACAAACAAGCTTTAAATATTAAAATTGAAACTTTAAAAATCACTTGGAAAAAAATGAACAAATTTGTTTTAACAGTATTTAAAATATCAATGTTTCCAAGAAAATGAAGCCACAGTTTCTGTTTTTTTTTGTGAAACATCCTTTTATTTCATTATTCTTTTTCATTTCTTAAAATGAAATGAATATATAAGTAAAAACACATTGAAAATCAACTTTATGCCATGTTGCTTGCATCAAACAATCAGCTGAAACTTTTATTTTTTTTTAACGTTTATTTTGATACTTTAAGTTTTTATATGAATATATTTTGATAAAACATCATTTTAAGACATCTATACAACATATCGTCACAACCGGGGTGAAGCCTCCTATCTCCATTAATAGAATGCTTATTTATTTTATTTTGTCTTTTCTTAATTTTTTTTTTAAAACAGTGCTGTTGGTCACAATGGTGAGCCAGTTTTGTACATTTCAAACCAGTTCAAAGTGCAAAAGAATTATTTAGACAATAAAAATTTAAACTATTTCAATAGAACTATTTTTTTCAGTTTCCTGAAAAGCAACATTTTAGGAGATAAGAGATTTTGACTGAAGTCAACAATATATTTGTCTTTTAGTACCCTTCAAGTTGCATAAATTATGCCCTCTAGCAATGAAGATGATGTTTTGTGGCTTTCTAGTAAACTAAAGTTGCCCATCCCTGAAATAGGGTGATGACCAGCCTCTGTCGGGTCCATAATCACTCCCTTCTTCCTTGTGTTCTTTTTTATTTGCAATAATATTTCCAGCTCATTAGGCTGAGCTTCACACTCCTTTCTTCTCCCCACAATAAAGCAGGCTTCTACAGTCTTGGTTAAATATTACATAACTGAATATCTAACATGAAATATGGGGTAACGATGCACGCTGTTCGGTCAGAGCTCCTGCTGGTTAATTGAATTAGATCTGTCGACATACAGGCTGGCATGATACTTTACTTGCTCTCTCACTGTCTTCTCTTTCTGGTTTTGAACCTAGTCTCTTTTTCTCATGATACAAATAGTCAACATCTTCACAGTTGCAGTACTTTGAAGTCGAACTGATGGAAATATATGCTCAATCACAATGTTCACATACGTTTAAAAGCTATTACCCAACTACAAAGAATGTATAAATTGATGAAATAAAAGTATGGCTGTGAAATTTGGGGACCAAATGAAATCAGGACTTAGACAAACGGGAACACACAATTACCAAAGCGCTTCTCACGAGTTCTGTGAGATCCTAAACATGTACAAAGACAGACCCCAAACAAGACATATAGAGCAGAATTTAGGTAAATATCCCTTAATACTCAAAATTCAACAATCACTTCAGTTTTAGGAACATTTGAAAACACGGTGGAACCCAGTCCTATCACAACACCCACAGCTGCCCAGCGTTAAAGCCAGAAAAAAAACCCTCAACCTGCCCGTCCAAAGACTTCTCCAAATTGCATGACCTGGCCTGGAAAGAGCAAGACCACAGCAGTGACTCATTCCTTAATCTCACATTTCTCCCACAAACCACCACAGAAGTAGGTCAAACAAAACAACGCCTCTGTGAAGAGGATAATACAGACCTGATCAAAATCTTAAGACCAGTTGAAAAATTGCTAGAATTTACCTTTTGCACATTTGGACCTTAATGAGGTTTTAAATAGTGCTACAGTATGCAAAAGCAAGAAGGGGGAGTGTGACAAAAAGCACTTTGAAAAAGTAATTTATTGAATACAACAAGTAAACTTAAATAGGCTGTTTAACAGCTGATCAAAACTTAAAGACCATCGCTCAAAAAATTACAAAAAATTACAAAAAAT
Source organism: Scarus forsteni (assembly GCA_036419115.1). Lineage (NCBI taxonomy): Eukaryota > Metazoa > Chordata > Actinopteri > Labriformes > Labridae > Scarus > Scarus forsteni. Next base: position 30,732,525 of record JAZDUH010000136.1, read on the forward strand.
GACCAAAAATTCTCCAAACCAGAACAAAAATGTTTCTCAGTAGGACTCCATAATGAGTAGCTCCACCGTTCTTGTTAATCACTTCAAAAATTTGTTTGGGCATGTTTGATGCGAGTGTTTCCAGGAAGCTTTTGGGAACATTGCTCCAAGTGGTGTAGATGGCTTCATGAAGGGCATCAACTGTCTGGAACTGACGGCCATTTTTATAAACTTGCCTTGCCATCCATCCCAAAATGTTCTCTATGGGATTTAAATCAGGGGAACATGAGGGATGGTCCAAAAGAGTGATGTTATTCTCCCTGAAGAGGTCCTTGGTCAAGCGAGCATTGTGAACTGCAGCGTTGTCCTGTTGAAAACCCAGCTGTTACCACACAGACGAGGGCCCTCAGTCATGAGGGATGCCCGCTGCAACATCTGCACCAAACCAGCCGCCGTTTGAAGACCCTGCACCACCTGAAGCTCCAGTGTTCCACTGAATGAAAAAGCACCCAAGATCATGATGGACTCCACTGTGCCGGGTAGAAATCATCTCAGGTGGGATCTCCTTGTCATGCCAGTAAGGTTAGAAGCCATCTGGACCACCAAGGTTACATTTTTTCTCATCAGAGAATAAAACTTTTTTCCACCTTTCAATGTCCCACGTTTGATGCTCCTTGGCAAAGTCTAAATGGGCAGTTTTATGGCGTTGAAGGAGACAAGGTCTTTGAATTAGTTTTTTGTTTTTGAAACCCTTTTCCCACAGATGCCGTCTGATGGTTATTGCGCTGCAGTCGGCACCAGTAAGGGCCTTAATTTGGGTCGAGGACCGCCCTGTGTCTTATTGGACAGCCAATCGGATCCTCCGGCTCAGCTCAGGTGTAATTTTTTTGGGTCTACCACTTGACTTTTTTGTTCCATAATGCTCAGGATCTTTCAAAAAAATTTAGAATGACTGTCTCACTGCATCCAACCCCAGCAGCAATGGTACACTGTGAGAGGCCTTGCTTGTGCAGCTCAATGATCCAACCACGTTCAAGAAGAGAAAGCTTCTTAGCTTTAGCCATCAGGAGGGCATGACTGTGTGAATGCCTGACAGAAAATGAACATTTTGAGCAGATTTTGGCTTTAATAGCATATGGTCTTAAACTTGTGATCAGCTGATAAACAGCCTATTTCAGTTTACTTGTTTCCAATAAATTACATTTTCAAAGTGCTTTTTGTCACACTCCCCCTTCTTGCTTTTGCATATTGTAGCACTACTTAAAACCTCATTAAGGTCCAAATGTGTAAAAGGTAAATTCTAGCAATTTTTCAACTGGTCTTAACCCTCTACTGCACACAATTTGATGGTACATGATAAAAATGTTTCCACATTATTTCTTGGTTCATTTTGGGACACTTTATTGATAAAACTCATTTTTTATGTTTTGTGACCCCCTCATTCCAAAATATTTTTTCGTTGCCTGAGGGCAACATCGTGCAACAATGGTACAAAATCAAAGAGAAAACTATGAACTCATTTGTTATAAAACAATGCTCAAAGAATAATACAACACCAAAAAATATTTTAGAAATGTCAACAAATAACTAAACAAAAAGCAAAAACCCCAACTGAAACATATTCACATATTTCATTTGATACAGCCGTAGGTTTCATGTATCATCATTTCATACTCACTGGCATCTTGATTGTCTATAAACATATAAAAAAAATTAAGAAAATGCAGTAAAAACAGGAATAACTAAGTTGGAGATCAATAACAACCAAAGGAACAATGTTTAGAACTATATTTTTTATATTGGTTCAAGCCCAGCTCAGGCGACATATGGCAGTGTGTCCTTGGGCAAGACACTTAGCCCCAAGTTGCTCCCACTGCTGCGTCAGTGGCGTGTAAATGGGCATGAAAGGGTGTGCATGTGTTAGAAATACTGATGGAAAAACTAACATAGAAACACAAAAAACCATCAGTGAGTGAATGTGAGTGCGAATGGGTGTGAATGTGTAGGTATGACCTGCGGTGTAAAGTAGCTTTGAGTAGTCAAAGACTAGAAAAGCGCTATATAAGCTAAGTCCATTCACCATTTACCATTTATTCAGAACTCTATTTTTCACTTCTGCTCAAACCTTGCATTCCACTCCACTCCTCCTCACTGTCATTGCTGTCTACATCACTATCCTCACTGTCAGATGGGATTTGCCTTTACATGTCGATCCTGTGCTTTTCTTCCATAGAAATATACTGCGTCCATTTTCTGTCAAAATGTGTTAAAAGAAGTAAAATTTAATAAGACATACAAATATATTTAGATCTCATACTGTGAATTATGCATGTGGTATGTAATTACATCCAAACACATAGTTTGCAAAAACATCCATTGAAAAGTACCCCTTATCTTCTGCTGTTCTGAGGCAACGTTAATAAAACTGATATTCTGAACAAGCTAAATTAAAAAAACTTCATAAAACCTAACAAAAGGCTTCTCTACATCTTCATGCACACACACATATTTTTTATTTACAGTTTTTGTCATTTTAAATAAGATTACAAAAGCAAATAATCTTGCCTTCTTCTCACACCATGTGCACCTGTGGCCATGTGTCAGAAAAGGAAGTCCCGCCTTCAAATGATGCTTGATAGAGAATCCCAAACTTTACTGGACTATTATTTGATACTTTTTATGTCATTCTAGCTGGCTGCAATTATTTTAAGAGACACACTTTGCTCATGGGGCTTAAAAAAACTTTACGTTGCCTGAGGGCAACACTGTGCAGTACAGGGTTAAGATTTTGATCAGGACTGTACAATGATAGTGGAAGGTGACGTAACATAACGCAGTTAAAACAAGTCATAACAAGCACACAGGACCATTTAGAGTTGCTGAAGACTTTATCTGATGACTGCTGGGAGAGGCAAGCTAGCTAGACCCGTTCACTCCCAGTGTCTGAGCTATGTAACATAGTGGTGGGCAAGCTCTGCCTGTCTCTTTCTTCTTCCTGCACGCACAATCAAAAGACTGGTGTCTGTCTACTTGTCATGGACCCCGGATCGTGGCAAGGCATGAAAACAAAGGAAATGTTGGCGTATCCCTTTAAAGAACACAAGGCTGAGGGTTGAGCAGAAGAGCGTCAGAGGCACCAGATACAGGGGGAGTGGGGCAAGGGGACAGAGAGTAATGGCAATCAATGACAAGTAAGAAATTGTCATCTCTTGAGTTGTGCATTTTGTCGTATAAGACTGTTTCTTCTTTCTTATCGCCACAGCAGTGCTACCTTTTGGTCCTCTCTGCCCACGTAATCACTTGTATGTCTAATTTTACCAACACACTGTTTCGGTAATTGACACTGATACAGGTAGGATCACATTTTGTCTGTCTCCTCCTCACTCGACAGGCTCTGAGCTAACAGACTACTGACTGCAGGTTCAACAGGAGGCAGCAGCTCTTTGCAGCTGAAGAACAGTGCAGCACCTGACAACCAACGTACCTTCTGTTGCAAACCAGTGCCCGGCCTCTTTTGGGCTGTCCTACATGCTGCTAAACAACTCCCTGAGCAGCCGGCATCACAGGCAGGCACATACTTATATTCACAAACACATCTTTAGATGTGAAGATAGTTTTTCTTTAAGTACCACCGAGGGGAGAAATTAAGTTAAATTAAATCTTCTGAGTTAAAACTGGTACAGAAACATGGAAAGTTGCCACTTAACACATCCACACATTTTATTGTTAATGTTTGTGATGCAATACAAATTAAACCAAACAAAACAAACATCAGCATGGGCTCTAGTTTTTTCACACACAGACACAAACACGCACAGAATAGCTTCCCCTTCAGTGGCAATGCACCCATTAGTCTGCAGGCTATTGCAGCTCATCCCAGCTGTGCGTGGTAGAATACTCTGCACTGCCTTCATTTGCATGTTGGATACAAGCACCTGTCTGTGTGAGTAATATCATACTGTAGAGTCACTGTACAGCCGGGGAAGCCATGCAACAGCATTTAGGAAGGAAGTTCCACTTATAATGTTTAGTTATGCTACTCATGACCCCTCATATGAGGGCTAAAAGACTCAAATAGTATCAGGACAAACAGTTTATAGGATGAGAAATCTGTTAAAAGAGTGTTCAAGGTGTTATCCCTTTCATTTATTCATTTTTACCTCCACAGATGAGGTTGTTTTTTTCCCCTGTATTTGTCTGTTTCTGTTTGTGAACAAAATAAAAAATGTTATCAACAAATTTAATGAAATTTTGTAGGCACAGGAAGTGATTGAAAATATTATGGTGGTTATTCGAACTTGGATCCAGATCCAGTTTTCTTAAGAATTCATCAACATTGCAGGAATGGGCAGTTTTCAACATTTTTGCTAAAACAGATGGAACCACATGAATTTTTTCCACTTTCCTTGACTGGCACTTGACTGATTCCTGAACCTTTGGTTGTTCTTACACAACCTTGATAACATAGAGGTGTTTTTTGAGTGTAACATAGTAAATGGTCAATGGACTTGAGCTTATATATCACTTTTTCTAGAATCTTTGACTACTCAAAGCAGCTTTACTGCAAGTCACACCGACTCATTCACAACCATATGCTCTCAAATTCATGAAATGATTGTTCAGAGTTTCTTTGTCAGTTATCCATCCCAATCAGCTAACATATTCACGCCCTTACCTACCCATTTACACGCCACTGAAGCAACAGTGGGAGCAACTTGGGGTTAAGTGTCTTGCCCAAGGACACACTGCCATTTGACAGTTGGAGCCGGGCTCAAACCTGCAACATCTCAATTATCAACCAAGTGCACATTTAGACAGACAATCACTGATGCCCCTTACATAAAGCAAAGCAATCAGAGTGTCATCTCTTATTCTAAGTAAAGTCAGTGCGCATTTGCTGGCTGGCATTTCATAATTTAAACAACTGGCTTTGGTATGTAGTTCATACTAGTGTTGTATAATCTAATTCCTCTTTCTTCATGGCGGCACAAAACAAAAAATGCAAACAGGACACTGCATGTGCCAAACGCACTGGACAGCCTGTATTTATACCTGTGCACACAATTATTAAAAGCATTCCTGTTATTATGAAATATCAATGTGATCAAACTCCATGCTGCATTTAAGCCTTCTACCATGTTTCTTTTTTGCTTGTTCATGGGTGTATCTCACACGCTGAGCACACAGAGAAGGATTTAACTATTTGGTGAGACGCTATATTTGAATTTATCAACAAATGATCAGATCATTACATCCATGGACACAAACTAAGTCCTTCTGTGTTTTGTGTCACTGTAACTTACAGTACTTGTACACCTGGTAAGGCACTAAGTTCAAGGCAGTAGTTTAAGTTGAGTTTTTTATTTGACAGCCATATGTTTCTTGATTCTAATTCTACTTGCTGCTCTGATCTTATAGTTCTCTTTTAAACACTTAAGGTTGCATGATGAGCCTGGCCTTATGTGCACAATTTACCCACTATGGCACATACTGTGAGACATCAAGTACATAAATAAAAAGCAGCCTCCATAATGATTTCAATTACAACTTCTCTTTCTTTTATGACAAGTCTTAACGTCTGTTGTGAATCAGGCCTGCTGGATAACACACCTCCATGTGCCCTCCATAAACAATATCAGCAAGATGCCACTAACAGAAAGCTTGGTGAATTATTGCTCGGGTACACATCCTCTTTTGAGGAGCTGAGGGCTGTTAAATTCACATCCTGTCCTGGTGTTTACACACTAACCCTGAGCTCTTTCATCAGGTTTATCTGTACTCAGTAATTAGCCATTTGGTAATTCATTTTAGTGTCAAATTGTTGATAGGCAATGTAGCTTAATTCTTGAATGTTAAGTAACTATATTAGAGAACATGTTTTTCCCTTTTCATACATAGAAGGTGTTACATAAAGTGCTTTTTCTCACCATGGCAGTTCCCTAGAACGGATGTAATTATATACTGTGGTATATAATTAAAGCTCTGTGACTGGCTGTGGATTAAACTTCAACTGCTATTGGTTTCTCCAAGTCCTGTAAAACAAGGTCACTATGTTTGAATAGTGAGAGGTTAATAGGCTAGAACAAATGACCTTTTCTGTCATAACAGTCTGTTTGAAACATAATAAACATAATAATAATAAACATAGTGTTGTTGTTGTTGTTGTTGTTGTATTATATATTATTATTATTATTATTATATTAAATTATTATATCATTATTATTATTACCTCTTGGCCAGGTCACCATTGTGAAAGAGATCATGATCTCAATGTTTTTTTTGTTTTGTTTTGTTTTTACCTGGTTAAATAAAGTTTAAATAAAAAATGAAAAAAATATTTTTATATAGTTGTGGTTGTTGTTATATTATTATGCTTGTTGTTGTTATTATCATTATTATTATTATTATTATTTTTGATTGTTGTTATTATAATCATTATCATTATCATTTTATTATTATTATTATACTATTATTATTATACAATTGTTATCATACTATTGTTGTTGTTGTTGTTTTTGTTGTTTCATATGGGCAAAGTGGTTTTTGCAAAGGTTAGGTTGCAACACAGTTCAACATGGCAGCCAATATGAATGCCTTGAAGCAGCCTTTCTCAAAGTATTGGCCCAAACTCAAAGTAGCTTGAATGGGTCTGTTTTCATAGGATGTAGACTGTAGACTAAAATCACTAATGAGGCTTTTTCACTGTGGTATTTGCTTGACTCAGCTTGACTAATTTAGTTTTCCATTTGGGTGTGTACCCAGTATGTGACACAATTTTTTAGTATCACCACTGGCAGGGTTTAAGTGAGCTGAGCAAAGATGAAATATCACATGCAGACACTGCTGACCTCTGAATGGTCATAGTATCACCGTAAGTCTGGGTCATTGTCATGAAAATGAAACATCCCCTGTTGTTGACTCTCTTCTGCTAAATGACTTTCCAAACTCTCTTCTGCTTAAGTGGCATGCTGTTTTGCTGCTTTCAACTGTTTTTAGGACAAAGCTCATCTCCTTACTGTGACAAGAAGCCACAAAGGGCCGGCAGCTCTATCTCCTGTTTTTCCACCTTTGTTTTTTAAAGATGCCACGTTATTTTTTTTTGTGACCATGCTATGACAGTGCTGCCTACCTTAAAGTCGTATCAATAAAGTTGTTACTGTAAAGAAAAACAGAGGAAGTAGTATCAGCATGGGCCCTCTGGCTCAACAGTGCAAAGGAGGATTCTGCATAGCTGAGGGTTGGTGTTTAGAAAACACACTTCTTGCAAGCCAAAGTTATATGGTGCCAAAGGCATCTGTGGCTCTCTATAGCAGCCAGACACCGTAGCTTTACTGTAAGACTGACCCCCAAATTACAAACTCCACCACGCCCTTGAAATGTAGTGGGGAGCACTTAGCTCCCAATCTTCTCAACAAGGCAAATTCTACTAGATGCTCTTGATTCGCTTTAGGTCTATTTTCTGCGCTGCTGCTTCCAAACCTCGTAAATTGACTGTTGTCACCACCAGACAGGAAGTCAACCTGTGGAGTATCTGGAAGTTTCAACATAAAACACAATGCACGGACTCTCAAATGTAAACTTCCTCAGTAGTTTGTCAGAGGCACAAGTCTCCTGTCAGAAGTCGGTCAGTGGATCCCAGAGGCAACACGACACCATGGACAAAGAAAAGCAAATAGTAGACACCAAACACCCTTTCTACAAGGATATAGGCAGATAGAAGTGAAATCACAAAAAAATGAAAAAATAATAAAATAAATCACAAAGCTGTATGGTTGGGACCAACAAAGGAACCTTAGAGAAGTGAAGTGAGGTGTTGTTTATTTCTTTCTCAGTCCACAACACATTTTATGAGTGTGTAACATCACTATTCTCATGAGAGCCTGTGCTGGGATGAGTACAGGGCTTACATCACATAGATGAGAGGAGAGTTCAATGTCTACACATGGGTGGGTATTTTTGGAAATAAAGGTTTACCTTCTCCATTATGATAGACAATCATGTCAGCACTGGGTCTTAGCCAAATATTAGGGGCGTTTGTATCATCAGTGTATTTTCAAATCAGCATCATAGTGAGGGAGAGACAAAGTATGAATGATCATAAAAATAGTCCACTCAGAAACACTTAAAACCAATCCACAGCAAATCATGTGAATATCAGTGATATTGTTACATAGTGTGACGTTTTCTGCCATGTGTTGCCATTTTCCCTGTTCCTCCAAGACACTCAAAAAGGAGCTTTTGAAATCTTCACCCTAGAAGGAGTTCTCCAAATTGTCCATTTCCAGTGACCTGAAACACGGTTCATAAGTGGACAGAAGACCAAATGCACAGAAAAAGTAGCGTTTTTAAAAGTATCCACTTACGCTTTAAATTTGAAGGGGGGAGGTTTAAATGCAGCCATCATGCCAATAAAAACAGGCACCAACTATCGCCTCAAAGGGAAAACCGTAGCCACCCACACTGTTAATTATAAACTAAACTATGTCACATCAAATCAACCAGTTTGTGCACTTTATTTGTCTACAGTGGATTGAAGTTGTGAATTCTTCCATTGTGATTATAGCAGTGTGTGGTCCACTTGGCTTATTCAATTAAAGTGTGACATATTATTACAACTTTGTATTGAAGTTGCCTGTGAAACAATAATGTTTCTCTCTTTATGAGGCTAACATGTTTTTATTTTGGCAGCTCATATTCTGTGAGAAACTGGGTAGTGAAAGGGAATAGATCGCTGCTGACTGCTTGTAGGGTTTGCAGGGTGACAGGTGGCTATAATGTCATATCTGATCAGCGGATCTATATAGCTGCTGTTCTGCATAGGGTTTAGTTGCCTGCCAGGTCTTTGTCAAAAGATTTAAGGGCCTGTCAGCCACTTAAGGGGTTTATTTTATCTCATGTATTAAGTTGCAGTGAATGACAATAAAAAATAATAATAATTAAAAAAATCTTGGAAACATCTTGGAGACATCACAACTTCTGGACAGATAAGGTAGTATATTTGATTTTTGTCCTACCTCCTGTGAGGTATTTGTTCAGTCAGGTCAAAATATGGACAAACAAGAGCACTGAGCAGTCTATGGGAGTCTCACATGTAAAGAAACCAAACAGCAACATAAAGAGGCAAGGAGTTGTTTTTCACTGTTTGGGACAATGAAAAAGTCTGTCCAGCTCTCAAGACAACATCTCTACCTATTTGATATGTCAGGGTGGGCAACTTTCGTGACAAAGAGATCCATATAAATGCTCTTACATTTGCCAGAGGGCCACACTGTCCAAAATTGTAAGAAACACCGTACAAGGGGTGGACATTAGCTCAGTTGGTAGAGCGTCCGCCCATGTTCGGGGGCTGCCAATCCCCAGCAGTGGCTGCTGGTTCGAATCCCGGCCTCAGCCCTTTGCTGCATGTCATCCCCCCTCTCTTCATCCGCTTTCCGGTCTATCTTCAGCTGTCCTATACAATAAAGGCCATAAAAGCCCCAAAAAATAACTTAAAAAAAAAAAGAAACACCCAACAAGAGATTGAAATTTTTTTTGATTTACTGAAAAAAGGGATGAAAATCTAAAATTCAACACAATATATGAACATTCATGTGTACAATATCAATATAAAGTATGTGCACTATACCATATTAACAAGTTTCTTGCCAGGTATTGTATGTGATTTAGTTACAATTTATGTTTTTAAATGCATTCATACATTCTTTGAAAAGGAGCATCACAGGGAAGGTTTAAGTCCATTTCATTTAGAGATTGTGAATGTAAAAAATACAAGAATATTGTTCATTGAGATTCTTGTGGGGAGATCAGCAATGTAAAAAAACATTTTTAACAACTTTTTTAAATCTTAACAGCTGAGGAGGCTCAGCCTAATTCTTTAATTGTAGTTTGCTCCATATTCTATTCTACATGTTTAATTTTTATATAAAACTTTAAGTGACTTGTGGAATCACATTCAGTTAGATGGAGGTCCACATCTGGATTCCAGGCCATCAGTTGCTCATCACTGGTCTAGAGGGACCACCAGGGACTGAAACGGTGAAATGTTAGCTAGAAAAAGTATGTCTGTCAGCATTTAGCTTCAGGATGACATGTCATTCACTATAACATTTGGTGAGACAAACAAATACATTAGTATTTTAATAACAGTGTTTGTTTACAGTTGTCTTAAATCCCCCACTGTTTGCAATGTCAGCCAAGTGTTTGTTGCATCAATTGGTCAATTTGTGGTGCAGTTTTAGGTCTCTGCGATTGTCTTTCTCATATAACAAACCAAAACCATTGAGTAATTAGACCCCATAATTCATACGTCATATTTTCAGATCACACTAGAAAGGCAACGCTGGACTATTTCATACATATTTGATGCACAAATCATGACATTAGTTAAAGTTAAAATTGACTAAACTGAGCAATTGTTGTTTGCTGAAAAAATGTGTTTTCAATGCAAATAATTGAGTTTCAGCACATGAAAAGAAATTAGATAAACCACAGTTAATTATCAAAGTTCAGTTATTTGATTTGCAATTATTTAAACTGATCTTTTTAATCATTTCTACAGATTAAACATGACATTTATCATGCATCTGATATACATGTTTAAAAATAAAGTGTTTAGGCCATAGATTAAATGATTTTTTTCCCAGCAGAGGATTGAAAATGAAGGTTTAAGGGTCTGATCTAACCATTGCATGCCATGGGGATTTATATTCCTAACCCTGAATGTATTGCGGTTTCCCAGCCTTTGAGCAGGTGCTTAGTATGCTATTTGGTGATATTATTTGCCCTTTAATGCTCCTGTTTGTCACAGCAATGACCCTTACTAAGCCCATTTGATCCCAGCTGCTCCCCTGCTGATGTATATGCGATCAGAATGACAGGCCCTGCTGAGGCGATCGCGCCGCATGTCCTCTCCTCTCCGTGCCTGCTGATTCATTCTTAGATGCTCACATCCCCCTGTGGTTTGCCACCTATTACGGCCAAGGTTTGAGAAAACACTCAGCTGGGTCCATTCACTTTCATTAAAACATCAGCTGAACCCACCGCTGGAAGCGTGTGTCGCCCATTTGTCTCACTTCCTCTCTGCTCTTTCAAACCAAATCATCGAAAAGGCTCGCTATTGTTAATGAGGTGTTGAAGCACAAGGTTGTTTTGTGGAAACATATAGAGGAAGAGGCTCTCACAATAAGTTGGAGCCTATACATCACTTAGGAGCACAAATTCCCCTCCTGGCTCTACAAATAAGATTCTCTTGGGGAATAATAGGCCCATTGTGTGTGCTCTCACTTTGCATCACTTCTTTGTTTCAGCCGCCGTACGAGTCACTGCATGAATTTAGCTGAGGAGCATCCAATTATACTCGGCTAATGGGAAACGTTTAAAATAATGAACTGCTTATAAGACCTTCGTAAACACAGAGGCCATGATGGATTAATGAGTTCATGTGGAATTAATGAGCTGTTCATTATCTTTCCTATCAGAGTTTATCCGTGGTCCATATTTTAATAATAGATTATACCTCATTAAAATTCAGTAATTTAATATTTTATCCTATACACTATAGCATCAAAAATAAACAATTACTTGTGGTCGTACAGGTTTTAGCGTTCCTGTTGCTCATATCAGATATTGTGAAAACAAGTAAGTTATAGCATTCCCAAACAGAATCTCAGATTCAGATGAATTTATTCATTCCAAACAGATAATTTAGTTTACAGCTACCTACAGTCAAATGAGACAACAACAGTAACAAATGAACAAAGAGCATCACAAATTATCAGACAGGCACATAATGGCTTATGATGTTCCCAACAATGTGCATCAAGTTCATATCAGAAACCAGCATTGAACAGTCAATGGCTGGGAGAATGAAGTAGTGACAATATCTTTTTGTTCTCCTTAATGGGACAAGATAGTGCCAAAATGTCATCAGAGGGAATGTAGTCAGGTTATCCAAGTAATCTTTTTGCTTTCTGAACCACTCCTCTCTTTTTCGTAAAAACTTCAACTAGACTCTGACAATCTTGGCGCAGACTTTCACGACATGATTTAGACAAAGTCTTAGGACAAAGTCAAAGTATTTCAATTAAAGAATAATAAAACTACATAAAATGCTTTTGGAGACATTAAAATGGTTCAAATATATTCGAACACAATTCCAAGATATTTGTACACATCAATAATTTCTACAATCATCTATACTGCTTCTCCCTTTTAGGGTACAGGGGTCCGTAGCATAGACCATGACATTGGGGAGGGGAAGGGCACATCCTGAACCGGTCACATGCTGATCCCAGGACCATATATGCCTCATTCCCACCAAGTGGTTTGGTCCGGTTCAATACAATTTGGTACAGTTTGGAACAGTAAACCCCGATCTTGTTCGCATTTCCACTGCCAGGTGTACCTCACTTGAGGACGGGGATGTGAGCCAGGAAGTGAGGGTCACACCAGCTACGTAAGTGCATGATGTCAACAGCACAGTGTGCAGTAGTGCACATTTGTAAACAAGAGGCAATAATGTCTCATGGTTTAAAGGAGACATATCATGCCGATACATGATTTAATACTTACATATAATATGTTAAAATTTGAAAACAAGACCTTACACCCCCTTAATTTTCAAAAAATTAGATATTGTATTTTTTCTGATATCCTAGAACGAGACTTGATGCCTCTGAAAATAGGTCATTGCAAGATGTCCGCGAGATTTCAAACGTCGTGACGACACGAGGTACCTTTCTTTTTATTGGAGTAATCTGATAAAACACTTCTTCCTCTGTGATGTCCGTTAGCCACAAAACCGTCACCGAGGAACACATCCACCAGCAGCAGCATATAGGTCCCTAGCTCACATTCCCTCATTACCAGCTCTGGCCTGTAGGGGGACTCAAGACACAGTCGCTACTCTGAGCCTGCCGGAAAATACAGTAGAAGAAGAAGGACAGGCTGGCTCTACCCCCGATAGAACTGACCAATCAGAGCACAAAGGGCTGAGACGTTGCGAGGTAACTTTAGGTCAGCCTTGAGACCGAGTGTTTCAACGTGGGCTTCATAATGGCCTAAAATGAGGATTTTGAGAACGCAATTGTGGGGCAATGAAGGAACTAAATGACTTGTACTGAGGGCAGAAATGCTTTACAGGCATCCTAGTCTGGCATAGTGAAAAGGAGAAACAAGCATGATATGTCCTCTTTAATGAGGACATTCTTTACAGTAACAGCAGAGAACATAGACTCTAAATCAATATCTTATTTGAACACAGTATTTGCATTTCAGCTGCTGTTGCATATGAATTTAGTATTTTTTTTGATCCATCAACAGACTGCAACACTTTTAGCTCCATCTTTTAGGGTCAGTATCCTCAGCACCTCTTCAGACAGGGGCCAAAAAGTGGGATGGGACAGCTGGGCTATTTTGGTACCGTTTCTCCTTGTTCTGCAGTGGGCTCTCCAGTACATGCATGCCATACCTAGCCAAACTGAAGCAGAGTGCTTGGTTGAAATGCAGCTTTAGAGAAACGGACAACCCATCACACATTTTTCTATGTCTACAGACAATTGAAAGCCACCAATCAACCGAAAAGGCATGTTTTAGTCTTTGGGATGAAGCAGGAATGCCTAGAGAGAACCCATGCATGCACAGAGGAAATATGTAAACCCCACACCGAAGGGCCCTGAACAAAACGAGATTCAAACCAGGTTTTTTTTACAGTGCAAAATAGGACAGTGTTCAACATTTTAGGCAACAGCTTGCCAGATATTTTTTTGAAAGTGTAAGATATTATCAATATCTGATGTAAATACCCTCCAGATGTGTAGTTTTATTTCTGAAGTCAAATAAATGAGTACAGAATTACCAGTAAGCTTAAAAAGTTCTTCTATTCCTAACCATCAAGTGAGCTTTTAATCAACAAGACATAGCAATAACCTGTTCCTATCACTGTATCATACATTTCAAGGTCAGTGCTCTGTAAAATACCACAGCGTTTAGTTATGAAACAAGTATTTTAATTTAGTCTTGAGTCTCTGTCCTGATACAGATACAGATTGAGGCTAAAAATGATTTTATGTCAAAGAATTTTTGTTCATGATGATCTGTCTAATGATTAAATTTAAAACCTCTTGACAAAATATGGTTTATGTACCACTTTCTGTTGTTATATTCTGTTTCTGTGTTAGTATGGTCTAATTTTGGTAAAGTGTATGTTATTTGATTTTTGTTTTGTGCTTTTCTGTGATTACTAGGATTTAATTTCTAATTTTCTGCTAATTTTCTCTGTATTTATCCTTTGGGGAGGCCTGTAAATAAGCCCACATTTGGTTTCTACCTCACATGCACAAGCAATTCAATCTTTTTCACTGTTTTCTTTGACTTCTCTTGTAATTATGTGCAAATTAACAAAACAAAACAATGGTGTAAATGCCTCGGCATTCAGAGCACTTATTTTTTTTTTTTTTTTACCACAGAGCCTGTGGGTTATGGTGCAACTATCACACTTGTATACCAGAATATTAATAGACAATGTATTTAAGCACGATATGACACACAGATGTTGCAGAAAATTATTGTTAATTGTTTAGCCTGTATTTCTACATAGAAGTTCAAAATTCACATTAGAGATATTATAAATACAGATAAAAGTGCATTCAATCAAACTCCTGATCGGAAAATTACTATTATTAAAGGAGACATATCATGCTTGTTTCTCCTTTTCACTATGCCAGACTAGGATGCCTGTAAAGCATTTCTGCACACAGTACAAGTCATTTAGTTCCTTCATTGCCCCACAATTGCGTTCTCAAAATCCTCATGTAGGCCATTGTTGAAAAGCTCAGATCTCAGGATGACCTACAGTTACCTCGAAACATCACAGCCCTTTGTGCTCTGATTGGTCAGTTCTGTCAGAGCTGTCGAGAGGGTTGAGCCAGCCTGTCCTTCTTCTTCTACTGTATTTTACGGCAGGCTCAAAGCAGCGTCCGCGTATTGAGTCCCCCTACAGGCCAGAGCTGGTAATGAGAGAATGTGAGCTAGGGAGCTATATACTGAAGGTTGGTGGATGTGTTCCTCGGTGACGGTTTTGTGGCTAACGGACATCAAAGAGGAGGAAGTGTTTTATCAGACTACTCCAATAAAAAGAAAGGTACCTTGTGTCATCACGACGATTTAAATGTCGCGGACATCTCGCAATGACCTATTTTCAGAGGCATCAAATCTCGTTCTAGGATACCATAAAAAATACAATATCTCATTTTTTGAAAATTAAGGGGGCGTAAGGTCTTGTTTTCAAATTTATTATATTATATGTAAGTATTAAATCATGTATCAGCATGATATGTCTCCTTTAATGAAAGCAAAAAGAAATTCAGATAAGGAATTTTCATACTGTGTTCTGTCATCTAAATGAGTTTTGTTATGTGGCTTGTAAAAAGTATTACCTCTGCTTCATGTAGCTCCTTAAGTTTTTGAAACACTCCCTGTGTTATCTAAGAAATAATTATTGGAGGAAGCGTATTAATCGTACTCTGTTCCTTAATGTCACCAAGCAGCTGCCCCAACGCTCTCTCTTCGACGCTTACTTCTCCGCGACTGACTCATTCCATGACATTTACAAGACAACAGCGGAGATTCAATTACTTTACAAAAGTGGATTAAATGAAATACATGGAAATCTTATCGCTGCATTTTCATATTCTAGTGTAGCAATTATTTTCTTCACATTGGATCATTATGGCTCCCAGGAGATTTTATGCAGAAATCTTACAAGAGACACCCTGGTTGCTGCGAATGTGATGATGTTAGCACTGTTTCATGAGCAGGTAAAGCAACGAAAGCTATTATGCTGATAGAATAATGTGATTTGTGATGTGATTCAGGGTCATGTTGCAGCTTTTACGCTCTATGCAAAAATAACGACGAGAAAGCTTCAGTGAGATCAAGATGTATTTTGCTTTTGCAGAAGACGGGACAAAAGCTGGAGTGAATTCATCACCACAATTATTTCACACTGTCACGAGCAGTGATAGAACTGATAAAGGCTCAAACACAGAAAATGAACAAATTAATATTTGCAGTCTGTTTGTTTTTTAATTTTTAGCCACCAGAGCTTATTAAAGATAAACTATATGTCTGTATGTCCTGTGGTTTTAAATAATAATGAGGATATAGTTTTACACCAAAGTCAAGCGTGTTTTCTTTTAATGTTTCTGACATTGTGGTATTGCATCAGTAAAATATAACTTTTATACAAGTATCAACATATACAATCTGTGAGTGTGGTTACATCAAGAAATGGACCCTGTAGGTGGGTCCCACAAATCATTTAATAACACTAGAAATGCCCTCCATTAAGAAATTGAAATAAATTGAAATTGAAATAAATCCTGAATCCAAATCTGTGCATATTTCATTGACTTATTCTGTTCAGAAACCATCAAACAAAAAGTAACAATTACTAATAAAAGCAGAAATCCCTTGGAAAAGGTAATAAACTCTTGTATATCCACTTGGTAGCATTAACATTCCTGGGCCTGACTCTTCTCACCAACACTGCTGACCGAATAACTGACCTCATTAGCATCACCCACACTATGTATAAAGGATCATACCTTTTTCAAGAGGTGTCTAACAATTAAAAAAAAAAAAAAAAAAATCTTGCCAAAATCCCTGCAACTTCAAGCGTTACCCACACATTTAGCCGTGTTGCTCATTACATGATCACACAATCCTTACAAGTTATACCTCATTGCTAAAGGTGGATATTCAGGCATTCCAACAATAAAACAGACTATACTTATTGGTTCATTAAAGGTGAGATATTACTCAAACCAAATAACAATACCAAACATTTTGCAGAGTATGTATCACAAAAACTCAAAGAATTATAATGTCATTTTTTCCAGTGTTTAATCATAAATCAGCTATAAATCAGTTGATCAATTTTTCAAAAACTGTTTGCTCATGTGTTCAATAAGATGCAAGTTTATGCATTGTTGAGACAGATTTCTTTAACACTTTTATTAATGCATCAAAAAAGAGTACCATTTTTTATATAAATGACATGGAAAATTTAAACATACAAATGAGGAGAGTTTTTTTTTTACCAATGCTTTACAAATGGGTGTGTGTAGTTGTTATTTTTGGTCTTCTTGATTTTAAACACATTCAATGTTGAGTCTGCTTCTTTCAAAGTGGAGATACTTTTGGAGTGAAGCCCTTTGTATAATGAAGTTATTCGCTGGGTTATTTTGGCCCACTGCTTCCCTTGCAGGGCAACTGAGGCTGTATTGTGGGCAGAACAATGTGATGACAGGGCTGTCCTTTGGGAACATCTAATTAGTTCCACTAGGGGAGCAAAGCAGCAGCGCACCGTGCCCTGATATTTGGCTTGTGCAGTCAGCGGAAAGATAGCCACAGGGCCCACTTTAATTGCAAAAATGCCACCAGAATGTGTGTCTGCAACTTCACCTGTCCCTGATCATGAGACCACAAGGGAGGGCCTCATCGCTCCTTGTGTGCGTCAAACATCGCTGTGCATTCATGTGTGCTAATGTGTGAAACTCAGTCTGAATAAATATGCACCTGTGAGCGTGTGGATGTGCCTGTTTCAGCCTCCGTCTAGTCCGCTTTCACTAATCGGTGTTTGCTTATTGATTCCAGAAACTCACCACAACACAAGAGGGGGTCGCTCGACTTGAACTTGACTCAGCTTATTCAAGAGTTTTTTTGTTTTTCCTCAGAGAGGGATTCAAATACAGGAAAGGTGATACTTCTTTACCCTTAAATGAATCAGAAAATAGTACAGAGAAGTCATGTTGATTGTTTTGTACTGCTGTTAATGGGCTACTGCAATGAAAAGAGCATTACAACAGAACTAAACTGTTTAGATAATTATTCAAATATGAGTTTGCATGTATGAATGCAAAGGTGTATTTCCTGGGTACAACAGTCTGTCCCGCATATAAAAACAATGCTTAAATTGGTGACCATAAATTGCCCATAGGCTTCAGTATGCATGTGAATAGCTGCTTGGGTACATGTCGGCCCTGTAATTGACTGGTGACCAATTTAGTGTGTATCTTGCCCCTTGTCCAATGTCAGCTGGATATGCTCCAGTCACCATCAGAGGCTTAATGGCTTCAGAAGCACATAAGTCAATTACCCCACATTTATTTAAAAAAAGGAAAAAAAACTAGAGCAATTGCCCCGTCAATTAGCATTTATGTTAACACACTGGACACAAGCACATAGTTTGAGTTCTCGGTAGGTGCTGTTTAATTCACAGGTGAAGCCTAGCGAGAGACTTTTGAGCATAGGCAGAACACCTAGTTTGATCTGGTCCCGTTTAAGAGTCTTTTATATCCATATATTTCATTTAACCTTACTTTTTTACTTTTAAACTCCATTTACTTTTTTAACCTTAATGGCCCTGTAACCCTCGTGTTAGTGAAAGACACCTTGATTAGGCCACTTCTCAAGACTGTGTGGGTGTAGTCGAGTTTGTTTGACTGACAGCTCCACAGCCCTTCCCTTGTAGAACCTGTACTTGTAGGAGAACTTGTGAACTGCTTGTCATTTTGACTGGTCCTCATAATTAAGGACATCAAAATCTCTCTAGTCCCACCTGTTAATGTTAAAAAATAACACATTTTATATAAGTGTGCCTTTCATGACACTCAAGGTCAGCTTTCAAAAAGGTACAAGTAAGAAAATGCATAAAAAGAGGCATGAAAACAGGTAAAGGAACAAACAGTACAATAGACAGTGAAAAACATCAGAGGGAGTAGGAGAATTGGAACAGATGAGGTTTCGGCCTCTCTTATGGTGCGTTCACACCAGACGCTACTTGTACTACCTCGGCGATCACTCTCCATTCAAAGTCAATGTACAGCCACGATGGGGCGGGGCTAACCCGTCCGCGATGCGCCGATCACTTCACTCGTCGCGCAATGTCAAAGTTAAAAACAGAGTTGATCTGATTGGCTGTGCAGCATCAGCCAATCAGCGGTGTGTGTACGTGTGACTGTACCCTAGACAAACAGTTATTCATCCGGACTACAGGGCGGATGAGTTCCGTCTAGGCGGAACTAATGTCAGTGAGGACATTAGTTCCGCCTAGACGGACCGCGGTAAACTCACAGATAATGCTGCTGCAGGGCATCAGCTGCAGTGTTTTGTGTTTGATAAGTGAATGAAAAGGACACAGCTGGAATAATGTCTGCTTATACATCCTATTATGGGATATATATGATATGATCGTGGTGAAACTCGAACGGACATGACGTCACCAAGCGACGGCCAACGACCAAAATGAGGTATTTATGGACACGCGACGCTACGTCGGTGGGCGACGCGATTTTGGTAGCTGGGTCGCTTGCAGTGTAAACGCAGCATTAGAGTGACTAAAATCACCTGCCTGAGTCTCCAGAGCCTCATAATACAACTGGTGTATATAATTACGATAAACTCTTTCCCTCTTATTTTAAACAAATGTATTTATCTATTCATCTATTTTCATGAAATGCAATGGCAATAATGGCCCATAATCTGTGCTGATAAAGCTCTTTACTTAGATTTAATTTATCTGACTATACAGGAATTAAACCTCTTTGACTTTGTGTGACTCCACTTAGTGTTAAACAATGATGCAGCAAACTACACTATGGACACAAACTGATGTTATTTAAACTCAAGTTGAGTTGTCTGTGGTTTGTGTGTTTGTGTGTGCTGATATGAGGGGTGAACATTCCTCCAGTGCATGAATAAAAAATGTTTCCAAAGTCTCGGGAGCAGTGAATTATTGAGGAGGCGGTAACGAGGCAGGCAGAGGGGCCAGGTGTGGGGGTTCAGAAAAAGTGTGTGCCGTGTGTTTTTGTGTCTGAATGCAAGTGAGAAACAGGGAGGAATTGAGGAAGGGTTCGGGGATTAGTGAGAATGAAGTTGACTTGGTCAACACAAGCTTCTGGCAAACAGAAGAAAGAAAAATATTTTCTTATGAGAGCAGAGAGGCGTCTTCACAGTGTGCTCTGCCTCACCCAGCATATACACATACGCTCACACACTCATGCTGTATATGCAAAGGAAGGGGAAATACTTGTAAGAAAGAAAAAAAAAGAGGAGACTGAAAATGTGTGGTTTAAAATGAGGCTCTTTTCAGAGCTGAAGCAGACAATGTGAGAAACAAAAGGAGCGAGCAATATAAACAGCGAATAGATGAGTCAATAAAGGAGAAGCTGAAATAAATCAAACATATAAATGAGACATTGGAAAGCAGAAATACAGGAAATTGAAAAATTAAGAGGCGTATAGCAGAAGAAAGAGATTGAGAAAGGCAGAGCGGAGAGTGGACAAAGAGCGACTTGGGTCAATAATTTCCAAGCATCTTAAAATGAAGCATTATTCTCCGCGAACGATGATCGGTATCAGCCGAGTTCACATTCGAACAAATCTGCCAGAGCTATTCAGACTGAGTGAGAATGATCTGTGTTATCTTACACACTTTATTCTCACTTACTGTGATCATTAGTCTGAGCTCACAGCTGCAGATTTATTTATATAAACGTGCAGCTGCTTAGGCTCCCACATCCTTCAGTAAGTGATGAATAATAAATACTCACTGACATCTGATTGATGGCATTGATATTCAATACATTTTTAAACAGTGTTGGCTAAAGGGAGACCGCAAAATCTTCAAATATGGTGTGCTTTGCAAACCATTGTATGTATAACAGAGCACAACTTTAGTTAATGATGCTTGAATTACTTTAACAGTTCAGGTCACTGTGGTGTTGAATGTATTTCTAAAGTTTCGTGATGAGAAAGAAGACCATTCTGCATCAATGTAGTGATGTGTAAAATTGTTTGTTAATAGCTTTCAGTCACAAATGCAGAGAGGCGAGAACAAAAGGAGAGTGAACTAGCATTGACCAATGTGTGGAGCTGCAGAACAGGCTTTTTAATTTCCATTTCCACAAAGCACAATCGCTCAAAATTGCCACCGCCAAGGAGGTTATGTTCTCGGGAAAGTTTGTTTGTCCGTCCGTCCATCTGTGAACAAAATAACTCAAAAAGAAATAAATGGATTTTGATGAAATTTTCAGGAAATGTTCAGCATGGGAAAAGGAAGAACTGATTCAATTTTGGTGTTGATCCGGATCAGCATCTGGCCGCCATGACAAAAAATGTGATTTTGGTGAATAACGACTGAACTAAAATAGATACCATTATGAATCCAACTGCTAATGGTAGGTTTTCATGGTCAAGGAATCTACATATTTAGATGAAATAAAGGCAGGACTAATATTTATGGTCAAAATGACAATATGGCTGAGGACTGTGGTGCTGGCGGAGGTCTGCGCTCTTCGAGTGCTTTTCTAGTCTTTTAAAGTTTTAGGAAAAAACAATTATCAACTATAAGTTTTAGGCCCTTCATGCTTTAATAAAGAATGTAAAACCCTGCTTACATCATGGCACAGTAAAGCAGGTAGTGCAAGTCTCACAGCAAGAAGGTTGTTGGTTTGATCCCCTTGTCAGTCAAGGCCTTTCTGAGTGGAGTTTTCATGTTCTCCAGTGCATGTGTGGGTTCTCTCTGGGCACTCTAGCTTCCTCCTATAGCAAAAAACTTTAGGTGGATTGGTGACTCCAAATTGCTCTTAGGTATGAGCAAGAATGTGAATGGTTTCATGTCTCGATGTGGTATTTTGATGGATTGGTGACTGGTTCAGGGTGTATCACCTCTGTCGCCCACTGTCAGCTGTAATAGGCTACAGTCCCCCACCCCCACCCCCAACTCTGGATCAGCACAATTCATTTACCAAATCTATATTCATAGATCTACGGCATTCGCTTAGGTGGAGTGGTGGCGCAGTTTACGGCAATATTTGGTCCTAGCATCCATTCCAGCTTTTTTGTACAAAGCAGAGCTGATCTCCGTCACTGTGGCTAATGTTTAGGCTAATGACATTTATCTCCAGACAACTCCCCTTGTTGGTAAGCAAGCATGTGTTGCATGATGCAATAAGTGACCAGTAGGCACAGCAATGCTGACATATGTAGTTTCACAATCAGGCTGTAAATTGATCATTTAAACATCTGAACTGGGACAAATAAGCAGCATGTATAAAAGCAGCCTTTGCAATTGTACTTTTACTAAGGCCAAGTTTACAAAAATCCAATAGGTATCATCAAAGTAATACCTTAACATTCAGAAAAGAAGGCAGCAGACCAAGGGCTATTATGCAAACAGGTTTTTAAAAGGAGGAAAGCAACTTGTAGTGAACAGTATACACAAAATGATCATGAGGCATCCTTCTACAAACTAAGCTACTTATGACAAAAAAAGAGGAAAGAATTGAATCCACGTGGTTGATCATTTCAAGCTGCTGGGAAACTGACTGGAGGCCTCCATCTCACGAGTGTTGAAAGACACACTGTGTAGATTCAGAGGTTGGGTAGAGGTTAATGAGAGACAGTGCAGTCATCTTTGTGACAGCCTGCAGTATTAATTTCTGTATGCGCTGTCGGAATGCCCTTGAGCAACACAATAGCCTCCTACTGAGGCATCTCCTTTTCTTTTAAACAACATGTCCATGCGATGAACAAGCTCCTTGTCTGACAGCATTCGGATTCATTGGGCATCATTGAGGATAACTATCACTGTAAAAGTTCTGTCAAGTACAGGGGCAAATTAATGTTTGAGTACGTGAGGTTTTAGTTATTCTATTTCAAAGAAGATACAGTTCTCTTTAATAATGTTGCCACTACATACAACATGATCAAACATGATAAATTTGTAAGAGTGCAGATATCTTCTTTTTCCTACAAAATATGACTCAAATGTACCTGTATGAGGATGAGCTCTCTTGCATAGAAAGGTGCCATCTGGAGCCACCAGATAAATAAATCAATGATTCATTTATCAATTATTTTAGGTGGGCAAAATCTAAATATCTAAACTGAGCTAATAGCATTTCAAACTTTTTTGAGGAATATATATTGAGGCTCCTTGGATGATGGGAC
The DNA here is from genome assembly GCA_036419115.1 of Scarus forsteni. Classification (NCBI taxonomy): domain Eukaryota; kingdom Metazoa; phylum Chordata; class Actinopteri; order Labriformes; family Labridae; genus Scarus; species Scarus forsteni. Next base: position 30,755,517 of record JAZDUH010000136.1, read on the forward strand.
CCAGGCAATTGGTGAAACAGTTCATGATAAAATACCAAATTTGATGTTGCTGTTTTTGCTCAATAAAAATCAGAACCACTCTCCAAATGTCAGAGTACCCCTCTTCATCATGTGTTTTTTGCACTTATTCCCAGGGGAGGCCTGTGTGATAGAGGCATGCTACTCTTCCACTACTCAATTTGCTCTTGGTTCAGTCTAAAAAATACTCCCTGGGTTACATGGTGCTCCATGTGTGTTGTTCTTTTACTCTAAAAGATCAGACCTTTTCATGCCCCAAAGGAGAATCAAAAGAGGGGGATCACTGCTACTTCATAGTAAGTGCAAACTTTAAAAGTAGATTTGTTCAATAATACCATAACTATATGAAGAATTGACTGAAATGGAGGAGATGATGCTACAGTGAATAACTTATGTCATCCGGTGTGTTTGCAGGCTGATGGGGTTAGACACAAAGCCCAGAATAAGCCATGAGAAAGACAGGTTTTCCATGATGCTATGTTAAATGTTAAAGAATATTTCTCAAGGCTCACAAGGGATGATCTGGCATCCGGTAAAGTTAAGCAGCTCATCTACAGAAGTCAGGTCAGTACATGCTCCCAAACACTGACAAATGCTGCGTTCACACCAGACGCTACTTGTACTACCTCGGCGATCACTCTCCATGCAAAGTCAATGTACAGCCGCGATGGGGCGGTGCTAACCCTCCCACGATGCGACAGCCGCTTGTCACACTACCACATAGCTTGTTGCGCGATGTCAAAGTAAAAAAAGTTGATCTTCACAGACGATGTCGTGCGTGGCTGTGCAGATAACAGCCAATCAGTGGTGTGTGCGAGTGTGTGTGTGACGGTGCCCGTGACAGACAGTTTTTCATCTGAGGAACAATTTATGTCCATGTGGGAAACATTACTCAGTGAGGACATTAGTTCTGCCTTGACCGACTGCCGGAAACTCACGGATAATGCTGCTGCAGGGCATCAGCTGCAGTGTTTTGTGGTTGATCAGTGAATGAAAAGGATACACCTGGAATAATGTCCGCTTATCCTATTATGTGATATATGATATGATCGCGGTGAATCTCGAATGGACATGACGTCACCAAGCGACGGCCGACTGCAACGGTGACCAAAATGAGGTATTTATGGACACGCGACGCTACGTCAGTGGGCGACGCGATTTTGGTAGCTGGGTTGCTTGCGGTGTGAACGCAGCATTAGAGTCCTCCAAGGAGAGTGAGGTACAAGAATCATTTAATATATAGGGGGTTTGAGAAAGATTTGTATTTAACCATTGCTTTTTATAAACAAAATTAACCTTTGTATGATTTGTTGTATTAATACACATTGAACATTTCCATCAGTGGTTTAGGATTCGGGGTGCATGGTGGTGCAGAGGGGTGTCCTGTCATATTGGGCTGGTTTGTGTGGAGTTTGCATGTTCTTAAGTTTTCTACCATGGACCAAAAACATGCCAGTCAGGTTAAATGGTGACTCTTACAGTGTACAAGGTAATCTATGAGAGATAACATTGTGATTGGTTGGCAGCCACCCAGTCCTATCTATAACTTTCAACAAATCCTTGAAAAAAATTCCAGGACCACATCAGATAACCACCCAACTCTAAAAACTTCTCCCTTGCATCATGACCAACATTTTCTGAAAATTTCATCTAAATCTGTTCAGAACTCATTGAGTTATTAACAAAAATAAAGAAAACTAGCAATGCTTTCAAATTCTTGAAGAAAATTACTGGATCCACATCTGGATTCTGATCATTACCAAAATTAAATTGATCGGTCCTTAGGTCATTCTGACTTCTGACCTTTTAAGTTGTCCTGTATAACATACAAACTAACAAATGCAGGCAAAAACATAACCTCCTTGGTGGAGTTGACTATCTCTGTGGCTGTCACAGTCAGCAAACAGATGCAGAGGTAGTAGCCTTCCTTCTCCCTTAAAAATGGACCTGTTGATCTTGATGGGACGAACTTGGTTAAATAAATAAATAAAAAGCCAATTTATGATGGTTGCACCAATAATGGACCAGTGGACTCATTGATGAGTCAGTGGAAAATAGTCAGAGAAAACTCTGCATAAAATGTGGAGGAGTGGAAAATATCAGTGCAGGCAGCTTGGCTGAGAGTGGTCAAGGCTAATTTGTTAGACTGAAGAGATCAATCTACTCCAAAAAGGCACGGACAGAAGAGCAGCACGCAGCACTAAATGTAGAGAATACCAAACATTCAGAGCAGAGTATACACTGTACAGGAATGGCTTTGTAGAGTATAATAGTCCTAAAATGTCCAGCTGAATTTTCTGTTTGACAGTGACACTGTTATATCAAAAATATGAGTCACTAGTGAAGCACCGACCCATTACAGAGTCAACAACTACTGCACAAACTCTTTCAAAAGGCTTCACATCTGCTCAGAAACAGCACTCCTCTTTGTCCTGCTTTCAGTATGTTGTGCACAAGTGAACAATTCATACTTTATTTGTCCATTTATGTTCTGATTGGGCTAATGTGTCTTTTACTTTTACAATAGGAAGTGTCAAGATATACACAGGGACCTCTGCCAAGGTGTTTTCAATCATGCTAGACAAGTTATTTTCCAAAATTAAGAAAACTGCCCTATCATGCATGGATAAGAAATCCATGAAAAAATCCATATCAAGATTCAGATCTCCACTAAAATTGAATCACTTGTCTCTGCAAAATTCATTGAATTCATTGAGTTAAAAGCAAAAATGCTCTTTGTTGCACTGTCAATAAAAAAAAAAAAAAGATCTGCATCCAAGGTTGGATCAGCGAAACACAGTTAGTTCTTCCTTGTTCCATGACCAACATCCCATGAAAATTGTATTAAATTCTCTTTATAACTTTTTAAAAAAATATTGTGTTCACAATGTAGCTAACAAGCTAATACTGGCAAACATATGACCTCCATGGTCAAGGTAATGATGCTTTTTCTAATTTGTCAGTGCACTGAAAATGATCTACAAGCAGAGTTTAAGCTGTAGTTGCTGAAGTAGTCCAGAAGAGACAGGGTTGGCAATGTTGTCCAGATTGTTTGTTCTTGTTTTGTTGGTTAAAACTACCTACATTTTGTTGGGGCGATCAAAGTGATGTGTTCAGAAAAAGGACAGAAAATGTTCCATCAGGTGTAAAACTATGAAAACATTGACCAATCAGTGCCCTTGCAACATGTTATCATAGTCAAACAAATTTGTCTTTCTACATCCTCATGCACATTTCATGGCACACATTAGTTCAGATTCAAATGACATTAAGACACCAGATGTACTGTAGAATTTACGGAAGAAAGGCTGAATTATCATAAACTAAACTGGTTACAGCTCAGTTGTCAGCTCTTACTAGTTTCTGGCATTACCAACCCTGCCATCGAAAAAACAAAGGGAGTGGAACGCAGTTTACAAAAATCCAACCATTGAACCTATTGAGTGTATCATATTCAGAATTTGTAATGTTTTTTTTAATATGTACGTATATTATTACCTCAAGATAACTACACTTGGGCAGTCACTTTTGTAACTTGCTTATTAGACTTCAAACAACAGTGATTAACAAAAAAGGTCATCTTGTGGGGTGTCTTAATTTTTGGTTTGAGACAAAAAAGGCGACTGTAGTGGCTGTGGTTATTAGATAAAGTCTAAAGGGCTCCAAGATGTACTCTGCTATGACTGTAGATAATAATGCCCAAACTGACATGCAAATGATGCAGTGAGAGCCTTTCCATAGTGGAAGTGTCAGTGAGTTCTTCCAGAAGTCCTGCTTTTGAGTGTGGTCAGTTCAAGGTTGTTCTGAATGCTCTACAGAGGCAGTTATTCAATCTCCCATCTGTATGCAGGCTCATCTCTGCCCCGGATCAAGCCTGATGACTGTTTTGTCGACTGCAAACTTCAGGAGCGTAACAGACAGGTCTCCTCAGGTAAGTCCTTGATGTAAAGAGGGAAGAGCTGTAGGCTGAGTACAAGTCCCTATGGGGGCGCCTGTAAATCAAAGAATCAAAATCTGCAACAAACAGCTCAGGATCTTTTTTTGGGTTGCACCATGGGAAAATGCTTCAGAGTTGTGGGTTGTAAATTACATTGATTAAAAACACTGTGGAGAATATTGGTATTAAAATAATGGAAATTCCCAAAGCATCAAGTCCTCTTATTTGACAGCCTTATTAACAGTGAAACATCAGTGCTGAAGAACTTGAAAAGTGTAAGCAAACCAAAGAAGAAATGTATTATAATGTTCTGGTATTATTAGATAATCTGGTTTGGACACAAAAATGCCTAGCTAGATGGGTTTATTTGATATTTTAATCTGGGAAAAGACATCATCACATGCCTGAGAGCAACTGGCATGTGTTCACGTTTGGGACTAATGTAGCATATGTAGGCTACATTAGCGTTCACCAGTAGGATTTTCTAAACCAAAACAACACAAACATTTCAGCCTGACTTCTGTCTACTGTCTTTATTTACTTCTTTTCAATACAGGGCATCAGCTGTCATTGGACGAGAGGAGGGGTACACCCTGAACTTGGTCACCAGCCAATCACAGGATCACAGAGAGAGACAGACAACCATTCACACTCACACTCATACCTAAGGGCAATTTAGAGTCACCACCAGTGTTGGGGAAATTACTTTTAAAAAGAAGTATTTGCTTGTTACTCGTTACTTCTGAAAAAAGAAACTCGTTACTTTATTTAGTTACCCTCTATGAAAAGTAACTTTTCAAGTTACTCATTACTTTTACATTGCTTGATCATGGACAGAACCCCATATCTGTTCCTAAATGTGAAGGCCTAAAAGTTCTACTACAGAGAACATAACAGTTTTTTGCGCTCTTTATTTTACAAAATGTCACATACCCTGTGGAATGAGAGCTCCTGCTCAGTGTTTCCACATTTTGCTTCTGAAATAAGCAACCTGGTCAATAAAAACAAGCCCATAATAAGCAACCTCCATCTATTTCCTTTTCTAATGTGATATACTACTTTTTAAAAAGAGAAGTCTACATAAAGTGTGTTAATTCTTGTCTACATTACATTTCAATATCACAGCGCTAAGTATCTATTCAAGAAAAAAACATCACTTATAACAAGCAGACCTGGCAACTTTGGCTCTAGAGCATGCACCATGTGGGTGACTGTGTTTGGGGGTGTGCATATAACCAGGAAACAAGGAAGTGAACAAACTGCCTACCGCAGTCGTGTTTCGCTTTATGTTAGTTAATCAGGGGGATACACACAGACAGTAAGGCTCCAAGAAACAACTTCACGTCTAGAAACAAGCCCAAAAAACCACAACCCGTGGCTGTGACTCACAAGATTTTCGTCCCTTAGACACTTATAATGAGTGGACTTGGCAACGCTGCTCTTGTCTGTGCGAGCCGCTGAGAAGGGAGCTTAAGTGTCAGATCTGTCCGGGGGAAATGTAACGTCGCGCTGCATTAAAAAAGGAACTACGTTTCATTACTAAATTTTCAATGATAGCGAGTTACTTTACCCGAAAAAGTAGTTTCGTTACTGTAACTTTTTTTTTTTTTTATTTAACCTTTATTGAACCAGATAAATCCCATTGAGATCAGGATCTCATTTACAAGGGCGACCTGGCCAAGAGGTCAGCAGCACACGCCAGATATCAATAAAATGAAAAATGAAATAAAATAGGTTCAGACAATAAATTACATCCAATAAATAAATCAGAACTTTGTAACGCGTTACACACAGCACTGGTCACCACTCAACCTAATAAGCATGTATTGGTTGGTGGGAGGAAGTCGGAGTGTCCGGAGAGAACCTACACATGCACAGGAAAACTTTACACAGAAAGGCCCTGCCCAAACCAGGGACATTCTTGCTGTGAGGCATGTGCACTACCTGCTGAGCCACAGTGCTGCCCAAAATGCAAATAATAATTTATCATTCTTGTGATTAGACCAAACATTACATTAAAAATTACATTTGAAAAATGTTGTACGTGTTATCCTAAAGATTCGCAGCACCCCATTATAATCTCCTCATCCCGTCAGACTTTGGCGAGGGTGGGTTTTCACCAATGTCAGGGATATAGCATAAAAAATGCAGTATTTTTTTCAAAAAGATGGCCTCAACTTCTTTAGCTTTCCAAATATTCATTGCAAAACTCTGCCTGAGCAGGACAAAGGATGTTTCTTCCATTTGCCATTGGTTTGATATACAGCAGAATACATGGGTATTTGATATACGAAATGAATGCAAATAAGTACCAACATCAAGAACAATGTTGGGCTTCCAAGCAAGACTCAAACACTTACAGTTGAATCATCAGTCTTGATATGGCAGCTTTAGTATTCTTCCCACTCAGCAGCACTGCATTAAATACAACATTTATAACTTTAACTGCACTCCCAGCTTTGTAATCAGCCTGTCCATCTCTTCCTCTAACTCACTTGAATGCAGCCCAATGCTGTTGGCTCATAAACCCATGGCCACTTCAATATTCCTGCTCACCAGCTCAGCTCCTTTGAAAGGCTCACATCATCAATATTACTTATTCTCTTTTGATGCGGTCCACTAAAATAATTCTACTTTGATCTGTGAAACACAGTATTATTGTATTTATGCAGTTGTTTGAAGACTTGCGCTCACTGAACTTTTTTTTTCTGCTGGGGCCAAACAGCACCAGCCTGTCAAGTTACACCAGAAATATTCTGATTTAAGTTGGAGTGTTCATGAAGATGACAGTTTATCTGCACAGTTTGACAAATTACAGGTAAAAATCATCACAAATAGCCTCAGTAAGCACCATAAGGTTCTTCCAAAGCATCATTAGTTTCAATGAAAGTTGTTACAAGTGCAACCAAGCATGCCTCTCCAAAGAGTCCATCTATTTTAATCAAATTAAGCTCAGGAAACCCAGTCTGCTGATTTCTTTCAGGAATTAAAAGACAGGTGCCTATGGCTCAAATTGGGTCATTGCCATAAGATCATCAGTCAATATTCAGGCAAGCTATTTAAGGCACTTTAAACAAACACTTTTATGCTAATTCATGGAGCATGTTTTTTAGGGAAGATGTACTGCAGAACTGTGATGATGTGCAGTGGAAGCAACACTTTCTAACAATGATTGTTTTTATCCATCCTGTCAAATCTCTCTTTTCCAGTTTGCACCAGTCGCACAGGTTGACATCATCACTCCTCCATTCTCACACTCTCTGAATGTCCTTGATTATTCACTGCTGCATTTGCTGCAGGCAGAATACTAATGAGGGGGCAAGGAAATTACCCAGGTAAAGGATAGGTGAAATAACTGAGCCCTGACTCAGGAGTTGGCCTTCTGTCATCGCTCAGAACAAAGCCTTTTGGAGAACAGGCGAAATGTCTTCAAGAAACTCAAACAAGCCACTGGTAGCCAATTAACACATCAAAGTATATTAGCTGACACTGACCAACACTGAGAAATCATCAATATTTCTGTAAAAGTCTGTTCCCAGGGTCAATTTTGCCATGCTCAACACAGGTCAATGTATCAATATCCTGAGGAGGAGCAGTTGTAGCAGACAGAGATAATATACCTGCAACTGAAGGTAGCGAAAGTAAGTGAAGGTCAACTCTTGCTAGTGCTTGAAAGCATGTTGGATCAAACATTTTTTTATGATTTGATGTACCCGACTAACAATAGCATTGTCCAAGTGACCAACTTGGGTCTGTGTGGCCTGGCTTAGCTCAATGCAACTTGATGTTTCCCTATATGTTGGTAAAAGTTGGCCAAACATCTATGTGTCAGAACAGCTTTAAGAAGAAACCTTGGATATCCAATACCTAGTTAAAAATTAACCTAAACAGACATGTTTTATTGGGCTGTAGTTTACTCCAGATTAACCAGATGATAAATTAAGAATAATTAGCAGTAGTGCAAAATAACGACTCAAGCTCAAACCAGTCTCTGAGCGCTTAGATTTTTTCTATTATTAATACCTTTCTACTCATATGACTCAATCCTCACCGCTTAAGAGTGCATTTTAGCTCATTTGGTAACCCCCCAGCCCCCACTGCACCCTTCACTTTCTGGTGCACCACCTGGCAGGTAGAGAGCATCAGATATCTGGAGCATGTGGCAACAAGCCAAGGCCGAGCACATTAATAGAGTCAAAGTTTGATGTGTTAATGTGTTCCAGTGCCAACATCAAGAGCACTGCAGGGCAAGTCCACAGAATGACAGACATAAAGAGAATGAGAAGGGGGATGTTGGCAGAGACCGGAGCAAGAGAGAGTGAGAAAAAGAGAGGAGCTGATGAAAAGAAAGTAAAAGGCTGAAGAAATGGGAGAAGGGCTTGGAGAGTGAGAGCAAGACTATTTGATAAAGAGAGTATGTTGCTAAAATTGAGAGAGGTAAGGATGCAGAGGGAGGGAAATAAGAGGATGCACAGATAAAAGAGGAGCATTAAAGATGCATGGTGTGGGAAGTGATCCATCCTCTAAAACAGTGTCGGGAGCCAGAAGTTTTTCTTTGAAATTACTTGAAATGAGGATGGTGATTAGGGACTCGCACAGGTCTTTTAATTCCCTCCTTGCTCTATCAGGAAGCATTAAGTGCCCCTGTACAACAGCCTAACCTTCAGGTGTTGTTCCTACAGTGACTCTAATAGACAGCAGTCGACTATATTTAGCTCACAGAAGAAGCTGCCATTGAGCTCAGCTCTAACTGTCTTTCTCTTATAAATAATCTGCTTGTGGAGAATGGCATGTACTTTTCAGCTTTTCATTTATGCATCATTTGCAAGTGAAAAAAAAAAGATTATGCACTTTATGCGTAACAGAAGTATGTGGAAATAAAGCACTATTCTTTTCACAAATAACATTCATATCTTGTATTTCCTGGCTTATTGTTTTCTCCAGCAGAGTTAATGGAAAATGTATTGCATGTAATTGTGAACAGATGCAAATCTTCAGGGTGCAGAGCGACGTCTTCTTCCCAGAAGAAATGATGCTTCTCCAAGCAGACCTTTGACTTGGCACCCTCTGCTGTGTTGATTAATTCTAATTTTAATACAATGTTGAGCCCGCCACCAAATCGATGTGTCAGTGTTAATTGGAGTTTCTTGGCTTTAGTGTTAATTTGCCCCCTCTGGCTCTAATTGGGTGCTGACAGGCGATGTTTGTGTCTAAGGGATCGGGGGCTGGTGGGTTTATTGTTGTGTTGGAAGTTGCTCATGAAGTGCCCCAGGGTGACTGGGTTGGCAAAGAATGATTGTACAATACATTTTTATATAATGCAATTGTTGGATGAAAAATGAAATAATATTTACTCACATATGCCGTGGATTCTGTTCATGGTGCATCAGCATGGGGTGTAAATTATTCATAGGGTGGAAAGAGGGGATGAAAGGTACCACAAAGCAGTGTTACCCATGAGAGGCAGCAGGTATGTTTAATTTTGAAGAGTTTCATCACCTGATCATAAAATATTCTAAAACTTTGGTTTACTGTTGTCAAGATAAATCTTTCCGGAAAAACACAAAAATATTAAAAACTGCATTCACACAATGACTTTTTGGCCATCTTTTGCCAATGTAGACAGAAACATCAAGCAGTGTGATTGAACTGTAGAGAGACACAAGAGTGTGACACGAGATTAGCTTGGGTCTCTGGCTTGGGGTCTGTCCCGCCTCTAGCCCTTTGTCCTTGTCTTATCCCTAAGCCCTTGGTTTTGCGCGTTCATGTCTAGTGAAGGGATGTCCAATTCTTGGTAGGGCTAAGAGAAAGGGCTTAAATGAAGGGTCACACACTTGAAAGGAAAGGGTGTGAGAATTTCCAATAATACACTGCACCCACTGACAAACGCACATATACTGTAAGTGTTTTTTAAACCATTAAGTAAATATTAATCATGTTTTGAATTGTTGGTCATATTTAAAAATTTCTCATTTTAAAGAGCTAGCTTTCACAACTGTAACTATGACTACTGTCGCATCTGCCTGTGTCGCGGCCAGCAAGCTACTCTGCATGATGACGTTGTGCGTGCATCCAAGGAACAACAAAAACAACAGTTTCGGCTGTTCTCAAACAACAAATATCCAGATACATTTGTTGTCCAGACAAGTAACGCATGCCTCCTTGTGTATCCACTTGCCATTATTGATTGTGAAAAGTTTGTTTTCACTGGAAATTGAACATTGCTATTTCTCTACAAATCTACATCATGATCTACTGCCGTGGCATACATGCTACCGCATTTTCAGTCCCTGTCGTGTCTCAGTGTGAATGCGGAGTGCTATTGAAAATTTAAAGGAGAAACCTTTCTGTTTCTGGTGAAGACACCATGTAAACAGGGCCTCAGCCCTTTGGACAATCACAGTGAAGACAAATTGTCATGGACTGTATGTATAAGAACTTGAAACCATAGCATGAATAGGGATTTTGTGTCTACACAACAAACTTTAAGAAGCTCTACACACTGGTTTAATCATGTGACTGATCATATACAATCTCTGGAGTGATTTACTGTGTGACACTCTGCTCAGATGAACATGAATGATGTTTGGTTCTCCAGCTATTCCTCACTTACTGTATTGGTAAAGAACCACACTAAAGTTCTATTCAGTCCTCACTTGAGATATTGTTTTTGCTTCATTTTCGATTATTATATATTTCCAGTTACCAGAAGGGAAAAGGAGGAAAAGATATTCTAATTGTCCATAAATGTTCCAGTAACATGGACACCAGACTGTAGCACTGGCACAAAATGTCTTGCCTTCCTGGACAATGAGTACAGCATTGTCAAACGCTCATTAAGAAGTTCTATTTTCATGTCAGGCAGCATCATTCGTACTTCACCTGCACACTGAAGGACCTGTATTTCTGTCTGAGCTGGAGAGTAGCATCTTCTCTCAAAAAAGATCCTGAAGTTTTGTTTTGAAAGTTGGTGAGAGCAAGACTGAGTAGGTATTTTTGCATGTCAGTGTGTCAGCTCTTTCCACAGTTTCATGCTCCGCACAGGAGAGCGAGCTGTGAGTGTGAGACAGTGTGCTTTAGTCTAACAGCATAAAGCTCTGACACCTGCGGGCCTGTGTCTTCACGGCTCCTCAACACCATGTGTACAGCAGCAGCAGCAGGAAAGAAATGTGTGGTGCCACTGTTTGGGTGGAAGTTTTTCACGTGTGGAGACAATCAGAACTGTGCAACTAACTCGAGTTAAATTTTAACTTTGACCTCTTGTTAATATCATCTTTTAGCCTCATTTCCAGTTACAAACTTTAGCCTCCAAATCTAAAGAGCCTTGCCAAATGCTGTTCTGAGAGGGACTATTCAATAATGATGAGACTGCGCTTATGAGGATAAAACCACATGGTGCACCATCACAATGTCAGTTGAGCAATGCTTATACACTATATTGCTAAAAGTAGTCGCTCACCCATCCAAATAACCAGTATCAGGTGTTCTAATCCCTTCCAGGGCCACAGGTGTATGAAATCAAGCACCTAGGCAGGCAGACTGCTTTTACAAACATTTGTAACAGAATGGGTTGCTCTCAGGAGCTCAGTGAATCCCAGCATGTAACTATGATAGGATGCCTATCCCCATGTTTCACAATATATATGGTGTTCTTTGCTTTGTACGTTTCATTTTGCATCTGTGAACATAGAGCTGATGTGACTTGCACTAAAGCTTCAGTTTTGTCTCATCTGTCCAGAGGCTTTGTGGCTTGTCAATATGCATTTTGGCAAATTCCAGTCTCGCTTATTATAATTTGCTTTCAACAGTGGTGTGCTATTCGGTCATCTTCCATTAAGTCCACTTTGGTTCAAATTGCGACAGATGGTGCGACTTGATGCTGATGTGTCTTGACCTTGGAGTTCACCTCTAATCTCTTTGGAAGTTGTTCTTTGGTCACCATTCGTATTATATTTTCGTTCAATATGTCATCAATTTTCCTCTTGAGGCCATGTCCAGTTCCACAGGAACATCAAGCTGCTTGGAGATGGTTTTATAGCCTTTATCTTTAACATTCAAAACTATAATTTTCTTTCTGATCTCCTGAGACAACACTCTCCTTAGCTTTCTGTGCTCCATGTTCAGTGTGGTACACACCATGATACCAAACAGCACAGCGACTACTTTTCACCCTTGAAATAGGCAGACACTGATTGAAAGCTTGGAGACACCTGTGATGCCATTAACAGGACGCACCTTAGTTAAACATGTCTCTGTGGTCAAATCATTTTCAATCTTCTCTAGGGGTACCATCATTTTTGTGGAGGCCAGTTTCATTAGTTTTTGTAAATTATTCTGTCGAACCACAATTCGAAAACAATGTCTGATTTTCATTTGTCAATATTCAGTAACTTTTTATTATTATTGTTTTGTCAGCTTCGAGTTATTTTAGTAATCATTGTGGGTTTTTCTTTCCTTAACAGAAGGGTACCAACAATTTTATCCAAGTCTGTAACAATAATTAAACATACTGAATGCTGTTTCCACACATAAATCGAAATGTCAAATTATTTAGTTGAGATGCACAAGTGAACACCAAAAACATAAACTGAGATCAACCTGACTGTGTCCAAAATTCTTCTTGCCATGTCTGCTGTAAACTCCCTTGTTCAGTCTTGGTGAATACATGTAAAGGAACATAGGACTGTCAAAACAGGAAAATTCATCATGTAATAACCACGGGTGAAAAAATGATTGAATTACGAATCAGTAAGATGGTCCTGCACTTAACGAGGGAGATACATTTTACTTACCTGATTTGTGTGATTAACAAGAACTTACCACTGATTAGTCCCTTAAAGTTTATTGAAGGTAAACACCTACATTAGAAGAAGGGTTAATGCTGCTGGTGGTACAGGCGAGTCATCAGGAATGGTGAAGTGCTCTCGATGCCAACCTGACAGATTGAATGTAACTAAAAAACTATTTATGTATATGTATGTATATATATATATATATATATATATATATATTTATGTTTATGTATATGTTTAGATAGATAGATAGATAGATAGATAGATAGATAGATAGATAGATAGATAGATAGATAGATAGATAGATAGATAGATAGATAGATAGATAGAATTTAATATTATTGTTTGATGAGCAGCATTGGTAGAATCCTGGAGATAGTAAGGAATATGAGATAAGAATATTAATCCAACTCATAACAGGTGATCCCCATTATTTACTGTTAAATTTAATTATTACCCAAAAGTAAACAAAAAAAGGACAAGATAGAAAAAACAATTGATGAATATGTACTTCTTACAGCTCACAACATGTATTCTCTGCATACCTTGTGTCCAAAATGATACAATATTAATGCCTCCCATATCAAGACAAACAGGTGCAGGTTTAAAGCAGCTTCCCTGCAACCTTTAGGAGTGCTGATAACAGAATTACGAGACTAATCAAGAGGATCATACTTCACTCCTATCTGAGCAGTGTGCAACAAATAAAATCCCATCAGGCTGACCTTTGTTGGAGCAGGCGGCAGCAGAAAGTAGAAAAAAATCAATTCCTCCATCCTGAGTGGACGATTACAGAGGCAATAAGGCAGCTTGTTCATCTGATGCAGGCGGAAATATTAAAATCTGACATTTGAATCAAGATGTTTCACATTTGCAGGGGAGGGTCCGGCTCTTTCCTGTAGTGACAATGCATGGAATACTAAGTGTATGACCAGGAGAGTACAGTTAGATAAGGCTGATATGTCAGCCAGTCACATTTTTTAAAAGAGTGCTCTGATTGCTTTAGAACAAACAGGCCAAAGCAGAACCTTTCTATGGTTTGGCAAAATTGCTGGGCAAGTTGTTCTTGTTTCAAAGAGCTGGTGAGCAATACATTCTGGTCACTTGTCCCAAGAGTCATCAGTGCTGGACTGTAGCTCAAAATAAGCAGGCCTTTCTGCTGTCCAGTTTATAACAGAACAGCACAGTGTCGGTCAGGTTAGTTTCAGGACCATTGTCTCATATGACGAGTTGGGTCAGTGGACAGCCTATTGTTTATTCAGTTTGTTAATGGTTTGCAGGGCTGTCGATCGTGCCAGCTTTTTTAATCTAAAATCTCTGTCTAAAAACCCATCTTTTGGAATATTTTCCAAAGTTTGTATGCATTATCAATGAACGAAAGAATGATGATCTTATATTTGAACATCACTGAACAATAACATAAGAGCACAGAGCTTTCTTCTCTGCTTTTACTTGTGAGTTTATCTTAACAATGAACGATCTCAGGAATTTCCATCAAATTTTGCAATGATATGTACCCTGTCTGAAGAATTAACTGACTATTTTGGGGGTCCTTAAGCAAAGGTCAAGATCATCAAGACACTTTAACTCATGTGAACGTGATATATATGAATAATGTGCTAAGGGATATTCTTTAAACTTGAGCATGAACAAATCAGATTTTTAAGGTCCTGAGTCAAGGCAAAGGCTCTGGAGTCTACTGGTTACCTGCTGTGTAGGATATAAAAGCATTTCTGTATTACTGTCAAATTTTGCACGTTTATGACCTCTGAATTAAGTAAGAATCAATTTTGAGGTAAAGTTCAGCATGTATCATATTCACGTCTGCATGTGAACCCGACATCTCAAAAATGCACTGAAGGACTGCTCAAACTAATCTTATCACTTTTTAGAAGCTATAATAATAATAATAATAATAATAATAATAATAATAATAACTTAGATTTATATAGTGCCTTTCAAGGAACCCAAGGTCACTTTCCACAGTAGAGGGGACAAACTAAAGGAATCAACAAACAAATTTGGACCTAAGCTAAACATTTAAACAGGGAAGGCCAGGGAGAACAGGTGAGTTTTGAGAAGTGATTTGAAAAAGTCCAGAGTGGGAGAGTTGCGGATTTCTGCGGGGAGAGAGTTCCAGAGGGTGGTGGCAGCCATACTAAAGGCTCTGTCACTGAACGTTTTGAGTTTGGTCCGCGGGATGGAGAGGAAACCAGCGTCAGATGACCGCAGGCTCCTGGAAGGGGTGTGTTGGTGGAGGAGATCAGCCAGGTACTGGGGGGCAAGTGCGTGAAGGGACTTGTAGGTGAGTAGGAGGAGCTTGTAACAAATGCGGAACTTGACCGGGAGCCAGTGGAGGTGAATGAGAGTGGGGGTGATGTGCTGCCAGGGTTTAGTGCGAGAAACAAATGTCAAGGTTGTGGAGCCTCACTATTGCAATTTTCGTGTGAACTTGGTCTTATGAATGCATCATTAAGGAAATTTTGAAAAAACCTTAAACTATGCTTTAATGTCATCTCTGACTTTAAGATTATGTCAAGGCACTTGTTGACCACTTGTCAAAAGCCAAGATCACAAGGCCTCATGCTCATTCTTTGCTTTCAAATAGAACTAAGGAATGATTACAGGAATTTTTATTACCTTGAAAAAATGTCTACATTCACTCAAAAGACAGCTGATCTGAGGTCAAGGTCAAGTACCCTCATGATCATCGATATATCACAAAAGCACAAATGTTGCCCAAATATCTATACAGGAGGCTGCTACCACACAAGTTTGAACTAACCATTTTTGAAAGTCAAAGTTCAAGTACTGAATCAAACAATTAATCACTGATGGCAAAAGAAATGCTTATGAAAAGCACTTTGGGACAGCAGTCAAACTTTGCACATGCACAATTTCTGGATGAACAAATGACTGATTTTTAAGGTTGCAGGTCAGAAGTGTTGCGAGTACAAAATGCTTATGAAGCATATCTCCAACCATGCTGCAAGTTTTGTATCTGTTCTGAGGCCCATTTGCCACTTGAATTCCCCTACTCTAACTTTTTCAAGTTCATCTACTGTCTGCCAAAAAATACATATTTCAAAATGTTACTCAGGATTTTGTTCAAAAGTCCACACTAACTCAAAAATGAAGTGAAGGATCTTGACCAAGCTTCTACACTGAGTCTTATGATCATCCCTTGCTTGGGGCTACATTGGAGAGATCCTTCTTGTTTCCCATCAAACTTTGCACAAAACAATAGCATCTTATTTCTTGGCTTGAGATCATCCTTTGCCTCAAATGGATTTATGAGTCACCCTACCATCTGTTTCAACCCGCCATTGCACTTCCAGTGTCTGGTACTTGTAGAGCTTGCAGAGGCATAAAACTGCCAATTCTACATAGAAAGGTTTTATTTTTCTGAAAAATTTGCAAACAGCCATGAGGATCATTCATTTTTAACTTCAACCTGACACTAAAATGTTTATTTCAAATGCTCTGAAGTCCCATCCCTGAAACTCAGTGGCATTCAGTAAAAGATCATTCACTGTTTGGAGAAAAACAGACAGGACCTTGTTCAGAGCCCCATTTTTAATGCTCCACAGCTTCTCTAGTTAAGACCACAACTTTTACCCCAACATCTTCTCGCTTTCCCTCCTTTTTATTCAATTCCTTCCTTTCTTTGTAAAAAGTATCATCTTTTCATTTTTACTAACCCTCATTGTCTCTATGATGGCTCTTTTCCATCCTGACACATAAAAACAACCCCATCCCCAGGAGGCAGTAGGTCTGCCCTTTACAGAAAGAGCGATGCACCATGGGTAGTCATCTAAACAGTGTAAACAGCACTTCCTCGGCTGATGTGAACTACTTCAAGAGCATTCGTGATGTATGGCAATGCTGTAACAACAACGCAAGTAATTACCGTCTGAGGGAAATTATACCCCGCTGATATAACATTGTAATTATGGGGAAGTAGCATGGGCTTTTGTTAACTCTAAGTACGGTGCATGACAAAGAGAAAGTTAATGAGTGTTTATGTGTCTCCTGTCTGATTCCAGCAGATGACCCAAGCTTTAAATGACAGCTTTTACAAAGCAATCAGGAGAGTGTCTAATTGTAATCGCTGTTGGCTCGTACATTGTTCTCTGTGTAATTATGTTGACAAAGGGCATACATTATCCATCTTCAAATGAAAATGTCAACTTACAATAGTGTTTCGCACACTGTAAAGTCACCTATAGAAGCTGTACAGCCCGTAGCCTGAAATAACTTCCATTAACACAGACTACTGTGTGGGTGAGGACATACAGCAGAGGTTTTGGGGATGAACATAACAAAAAGCCATGCAATCCAACATTACACCGTCATTGCACAAGTCTAGCATATTTTTGAGATTCCCCATGCATGTTCATTATTGAACTTGCTGGTTACAAGTGATTTCCAGAGTCATTTTTGAAAATATAAAGCCATGCAGCTTTGTGGTTGTCCATTACTTGCGAATGCAACATCTCATGAGTAACTAGAATGCTCCGTGAGAGATCTGGCATTTCCAACATTATCAGAAATGTGGAAAACTGCCCTGTGGAAAATTGCCTGGATTCACATCCAGATTTGGATTACTACCAAAATGTAATCACTTCTATTTACCATAACCAACAATCCCTGAAAATCACATCTAAATTGGTTTTGAACTTACTGAGTTTTGGCAAAAATATGGAAAACTACCCTATGTCAAAATGTAATTAATCATTTCGAAAATACCTTGGTTTCATCCAGTTCTATTCATATACTTTTGAGCATTCCTGCTCATAAACTAAAACTGGAAAAACATAATCTTGTTAGCAGAGTAAGTTTAAAAAGTGTCATAAAACCTTAAAAAAGGTCAATTTTCTGTTATAACATAATCAGAGTTTGCAGGTCATAGATAAAAGTCAGCCACATGATCATGCCTTGGTTGTAAACATAGTTTTTGTTTGATCAAAAATCCTTAATATGAGTTTTCATCATCATTTGCTCTAATATCCACTCTGACTCAAAGATTGGATTGTGATAACTTTGGTTCAAAGGTTGAGATCATGGAGGCTTGTTTTCATACTTTGCTAATGTACCTAATATATTAAAAGAAACTGCATTAGGGTTTACAAAAATGTCCACTGTTAAATATATATACTTATATTCATGGGTCACATTTCAAGTCAAAATTAAAGGTAATGAACCCTTGTGAAATAAAATGTATCATTATTATTATTATTATGGTAATCCATTGTATGTAAATATGGTATCAGAAGACATATTGGCACACATGTCCTCTCTGATTCTACAATAAAGTTATTACAAGGTCAGAACCTAAGATCACTGGATTTAATGTTCATGCCTTGCACATTAGATTTCAGGTGGCAGGTTGATTTTGTTGAGCTATTGTGGTTATGCATATAGTACTATTTTCTGTACATTTTCTGAAACGGTGCAATAATTTCAAATCTGACTATAAGACGATGTCATGACACCTGATAAACACTGGTCAAAAGCCAAGGGCACAGAGCCTCATGTTTATCTTTTGCTTTTCAAATATAGTTACTTAAATTGAGTGCAGGATTTTCATTGAACCTTGAAAAATGTCTTGGACCACTAAAAGATATTTTAGGTCATAGGTTTGAGGTCAGCCTCATGATCACCTCTTGATTGTGAAGGGATCTCATCTATTCAATCACAAGGGAGCAATGAGGAATTGTCTTCAAACTTTGCCTAAATTCAATTCAAGTCCCTGCAACCAAACAAGTCTGAACTGAGATTTTAGGATAAGGTGTTTAAGGTCAAGGATTCTGTGTCACCATACTATCCATTGCTTTTATATGAAATATGAAAAGTATTGAGAGATTTCAGCAAAACTTTACACATGCATTGATAGCATGAATTTTCAAATCATGTATTAAGTTAGTCGTGGACCAACTCGTGTATCATGAGTCATTATTTGATTATTCTATCCATGCTTAGTATGCTGTCCATACACGTAGAAGAGATACACAAACAACAAGTCTGGCAACCAGAAATAACCTGACCATGTATAGAGAACAGACATAACCATGTAGAGAATGTCATTGACTTAAATATCCCTAAGATGCTCTACTCTAGTGAGGAAATAGCATGCAGTGAGACTGACATCCTCACTCAGATACAGCATGCAGAAGACAGATCCTCACTCACAGACACTCATTTACTCACAATGTATCTGTCTATTTGTACCGATCATGCAATAAACAATGATAATCACAGTCTGGTATCAAGAACCCCCCATTCAAACATCTCACTATCTGAGGCGCGGGAGAGCAGGATCCTTAACAGATGGCGCTGCTAACATGCATGATCTCTGAATGCAAAAGAACTGATTTTAAAGTCCACAGGTCAAAAGACATCAGGTGTTGTGTTCACCTCATGCTTGTGTTACACCATCTCCAAAAAAAGGTGGCGAGAATTTTCCCCTTAATTTTGCAAAACGTCCACACTGAAATGAATGAATGAAATGATAAGACCTTGACAGAAGTCTTTGAAACTCATGATGGTCCCTTGTGACTATGACAATTCAAGAACTCCTTCTTGATTCCAATTGAACTTTTTACAAATGATGAATCATACTCCTCATCTTGAGATCATCCCTGGCCTCTAATATTTTTAAAATCACCTTAAATAAAACAACTGTTTTGACCCGTCACTGCACTTCCATTGTCTGGTACTTGTGCACTTTGCAGAAGGTGACGATCTAACTTGACACCAAACATTCCAAACACAATTTGAAGTCCCAATCAGGAGTGCAGCAACTGATCATCCACTGAAGAGAAAAACAGGCAAGATTTTACTGTTGCAAATTTTCCTTTTATTGGTTATAATTAGGAATTGGTCCTGCAAAAAAACATACCCTTTGACCAACATTATATAGTATTTTTCACTTGAAAATGACAGAGTTGGATGTTTTCTCCTTGCTATGCTAAGGATTTTTAGAGTAGATACACTTTTCTTAAAAATTAGAGAACAAGCTGGAACTCTGTAGAATTAAGAAATTTAAATAGTGTATATTAACCAAATTCAAAAATAACACCCCAGGAACACTATAACCACATATATTTAAAAGCCCAACACTAAAACTTTGGTAAAATTTAGTTAAAACTAACTGCAGATATTTTTTCAACCGCAGATTGCCTTTAAATGTTAACCACTACTAAAAAAATGCCTTTTTCTTGTATAATCCAAAAGTTTGCTGAACTCATTTCTAAATATGAAAATGAGTCTGGACACAGAGGAGACCTCGGGGGAGTGTTTCTCTGTCCTGCTCTGACAGGTCTGAACACAGAGCACGGCTCCAGGCCAAACATCAGCTATAAAAAACCCTCCCTTCCTCCCTCACCTGATGTCCAGCTTCAGTACATCCACTGCAGCCAGGGAAGCTTAAAAGAATGTCCACAGATTGCTATAAGCTTAGAGTGAACCACTGTGTGTACAGGACACACACACGCAGGTTGGATTGTGTGTCCGTATGTTGTTATGAAGTGCAGCGGAGCAGAGAAGCCTTATCTCGCCCTGAGCTGAGAGTTAGGGTCTGGCAGCTGCAGAGGGGGGAAATGACTTGAAGCACCTGGACGCAATGTCAATATTAGAAAGAAGCAAACACGGGCCAAAGATAATGCACCGTAAAACATAAGATCTGCTGTATGTCCACTACAGAGTTTCGCAGTCCCCACTGTAATCTATCAGCTCGTATTCTGGAAAGTAGCCTGAAACTTCATTATTAGACAGATTTTGCATGATATTCCAGAAATATTGCTCCTGATAATCATCTATATTTAATGACTTTTTACTGTGCCCACTCATTTATCATGCCATGCAATAAAAAATAAAAGTTTGATAAGAATCAGCAGATCAGGACGAGCAGAGCGGTGGCACAGCTGTAATTAAACTGAAGGTTGTTTGGAGAAATATGGAAAAATGAAAGTCATGGTCCTTTAATGAGTGTGAACATGAACTCTAAAAAAATGGCTACCAAGATAATTACTTTTATAATTATGCTTTAAGACAGATGCTGTCTGTGATTCAGTGCCCACTGATGGGTATTTTAAGTTATTCTGAGGATGCTAAAGAGGTGATTTTAGATATAAAATACATATTTTTAGTACAGTTATGTTTCTTACAATTAAAGAGAGATTACAGACCCAGACAAAACCAGATTCCAAAGAATTTGGGACATTTTGTAAAACATAAAAAGGAATACAGTCATTTGCAAATCAATTTCCACCTAAACTTAATCTAATACACTACAATGACAAAATGCATTCTTCAGACTGATAAACATCACTGTTAATTTTGCAAATATTCACTCATTTTGAATTTGATGCCTTCAAAAAAAGATGGGACAGGGCAACATAATGCTGATAAAGTTGAGGAATGCTCAAAAACACATGTTTGGCACGCAATACAGATGAACAGGTTGATTGAAAAAAGGCTTGCGGTATGTTAGAGTATATAGAGCACATTCCCCAAAGGCTCGGCCATTTACAAGCAAGGATGGGGAAAGGTTTACCACCTTTTGAAAATAGTCCAGATGATGAGGAGCAATATTTCATTATATAAATGAACTTACAGATTTCATCATCCATAATCCATGAGATCATCAAAATATTCAGAAAATCTGAACAATCTCTGCACATTAGTGCCAAGGCTGGAATCTACAATTGAATATCTATGACCTTCAATCCCTCAGGCAGCACTGCATTAAATGTTGACATCATTCTGTATTTTCATGTGGGTTAAAATACAATTCAGAAAACCGTTGTCAGTTAACACAGATTGTTGCTACAGCTATGAGTGCATCTTAAAACTCTACTATAACAAAAGCCATATACCAACAACACCTAAAAAAGCTGGCGGCTTCTTTGGTCCTGGGCTCATGGACTGGTGCAAACTGGAAAAGAGTGTTGTGGTCTGAGGAGTCCACATTTTAAATTGTTGTTGGAAATCATTGACGTCATGTCCCCCCGACTGTTATATGCTTTTATTCTGCATGTTAAAACAGCTTGGCTTAATAGTAAGTGCAGATTCTGAACTTACCTGCCTGCAGTCTAGATTACACATTCTTAAGCACAAAGCATGATAACAGGACCCCAGACTGTTGAGCAACTGGAGTTATACATCAAGCACATATTGGAGAGAATTCCACCTTAAAGATTTAATGATTCAACAATTAGCCGCCTCAGTTCCCAAACACTTACTGAGTGTTGTTAAAGGAAATGTGAAAGTACAACACAGTGGTACACGTGTTCCTGTCCCAGCTCTTTTTGAATGTGTTGCAGGCATCATATTTAAAATGAGTGAATATTTATAATGTTAAAAAAACAATACAAGTTTGAACTAAACTTCTTTTCTTTGTTAATTGAATACTGGTCAAGAAGGTCATAGAGTCATTGTCTAACCATCATCAATGTTTAACACAGTATGTCCACCTCACTGGAGGTGTCTGGTGTTTGTATTCAAAATCCTTGTGAGCAGTCTGCAGCAGGGAATGAAACAGGCAGAAATCAATTATGATGCTTCAATTTGACTCAGGAACACAAACAAGATCATCTGTATGACGGTATGAAGGCTTATTTGTGTTCAATAAACATGATGCAGAAACAGATATTCATAACTTTACAAGTCAAATTACATGTTAACCCTTTAAAAAACAAAGGGGGAAGTAATTTTGAGCAAAACATTTGCAGGGTAAACTCAGCAGAATGTCAGATTATACCAATTTAGCAGACATGAAGCCATTTTAACTTTTTATCCAAACATCCTCCTGACAGATTTAACAGGATGAAAATGGTTAACGAAACATTGAGTTTATACAGTTTTCAGTTGAGGTGTACACGGATAATCATGATTTATGTAAATTAATGACATGCACAGAACAAATCCAGTATCAAGACTAGTTGGTCTCGAGTTACTTGCTTGGCATTAAAAAGTAGAAGATTTAGTATTCAAGTATAAGTGTAAGTCTAAGTATCAACATACTTAGTTTTAGACTTTTCTTCATGTTTTAGTATAAGCCAATTAAACTTCATTTTTAAGGTTTATAAAATACAGAATACAAAAAGTAAACTTTGAGTATACTGCCTCACATCAAGTATAAAATAAGTATACTAGTAGTGCACTTGAATAAACTAAGGCTCAGTATGCATTGTAAACTTTGATACAGAACAGACAGCAGATAAAATGAGTGATTTATGCTTTGTGTTGCCATAATCAGTGAGTTCGTTTGCCTGATGAATCAAGCAAAAAGCTCAGTTTTAATGCAGCCATATTTAATCACATCTTACATAGTTTCCCCAAGTGCCAATAAAAATGGGCAACATTTGCCCCAAGAGTTCGGACAACCCTGTTCAACATTTTGTCGAGTTTGAATGATAAAAATTACATTTCAGTTTGTGTCTTTGTTTGTCAATCGAGGCTATTTTTTAAGAATGCCCGAATGGATTTCCTTCAACCTTTGCACAAATGTCCACTCTCACTAAAGGTACAAATTGTAAGAAGTTTAAGGTTGTGGCTCAAAGGTTGAGGTCATTATAATTCATGTGAATCTCTCTTGTGAATGGGATATTTCAAAAATGTTTTTCAGGATTTTCTTAAATCTTAGCATAGATGTTTAGTCACTCCAAAAGATGAAACTGTCATATTTTGAAGGTGCAATTCAAAGTTAAACGTCTTTAAGACATTCAAATTAAGCAATACAATTGAGGGATCATAGATTAAAGATCAAAGTCACTGATCTCATGTTTATCTCTTCGATGCAAGACCTGAAGAACGCCTTAAGGAATTTTATTTTTGCTCCAAAAATATATAAGGATGAAGTGATGGAAATTTTTAATGTGATCCTTAAAATTATCAGTGAGAGAATGTAAGCGTGAATAGGTCAATGTGACCTGCAGTGTGAAGCTGCTTTAAATGGTCAGGAAGATTGGAAATGTGCTATACACGCTTCAGTCCATATATTTTAAAAAGCGACCCCCCCATCCTACTAGTAACATGCCCTGATCATGCTGCTAAACTCTAGATAAGTGTGTATTTTCATTTTTAACTGAACTGAAGAACCGCTGGTGTTTTCTCACCTGATTAAAAGGGAGACAGTGACTCCATTTTGCCTCTTCCACTTTGAAGGTAAGACTGTTGGCGATAGGGGAAGGAGACAGGAGTGAAGGAAATAAAGACTGTCATCTACACAGGTGAGGCGAGGATGAGGAAGGTGGTGAGTGGGTGGAGGCCAAGTAGATAGACAGAACGCTACTTCAAACAGTTGCTTGCTGCAGAGCTGATCAATAAGTGGATATGTCAAGTTCAGCAGTAAGGCCATGAAATAAGAGGCAGTGACAGGACAGAGGAAAGTGAGAGGATCAGCTGCCTGACTGAGGATGAAGAAAGAAAGGGGAAGAGGAAAATGATCATTAAAGCAGGAGACAAACAGTGTCTCCATGTGCTGGTGCTATAAGTGTTCATTCAGGTGGCACATATGCTTTCCTTTGGAGTAAAATTGGTCGCACTAAATTAAAATGAGCCTCCTTTTCAAGAGTCTAAATCAACCTACAGAGGCACTAATACAGCCGTGCACAGTTTGAGAAACATAGCTGGTGGTTACAGTACCACAGTTTTCATAAGGATATCACATTCAAACTGACCAGTGGTCAGGAAAACAATTCCACACCTGTGTGACTTACAGAATGGAAAGTAAAACAAAATGAGTCATGAGAAAGACAGAGGAACTACAATATGAAGGGGAGACTGACCAGAGACAAATGGGGACCAGTGTTAACCAGTACACTTGGGCTAGGAAATATATCACTTAAATTGAAACGAAATTCAAATTTTCCAATTTTTGTTACAGAGGATTTAAAAAAAAACAAAAAGAGCATGATTAATGTTTTCTTGACCCTCATCTGTTTACTGGAGTTCTGCATTTAAAACCCTATTCAAGTTTTCTTTTTACAGAGACACAATGGATTACTGAATGTATTCAATATATTCGCAATGGCAGATCTTGCCATGTTTTCCACACAGTCACAGTTTTAGACGGGTATTTGTTTTTTTTTAAGTACTGATAAGAGGATTGTTAAAAACAGTGAAGCTTTCTGAGTGAATGTAGATGTTCTGTCTTCAAAATGGAAGCTGTAGATGCTTTTACAGACGGCTGAACTCCTTCCTGACCAGCACACTATGAAGAGCTTGTCAGCTTGCCCATGTTTATTGAAGTTACAGAAAAATGGGAAACTCACATACAACAAATAATCAGCCTTATGCTCATTTAAACATGAATATAAACACCAGCTTCATATGTATGATCTTTTGAATAAATCAGTTTTGCATTCACTGGGTTTATTGTACTCACTTATCAGATGTTTTAAATATTCTATTGCCAATTAAACCAGCTTATTTATTTGTGTTTATACCTGAGTGGCTCCACTAGCACATGGAACATGCTATGCTAACTTAGCAAGGAACATTGGCAGCACCTATGAAAACAAAGGTGTGCATTTTTCCTTAAAATAATCATCTAGGAATTAAGTTTAGGTTTACATTAATAATACATACCCTTGATGCTATCAAATTGTTAGCTGTTTAGCAGATGTCGACGGATTTATCTTGCATGTTACTTTACTGCTCCATGTTGCCACCTTTCTCACTCACTTCCTGCTTTTTGACACATTACCTGTAACTTCTTCTTCTTCTTTCATTTTATGGCAATTGGCAAATACCTTGTAGTTGCATTACTGCCACCTTCTGGACTGGATCATGGAACAGAGATTATTACATTTTAAATTCTTCTTTACCTGGGATTTACTTCCTCTGCCTCTTAAAGGGACCACAGAGGAGATAGAAACATGTAACGTTAACTGCTTAAAACCCAACTTTTACAAACTTAGTGTGTTAGAGAACACTCACCAATGAAGTCCATGATATAACACCCATTTAGGCATTTGTAGAGAGAGGAAGAACCGTCTCTGAAACAAGTAAAAACAAATGAAGTTCCACCTGCTTCAACAGTCTTCACATCGACCTGGCCTACCTCCCCACCATTACTGGGGAAAGTTTGAGTTACCAGTCCAAGAGGTCATTGATTCTTTGGTGTTTAGCTGCCCTTGAGAAGAAGATTGCGGTCTGGAAACAAGATTGTAAAATGTCCGTTTGATAACAAAATAACATCATGACCTGAGATTCCAAGAGCAAATTTCAGTTTAGTTTAGACACTATGAGGAGTTTCTAAGTAATTACAAAAAAGTATCACTTTTAGATATATGCCTGATGGAAATACACACTTTAAGATGAGTTTTATAGCATCACAATAGGTTATCTACGAATGCTATTCCTCAGCTAACTGGTCGGGTCGGACAGGGCTGGACTGGCCCGGATACTCAACTTCAGGAACAAGACCATTAAAACTAGAGCAAATTTATATTATTTGGACACGTCTGAGAGCACTGGGCTGTAAGTAGCGATATACAGCCGGCTACAAAACTACGATGCTAAGTTTTCCAAAAATTGCTTGTTGTCACACATCAAAAACTACCGCTACGTACCTTGGGTCACGTCTTTTGGTGCGTTCCAGTTGTAGTCAAAAGTAGGAATTTCCAAGTTCTGAGTAGGAAACTGCAACTGGAACATGCCCCAAAGTCGGAATTTCCTACTGGGAACTCGGTGAAACCTCGCCACCCCCAAGTTGACAATCGAAGATGGATGCCACCAGTGTGAACAGTTATTTAGCTCCTGTAATAAACAACTTATTTACACTTCTGACTAGTGTGTGTCACTCTAGATCAGCTGTATACATAGTATTGTTCCACTTATATTTACAAAAATGCTGTCATAGTGATAATCACATTCTTAATACAACAATAACAACAGCTAACAATAGCCTGGTAGATCGGCATGTTTTTTTCTGACTTCAACTGGAACGCCAATAAGTCGGAGATGACATCACTCCCAGTTCCGAGGTTACTTGAACGCAACATTACGACAGTCGCCGTGCATGCTCATGGGTAGCAGAGTCTTTATGTTGCTGGAAACAGATTCTCCTCATAGCACCTTTAAGGAAAATTAACCTCTAATATTTTTCATCATGAGTAACCAGTACAACATAATGCTCAAATTATGATAGATATTAATTAGTATGTTTTGTTCTTTGCAATGACTGTGTCCTTCAATATATTTCATGATGCACTAAGATATATTTTTCTGTAACAATGGTCAGGGTAACATATCTGTGCTTTAAAAAAATGTAAACTCTCTTTATTTTATCGCATCAGAACAAAACTTAATTTGGCTTTCCTTATGTGTCATCAAATCATAAACTTTTAACTGTTTTTGGGGCAAATAAGTTGATGTTTGTGTAATGCATTTTTAAGCTTTATATTCGTTTTCTTTTGCTTATGTATATTTTTTCCCCATTGAGAGTGCAGAACAACATATAATAAAGTGGCCCTTTGCACTGAAAAAACCTTAATGTAGCCCTCTTGGTAATCAAAACTGCCAATCCCGGAAATTTGTGATGTGACTTATGTCATATGGATTGTGTTTGTTTGAGTTTTATCAATGAATTTATTTATTTTGTCAGGGATATAACGATATTAGAATCAAAAATTTAGTTTAGTGTGAAAATCAGGGATTTTATTTTTAGGCCATATTTCCCAGCCCTATCAACCATTTGCAGACATGTGGCCAACAAGCCATCACTCATTGCTGTGGATGATTGTTTGTGGAAGTTGGCCCTGCGATCGACTGGCAACCAGTGCAGGGTGTACCCCGCCTCTCGCCCAATGACAGCTGGGATAGGCTCCAGCGACCCCCCACCTCCCACCCCTAAAGGGATAAAGGGGTATAGAAAATGAATGAATCAAGAATAAACTTGGCCTCTTTAAAAAACGTCCCCTAATCTGCACACAGCAACAAGTTTCAGTTAATTTCATTAGTGAGAAATTCAGTGACTCGACACTTGCTTGTGTCAAACAATCCATCACAGTAAACTACATGTCTGCTTTCATTGTTGTCAAAATGATGCTGGAATAAAGCTTTTCAGAAGCAAGTTTGACTGACACAAGCAAAGTGCTGCACAGAACACAAAATATAACTGCGCGTGAACCAGCAGGGGTTGTCCTCAGAATCACACAGTTTTGTTTTTGCTGTCAGATTTCATAAATGAGCTCAAAGTCATTCAGGCTGGCCACACATGGGACACTTAAAGGCCCTGATTGTGATCTAGTCTGTCTACTTCTTGTCTTATGTGTAAGTTGAAAGGATAATTATGTTAGATATAGACTGAAACTGTTTGTGTTCGTCTCATTTGAAATCCTGCAATCCTCAATTTAATTCAAGAGGACACAGAGGGTAAATTGAGATGTCATCCTTTCATGAGATCCCCCCGACATTCCGACCCTCAGGCACCGCACATTCACATAACTATAGTCCCTTTGGTATGAACCATCAGTCTCATCTCCCCTCCACTCATCTCAAACACACACTCCTGAATCCCCATCTGACCCAGGAGCATCCAAACGTCCCTACGGCCCTCACTCAGCTGCAGACTGCGCTGCTCCTCGGCAGTCTGAGTGCTCCTCTCTGTCCTTCATGAGGGGAGAGCGCAGCCACCTATCTGCTGTTGTGCACACAATTTGAGATGACAGGTTAAGTGGCTTACCCAACCTCTGGGTCCGATAATACAAGGCAGCAGGAACTTGCAGACGTCATGATGCTCTGTGTCTTATGTGTGCAGAAGGAGATAAGAAAAGGTAGAGAGTGAGGAAAGTGGGAACGAGGAGAGAAATGTTTTAGCATGTTACAAACTTTAGAGAGATGATATGGTGTCTCATTTAATCAAGCTGTTATTTATCCAAGTAATGAAGGTCAATCTTTGGTAAAGCAGCTTGATCAAAAGCAAACATAGTTTTTACTTATATGCTATTCATAACTTCAGATAAATTCAAGATTTCTTCTTTCCAAGAGCTTTAAAACATTAAAGTCCTCAAAGAAAAAAATCCAAAAGCTCTGTTAAAGACACAGGCATCTGTCAGGTTGAAGCATTTTTCATTTTGAAGTTATCTTTTTTGTGTGAAGGTGTGGTGTCAATACATTTAAAGAGCTCATCCATGGCATACCATAGCAGAGATTTCAGATTTCTTTTTCATAGTTCAAGACATGATTGCTTGGTGACCCTAAATAGAGCTGTCACCCAATATTTGTTCGAGCATGAGAGTAAAAATCCATGATCAAGTTATAAATACACATTCATTTATAACATATATAGTTCTACAGCACATAAGATTGCCTAGAACAGTGAACCATCCGATCCAACAGAAGACACAACCCAGTCAATTGCTCTCTTGACCTCAACAACATGAGGTACACTGCTAGCAAAGCCACTCGGTGGAAGCACTTTGGGCTCATGCATAGATAAAGACCAGATTGTGTGTTGCTTATGTGCAAAGCGGCTGACCCACTCCTCTATGACAGATCAGCAGCTCTATCTGCCTTCCCCCCAGTGCAGTCCATTGGCGCCTTGTCAAGTTCTCAGCTGATGTGAGCACATCTTTCTTGGCAGGCCTACCAAATAAGGCAATATTGAATACCCTCAGATATTATGATAACTATTTAAATAATCTGACTGATTCCATTGCAAAAAAATTCAGCTGAAGGATTACATTTTCTCAACTATCTCTTGAAGTTTCACAGAGAGAGAAAAAAGGGAAATTTTACATTAAATGGGATTCTTAATAGGGACTGCTTCAATAATGGTTGGGTGTGTTTATGTTGCCATGACAACTCGCAGTAATGTGTGAATGGCTACTGGAGAGATAAGCAGGATCAGCTTTCCTGTATCTCATTCACAGTTGACCATCATTGCTCTCTGACTGCTGTGTGTTCTGTCCCAAACTTCCTTATATAAGTCCATGACCCAACTGTGATCATTAGTTTATGAATTAATGGAGATCTATTTTCTCATTCATCCACTTTCAGTGTTACTTCTCTTTACAATTGAATACTTCTGTTCAAGGCAATCCCAGAATGCTTTGCAAGAAGTTCACAGTATTAACCATTAAGTTATATTCTAAATGTATTTTTTCTGTCATCATGTTAAATTTTTTCATATAATGTTAACTCTGGTTTTCTGCTTATTGAATACACCTGAAAGAGTCCTAAATCTGAACAACAGTAAACAGCAGAGGCAGAAATTCAGCAGACTAGTTAGGAAGGATTGATCGGGGTGGGATCAGCTGTTGTGTCCGAAGGAATCAGTGCTTACGTGACTTTATACATCAAACTTAAAGTGCACATATTTTTATCTTTACAGAGACTTTAAGGATAACAAAAAAACATGTACAATGAGCAGAAATTAGCTGTACTTAATGTAATCATGCTTCAAAGGGGATTTACCTTGATACTTGCTTTGTTTTATATCTAATGCTTTGTGTTTTTTGTTTGAATTGAAGTTAACTGGAGTTGTTTATTGATTTCAGAAGGGTTTGTCCACAATAGCCAAGTTTTACTTCATGCATCCTTGTGATCAAATTCTTATGGCACATGACCATGCAACACATCAACAGACTGTATGTTTTCAAGCTCTTACGGCAGCATAAGCATAAAAAGTGCAATAAAAATTAAATGGCTGCTCATATTGTCATATCTTTCTGTTTGTGTATGCTTTTCAAAGGAAATATATGGTTCCAGAGAGCTGGGAGTTCAAAACACACTGTTCTGTTAACTGACCATGGAAGGTGTTGATCCTTTGGGGTGATAAAAATTGAATGCCCATGAAACTTTTGAGAAGTTTAAATCAAGTTAAAGGATAAGTTCCATTTCTACAGCTTTCACATTGTTTATAGAATGAAGTAGAACAATATACTCACCCAGAAGGCTCTCCTGAGCCAAACGGTGCTTCTGGAGATATTTAGATCCAAAATCGAGCGGCGGACATCCGCATAAAGGTAGAACACAAAAGCATGGATAGCGCCGCTCCTAAAACTGCATTAATCATCCAAAAACTCATTAGTTTCACCAATATTTCATCATGGTCCGCTCGGGCTACTCCTCCATTACAGTCTGTGTCACTCCAGACTAGGGATGTAACGATATGAAAATTTTGTATCACGGTTATTGTAACCAAAATTATCACGGTTATCATTATTATCGCGGTATTGTTGCAGTGTGCTCAAAATGTTCTAAAAGTACTTTTACACAGAATTGAAATGATTTAACCCCTTTATTATTATATTCATAACAGTTCTTTTGTCTTTTTTGTCAATAAACTCAGAGGCAAAACAATGCAAACTGCGCATGTGCACCTCGCGTGAGGCTCCTTAATCGAGGACAGATATATAGTTCCGGCTTTTCCAGGCAAAGAGCAGCATCACCGTGCGTTACTGAGGCAGAGTGGTGATCAAGCACGATATAACGGTAATTTTAATTGGACACGGTAACGATTATCGTGGGAAATTTTATCGCGGTTTACCATTTTACCGGTAACCGTTACATCCCTACTCCAGACATGTTTTTGTGACTGTGCTGACCTCTGAACTGAAGAAGAAGAAGGTTTGCCTCTGCGCATGTGCAGTACTCTCTGGAGAGCTCTTCTTCTCTTTGCCTCCGCGTCCTCCTTTTGATGAGCTCCTCATCTGTAAACTCTGGCTCGAAACTGTAAGGACACCCATCATATTCAAAGTTCTCCTCCACAACATCTTCATCCGATAGATATTCGTCCATTTTGCACAAAACTGGAAGAAGAAAGCCTTCAGTTCAGAGGTCAGCACAGTCACAAAGACATGTCTGGAGCGACACAGACTGTAATGGAGGAGTAGCCCGAGCGGACCATGATGAAATATTGGTGAAACTGATGAGTTTTTGGATGATTAATGCAGTTTTTAGGAGCAGCGCTATCCATGCCCCATGTGCTACCATTAAAAGGATGTCCGCCGCTTGATTTTGGATCTAAATATCTCCCGAAGCACTGTTTGGATCAGGAAAGCCTTCTGGGTGAGTATATTGTTCCACTTCATTCTATAAACAACGCGAAGGCTGTAGAAACCAAACTTATCCTTTAAAGCAGGTGACAGAAAATGCCGACAGCTGAGCAGGTACACCCAGTGTACACAGGCTACTGTCAGTGTGGGTGTTCAAATATGACCTCTGGCCTCTTTCCATCTGTCATTCCCCATAACATTTGTTGACTCTAAGTTGCCCTTAGGGATGAGTTTGTAAATGGCTGTCTATCTCTCTATGTCAGCCCTGTGATTGGCTGTCAAGCAGCTCAGGGTGTCTGTTGCTTTATCCCAATGTCAGCTGTTAAAAGCTCCAGTCCCTATGACTCCAAAATGGATAAATGAAATTGATTAATATGGGCATTAACAATCTTGGTTAACTCGTTTTCCTGATGCTTTATGAAAAAGGACAGAATAGCTTTATCCACAGCCAGCATTCAATACCCAATCATCAGGAAAGGAACTCCGTGAAATCACACATCTCACCTAAGTATTCGACAAGTTCAAGAGTGTGAATTCAATCGACCTGGCAGGAAGAAGGCATGACTTGCAAAAGTGCTGCAGCCTCCAGGTGAAAGGTTGCATATTGTTATGTGAAAAGCCCGAGGAGAAGAATAGCGTTTGATTTGTACCATTGTCGATCAAAGGAGCGGAGCCTCCACTAAAAAAGGTTTCGAGTTTCAGGGAGAAAGTAAAAAGTGAAAGTGGAGCAGAAGTGGAAGAGGAGATGTTGACACAGGTTGTCAGGATGCCCGATTGATTTCACACCTGGATGGATATGTTCCCCCTCTCTCTGCTCTGAGCTGACCACAATGACCCTGAGAGGTGCTATCATACTCTGTGTACACTGCCACCAAACACTACTGAACTAAGAGCCTCTGCCACTCATTTTATCTGCTAATGTGGAAATTTATCAGATTCAGCAGGAGCACTTGCATTCTAGTCCTCTTTAACATATCCAAACTCTTATAACCAATAGAAAGACTGATGAGTACCTTGAGCATTGTTTTTTTTATTTTTAGCTGACTTCTTTTGACAACTTTTCATTTCACTTCTTTACGGATATTGTGAAGCTGTTGTTATAAAATGTAACTTCAGCTCATGGTTTGTTTATTTACATTTTTAATTGTTATGTGTACCTTTTTTCTTTGGGTATTTGAGAATGAATGATCATTTGCTCTCTGTTCATTAATATCTAAAAACTGTTAAACTGTGCTTTTATGGGGTTTGTAAATGTCATATAGACCTCAGCATGATGAAGTACTTCAATGCACATGACGACAAAGTTCCTGACATCTTGACTTCTCTCTCACTTCCTTTAAACAGCAACAGTAACTGCCAGAAACAGCTCATTTTCACCCCTGCACAGACTTACCAGTGTGATGTCTTGAGACTTCTACATCAGTACTTCAGGTCCATTGGCTGGGAATGGAAAGGCCAGTACTAAGCATAGAGTGTGAAAGAATCAAGAGCAATTGAAAACATGGTGCTGAAGCAGCTCTGAATAGACTAATCAGAGCAGGCTGGATCCACACTTGGAAGGGGGAATTGATGCGTTTGAGCATTTGTTCATGCATTTCACACTTCTTAAGGCAGCCCCTTAAGAAGTCAGTGGCTAGGCTTGGCCACTGCAATAAAAAAAAAGTCAAGCTCTGCCACCTCTGTGGGTTGTCAAAAATTTGGGTGCAATACCAAAAAAGTCTTAATTAAAAACAAACATATTGGAGGCACGATTCTGTCTGTCTATATGTGCAAATTGTTTAATCATTTCTCGGTAAATTCCTACTAGCAAAACAAGTTCATAACATTTTGGAAATTTGCGACTAGATGTTAAAATGCTCACATCCTTGCCTGGAATTGTCTGAAGTGAATAGTAAAATTAATTCTTTATATAAAGTAATCTTGAGTATTAGGTCAGCATTGGTCTCTTTGTGTTCTAGTTCTGTGGGGATTTCACAACAAGGGTGAGTATTGGTCTCTGGTCCCCACACAGCCCTGATCTTAAAGTCATTATATGTATCTATAATGTATCTACAGACAAAAGGATCTGAGCTCATCAACAAACACATACGTTCTGTGTTTCATTTGAAATTTGTGTGCAAGTGTATCTTGAAATTCTGACATTTTCAAGGTAAAGGGTGACCATACCAAATATTGATTTGATTTAGATTTCAATTCTGTTCATTCACTTTGCAATTGTTTAATTAAATAAATATAAACTATTAGTACTTCTATTTTTGCATTCTTACTTTAAAGCATTTTACACATCTGCCTAAACCTTTGCACTTCAGTGTGTCTAACAGTAAAGAGTTGTGAAGTCTTTAAAAGATGGTGACTTGCCCGAGAATTCAAAGCAAAGGCATAAATTATAGACAGTGTCACAATTAAGAGAAATGTGTGTGTTTGACGAGAGTAAAGCCATTAAACTTGTTATTAAAGGTTGATAATATGCTCCACAGTATCTGAAACTGCTGTGCCTCATCAGTCCAGTTGATGCCTGTGTGAACACATTGTCATGAGCTTTCATCGTGCTTTCCAATTAACGCCACTCAAACCTCATCCTGTAACATTTGTTTGCAGATCCTGTTCTTGCAACGGGATCGCTGCCTTAGCGCAATCAGATCAGTGGATATAAAAGTCTTTGGTTCTTCAGCCCAGGCTGCATTTCAGAGGGACTGCAACCCCTATTGATCAAAGTGCTCAGACGTGTCCAGGCCCTTTTCCCCCGGTGCATCATGGTACTGCTTGTTGGAGCCAAAAGAGCCTAACAACAACAAACATCTCTGCTGCTACTGCCTGTCTCTCTCTGATTAGCTGCCGGGGAGATATTTTTAGAGTATTCCAGCCTCTTTGAAGAGGAAGAGGAGTAGAGCCCATCCCCATCCCCATCCCCCTCCTCCCCGCACCCAACCTCTCCCATCGCCCCAACCCTCCCTCGAAACTCTCCTCCTGCAAGTCCTGTTCATTTTTTTCTCGCTTATTCTCACTACTATCAGCTGTGGCTTACTTCTTATGGCTACAATCACTATCATACCCTCTTTCTGGTGCATGCTTTCTACTTGGAGCACACACAGGCTACAGTTTATGTTAGGTGAATGAAGAAAAAATCTTAGGGGTCATGGCAAAGGCAAAAATGCTGTCAAGAAATAACAGCAAAAATGTCACACGGCCTGCAAATCATTCTAATAACCATGAACTGGTAATTAAATCCCCTTTTTTCAGCTGGCTGACTCATAAAAAACATCGGCCATCCCTTTTCTTGACTGGATAAAGTCCATTAAGCACTGACTATAGTGAAACAACAGTCTACATGCACACACGCATACTAACAGTAATTGTTCACATAGGGATATCTTTGCTGAGATGAGGAGCGTATTCAGTGGTATTAAAGGCTAAACAAGCATATTGATTGGCCTGGATGTACAGCCCTGAACATTAGAGGAACGTGTTCACAGTAACCTGTTGATCTTGTAACAATTATTGTACAATCTGTTGTGAATATAAAGAGTATTGATTGGAAATTCTCATAAGTATGCAGGTCTTTCTTTACGTTATTTCAGCTGACCTGAGGTGGTGTAAAATAGTGATTAATGCTCCGGACTTGATAGAAAACATTTTATTTTTACACATATATACAATCTCTACTTTTTGCAGAACACCCACCTCAACTTGTCTGATCATTAAAGCAGTTCTTGCATAGTCATAGCTCGATGGCATCAGAACAACTTTTTAAGAGACTGCTTTAAGTTGTGATAGTAATTTTGCAGTATTAGGTGTAAGAGTTCAGTGTACTTCTGACCCTTATTTGACAGAATGAATCGCGTCATCTAATAGCATGTTAAGAACACACTGGTTAAGAACCTGTACATCTACAATATTGTACAACTTGCAATCAACTATCAGAGCATAAATTCAGATGCAAAGTGCAAAAAGTTGTGATTATATGCTTTGGATGTAACATGAATCAAGTCACATTGTATGCTACTTTTCCTTTAAAACTAGCATGTCTCTTACAGCTAGTGTTTTGTCACTGCCTCAGGATTTCATGGTCTGTTTCAAACTCAGTTTGAATCATTTTGTTCCTCTCCCCTTAATCTGTCTCCAATCAAACAGAAAACACACAAGAATTCTTGTAAAATATAATGATGCTTTGATTAATGTTGTATTCAGTAAAGCAATTCTACAACATCAAAACTGATCACAGATATGAGGCTGAAATTTCCACATATGTAACACTGTTACCTTTTTAAAGTGCTAAAATTTCCAGATAAAACTGACATAATCATACAGATTTGTGTTAATAAATGATCCATCTACTTAATACCCTGTAGTGCCAGTTTAATTTGTTTCGCACTAACTGTATCTGTTTGAATTCTTGGTTGTGTGCTCTGATGCCCTGGTTTACAACCTTGGATCAAGTTGAGTGACACAGATCTCTGTAAGGGGGCCTCCCCCAGCTTTGAAGAAAACCAAAATATACTTATTTGTTTATAAATGAAAGCAACTTGTTCACTTGGGTGAGGAGAACATGTATGTAGATCTACGCAATCTAAATATCGTTCATTAAAACAATTTTTATTATTTTTCTTGTTTTACCTATATTCAACCAGGAAAACCTCATTGAGATTAAAAATGTATTTTGCCAGAGTGTCCTGGCCAAGACAGAAGCACATTCAACAGTTTCACACAAACACATGCAGTCATTAAACACATAAAACAAGAATTCAGTACATTAAGAAAAAGAAGTCACAATTTCAGAAAGCCAATTTTGCTTTGATTGTTCATAAGAGAATGATATCACCAGATCTTTTAGCTTCAGGTCTTTTTGTAGATCATTCCAAGCAATTACAGTTAATATCAATTTATTTTTGTTAACATGTGGGTTCCAATGGGCCATGACTGTTCTTGGGCCATAAATAGGTTGGCTTCAAGGGAAAAAGCTGGAATCCATTACTTTAACAAATGGATAGAAAAACAGCAAAAACACTGTGTTACTGCATTTACATGTATGAATCCAAAGTTAATAAATATAGCTCTTGCGTTACAGTTGGATCTTCCTCTTTCAATGTCTGTAATCAGGCTGGTCCACCTCGCAAAACCCCAATCTACAATGACTGAGAGTGTCCTTTAAAGCAGGATGAAATGGGGCTTACACCCAGATGTCAACAGGAAGCTACAGCTCACACAGAAATCAGCATAGATGGATGCTAACAACTTCAGTAGCAGATTTATCAGATCTGGAACACGTTTTTTATTGAATGAAGAACAAACAATAACACTGAAAGCACTTCCCAGTTGAAAAGTTATTTTCACTCTACATTTGACATGTTTTCATAAGAGCTGTTCTTCAAAGTGGCACACATTTAGTATTTTACAACTATGGTGCCTGTCAGCTGATTGGCCCATAATGGATGTGATTTTTGAAGTCCAGTTTTTGAATAATAAGTCCATGCTTAGCCCTAAATTTTTAACCTCAGTTTGTTTGGTTGACAAAAAGTAGAAATATCCTTTTTTCAGACATATTTTTTTGCTATTCAGACTTTTTGTGTCATAAAAAACAAAGTTCAGGAATATTTTGTGCCACATTTTCGTCAAGGAAATAAGTGTTGATGTGCCCATGGCAAAACGGTGTGAAGTACAGATTGTCCTCCATTCTGTTGTGATAGTATCACAAAGGGAAAATAAAGAAAAGCAGTTTTTTAAACAGAATCTGATCATTTTTGTTCATATACTGCAAGAAACCGTACAATGGGCTGTATGACACATCACCATTACACACTGGAGAAAAGTCTGTTGTTCCTGAAGTTGAGAGATTATTTTTATCTTCCATGGCCTTCTGGTAAATACTGTATAGGTATAAAGTTGTATTGAACACTTTCTCACAGACTGATTCATCTAAGTGCGTCACCACTCGGAATAAGGTCAACAGTTGATAACTACTTTGTGGCAAAATGACAACAAACCGTAGTGTAAGTTGAGCGACATGGAGTTTCTTAAAGCTGGCAGTGTGAGCTGACACATTGACACTGTGAGAGGAGTTTTAAAAAAAGGTGTTAGAAACACAACCTGTCCATCATACCTGCTCTCTAATTGACAGATCAACTCTGAGCGTGCCCACACAATCAGCAGCCAGGTCCTGCTGATGCCATTCAAATTAGCCGGCTATTAAAGAATCCCTCAGCCGAAACTACATAAATTATACATAATGAAATGCAATTAACATTTTTTACTCTGACAATTAAATACATTAAGGAACTTGGCCTGTGGAAAGAATAATAGTGTGTGTGTGAGTGTGTGTGGTGGGGGGTGCTTGTTAGAAACGGTGAGATACCTTTAGCATTCACTTATATACTCAGTGAGTGTCTGCTGTAATGTTTACTGAACAATTAGCACAGA
Organism: Scarus forsteni; assembly: GCA_036419115.1. NCBI lineage: Eukaryota > Metazoa > Chordata > Actinopteri > Labriformes > Labridae > Scarus > Scarus forsteni. Next base: position 30,793,688 of record JAZDUH010000136.1, read on the forward strand.
CTTTGTCAGTATTGTGTGGACTATGAAGAGGCTTATAATGGAGAGTGGTGACTGAATGCTATCTTTCTGAGCCTCTTAGAACATAAAACCACACAAGCTCATTTAAATGCAGAAAGGTCAGAGTAAGAGAGGGTATTAAAGAGGCAAATTGAGTTTATCTACTGGCACCGACTATTCTTTTTGCTGGACAACATCAGCACAGCTTTTACAGCGATCTTTCACAAGCAATTTCAAGGCACACTGAGCAACAGATAGCTGACTTACAGTTGCAAAAGCTCCCATTACAGTTGTTGTCATTAAGAAATGGTTGCATGTAAATGTATTCCTACCATTCACTTATACATTATACTAAAGTTTGTCAGGACTTTTTCCCTTTCACACAAAATAAATAAAATGTTTTACCGTTTTGACTGCTTTAAAGCATATGTCACTTCCCCCTCGAGGCAAAAGCTAAACATTGGGAAAGGAGAATCTAAGCAGTTTTTGATTTTTTGAAACAGACTTAATAAACAGAATTTAGTTTGAAGTAAATCTGGACTTATATTCCAAATGGAAATAAGGACCACTGGCTCACATTCCTGCATATTAGATGGCAGTAATGCTTCTCTGATGCTGGATGCCACCGGCGGTTAAACAAGAAGGCGAAGAAAGCTAAATGTAGCATTGTTATCATGATGGAATCAGCGAAAAACCTGAAGAGAAGAAAAGTTTTATCAGAGGAGACGAGCGGGAAAGTACCAAGCTAAATGCATGGGCAGGAATAAACACTGGCCCAGCGTTCACTTGCTGGCATGAACTGAAAGATGAGGAGGGATGTCCGATCAAAGCCAATAGTGCCCTGTTATTTTTGGACTTGTAAGTACATGATGATTTATTAGAAAAGAAACATGATCAGACTGTACCTTATCAGTCCACATGGTTTATTTGTCTCTCAGCACTTCTTGTCAGCTCACTTCTCCCTCTGTTTATCAACAAATGCACATCGGTGTGAGCTGCTGTTTGAGACGAGTGCAGTTACACTCAACGACCATAGAGGGCCCTAGCTTTCAAGGGATTTATTCTAGATTTGACCAAATGTCCACTTGAACTCAAGAATGGATTGATTGCTTGTGAACAAGATTTTGTGGACTCTAAGTCAAGGACAGTTACATTACATTTTAATCAATAGATTAGTTAATGATCACAATTGCTCCTGTAAACTCACTGGACACTTCATTTGGTACACACGTATTAGTGCTAATTTATGCAAATAGCTAATCAACCAATCAACTTAATGCATCAAGGCATTCAGACATGGTCTAAAATACTTATCTAATGGAATTGCACCGTACAACCATCTCTTGGGTCTACAGCGTATGGTCCAAAATAGAGGACATATCCAGTAAGCAGCAGTTCTCTGAGTGACAATTGTCATAGATGCAAGATGTCAGAGGAGTATAGCCAGAGTGGTAAATGATTATAGGAACGCAACAGTATCTCATCACAATAACAGTATACGTTGGAACATCTCTGAATGCACAATATGTTCAATATTTAAGCAGATGGTCTATTACCCTCAGAACAGGATATTAAGACTACTATTATGGGCCCAACAAAACTGGGCGATAGAAGATTGGAAAATCGTGACTTGATCTGATGAGTCTTAATTTATATTGCTCCATTTAGATAATTGGTGGTGGTGGGGGGGTGGGGGGGTGGGGGTGGGGAATTTGGCATTACAATATGATGTATTGAGCATTCTGGCTGGTTGTGGTGATGTTTTGGTGTGTGGGATATTTTCTTGGCACTTAAGGCACCTTAGTACAACTTAAGCATGGTTTATTGCCACAGCCATGGTTTATTAACTGCACTCCTAACTTCACTCTCCCGTTTCTCATGGCGATTGTGCACGATTGTCATAATGCTGATGAAACGTGCTTCGGTCGTGGTGCATGCCCTACTTGGTCTGGATCAGCCTTGTATAGTCGTGGATGAACGGCGGGGAACGTGGAAGAGTCCCGACTGTTTTGAATAGTTCAAAACTGTCGTGGAGAATCGCCCCTCTCATTATACCGGGTTGGAAGCCTAATGCAGTCCTAAGGTGAACGGTATTAGCGTGGCATGTACAGAGCTCAATCGGGCCGATCATGGCTCAATCCTGAAAGCTTTCTGAGGACGACTGACAAGGATGTATCCGTCTGTGCCCCGACTGTATCCCGTTCAAGACTGCACAAGCGACGGGGCTCAGTCAGGGCTTACATGACGCGAAGTGAGCTCCAGCTGGGCTGATGTCATGTCAACGGGATGGAAATTCATGCAATCCTCATCATATCTTTGTATTAACCTAACTTGAGCAGGACAAACGCCACCGAAGTGCTGTAGAAGCGCTACTGACGGTGTATTAACGGGGTGTGTCCAGCGGTGACACAGTCATTTCATCCTGTATCATAGCCATCACACCAGCCTCGTCAATCGTGTATAGTTGTGCACAATCGCTATGAGAAACGGGGATGTGTGACTGATGTATTACTGGCAGTCTGAACTCATTCTCCTTAAGGGTACAGTGCTGCTGGTAGCCCCCTCAGCTACTTCACTGACTTTTGTCTAGTATCTGATACATTCTGACTTAAAGAGTACTGAAACATCCCTTAGTCTTACATTTAAGAGTCGCTGACTCATTGCCTTTTGGTGTGGAAGAATTACTACCATCAAAGTTACACTGTGCCAGTGAAGGTGATACAAACCCCCTCCGACCATGATAGAGGTGTCATTCAACCTGTTGCAAAGTGGTGTATCATTACAATGACTCTAGAAATATTAAATGAGGGTGGAAACAATGACAAGGTGTTGGTTTAAGAGCAAGTTGACAAGAGCCAAACTGTGAAGGCTAGATGACTGAGTCTCCAAAACTGCAGCTCTTACGAAGTGTTCCCAGTCTGCAGTGGTTAGTATCTATTAAAAGAGGACCAAGGCCAAAACAGTAGTGAAAAGGTGACAAGGATAACTGATACATGCAGGGATCAAAGGTTGGCCTTTGTGGTCCAATCCAATAGACGAGATACTGTTGTCTATATTGCTGAAGAAGGTTGCCAGAATAGGCACAGCACCACAGATTATCACGTTAAAGTAACAGGGGGACCTAAACAGTACGAGGCAGATGGTCGTATGTTATGGCTGATCTAAATGTATGTGTATGCTAAATAATAAAAGGACACCTAACTTGAACTTTTACTAAACGAACCAGCTTTAAAATACAAAGGTCCTGGGGTGCTGGTTTGGCAACCAGGCACCCCGTGTGTTAGCTTCTGCCGGTCCAGGTTCAACTCCCCCCTGTGACCAGCTTGCAGAATGTCTTCCCCTGCTCTCTCTCGCCCCCTTTCACGGGCCTGTCCACTGTCTCTCTCCCATCAATAAAGGCACAAAATGCCAAAAAATACATGAGAAAAAAATACAAAGGTCCTAAGCAATTATAACAAATCTTTAGACGTCCCAAGAGAGAACGAATTCTCTGTGAATACTGCTTGGGGATACTGAAAGCTACTTACAGGGTGCAGATAGATTTTGATGGAGATGAATGAAAGCTTAACCAGTTTTAGATTATGGTCATGATTGCAATATGGCAAGTTGGATTCAGCACCTTTCCCTCTGCAGAGCGATTATGTCCAGCCAAAGCTCATAGGAATGCTAGTAGAAGATGCTGTTTGGATCTCAGAAAAAAAAACAGCATTGGTCCTTAACAAGAATTACTCGCATGTAGACGGAACTTGATAAGCAAAATTTGGATCATGCAAACCCTCCTGATGTATGAAAATGAAAGAATCTGTACATCTAAAACAAAGTTACAGTTTGAGTAGATTCACTGATCCAGGAGGTATTTTCCTCGTCCCTCCCTGAAATGAAAACACACCAGCAGTGTGGTCCATTCTGCCAGCAGCTTCCAACTATCAGTCTCCATCAGGTCAGCTACATCTTTCTGATTACATCTGCTCAAACCTACACGTTTATTTAGTGTCTACATCAGCAGAGCGACGATGGCCACAGATATGGATGCTACAGGAGTGTTGTCTCTTATCTTTCCTCCACCACAGAGGAAGGCAGAGAGGAGGGGTTTCAGCACCTATTGCAAGGGAATTAGAAATTCACCCCGTGGAGTTGAGAGAAAAAGTTCATAATTGATGCTAAAATATGTTGCTGAGATAATTAAATAAGCGGGAGGGGATTGGTTAATTAATGTAAGAATCAGATGAACCCATACTATTATGTTTTTTTTCTACTCATCAGAGGTGATTCAATTAGAACTAAAGACACCTTTTATGCTGCCTGCCGGCTTTTCTCAATCACCAGCTGAATAAGTTTGTAATAAAGTCACTGCTGAGGTGTCACTATTATCTCAGGCCAAGGTGACACATGATTCATTTTTAATCGAACATCTCCATAAGGTGGGTAGAGGTCATGGCAGAAAACAAGTAGAGCTCTGAGAACAACAGCAAAAGACAAAATTAAATTCTGTAAATTCACAGCATGATACCCGTATCAGCTGAAGCCACATATATTTTACAATTGTTGCTTGTCCTTTAATGTTAACAATAATAGCATCAAGCACATTTAAGCTGTATGATTGCACGTGGTGTGCTCTATAATCAGTGAATGGTCTTGTTTTATAATCTTGATACTTATATCTTTGATAATAGTAAACAATGGTTTTAGCTATTATCAAGCAGCTCTTTAATCAGTTATTCAAATGCATTTTTTTTTTTTTTGGTAATGCTTTCCCAGTCTAGATTCTTTCCCTAAAGTAAACAATGCTTTATAAGGTCATCTATATTTTAATGTTGCTTCATTTTGCAGTTTTTAACACTGTTGTTCAAATCTCTCTGCTGAAGCAATTTCCCTGCACCATAAACCACACTGCAGGTCTTCTAAACATCATATTGATATGACATTAACTTCCCTCTTACAATTATTTTCACTCAGTTTTGTCTGAGCTTATCGATGCATTTTTATAGTCTGCATTACATTTCTACTGACTGCATGCTTTCTCGCAGTGTTGTCCTGCTGTTAGTATTTTATATTGTAAACTTTCGCGAAACAAAACAGTCAGCTCTATGTCACACTCGGCAAATGTGCATACACAACATAAGTTGGTCTCAAAGTTTCAGGTATACGGTTGTGAATGATGAAATTGGCTCGCTCTGCATATTGACTCAAGCGTTTGATTTTGTCCACTGTACAGTCTCTCTGCTCCTCTGTGCTCTTCTTTTTGCATCTGTAGTCACAAGGACAGCATGTTCCCTCTCTCTCTGCCCCTCTTTGCTCTACATAAAGATCACTGTACTTTGTGTGCTCCATTGTTGGATCCTTGTTGGTGAATATCAGAAATATGACTGTCAGCAATTAGGCCTACTATGTTGAATGTTTAATTGCATTTCTGGCCTTCTTGCACTCCTGTGAGTGCATGTGAAAGTTGTTAGGTTAGTAGTAGTGCCACTCTATTCATTTATACATATTTGAAATGTTTTTCTATTGTGAAAGACTCCACATTTTAAAGAGTTTTCTTAACCCTTGTACGCACCTCCATCACTGCTGGCCAGTGCTAACAACATTATGGTTGCTGTCCCTCTGGGTCATTCTTGTGAATGCTTGGGGGCATTTTCTTCCAACTTTGCACAATTGTCCACTCTGACACAAGAATAAACTGAGTAGATTTGGAGGCCGAAGGTTAACCTTCCTCCTGTGCTAGGGTTGGAACTGGTCCATTTTAGGTTTTAAATGCATAAAAGAACCTCTTAATTTTTGCATGTTGCATCTTGGCTTTTTGACTTTGTCAGGAACCTCTATTTAAACTAAAAATAAGGAAAAGAAAAAATATGAACAATAAATGATATGTGTTCTGTTGAAATAGCATCATCTGTGTTGCTAGGGTTGCTTTTGACCCAGTTATAAAAAAAATATATAAAGCAATAATGAGAGACAAAACTGCAATCATGGACCGTCTGTGGAGATAGACAGATAGATATTCATAAATGTTCACAGATATTGATGCTCATAAAGTTCTCTTGCTATAAATACTGTTCATATGGAAGTAAAGTTCTAGGGGTCAAAATTGACCCATAATATCATAAACCTTACTACAGTTAATAATATTAGAATGGAAGAATGTATGTACCTATACCTCAACAATATTTGTTTTGAAACCCTCTAGTAATAGTGAGGTAACAATACAACCTTTTATTGATTTATATGATTCTCCTGAGGTTCATTTCCTTTTTTTATTTAAATCAAGTGGTATACGGACAAAGAAAGGCTCATAGGCCCACACCAAAAGATACTGAAACCAATATTTCCATGGGAAATGAAGCCTGATGGTATTCAGCAGTGGTGCATTCTATCAAGAAGCTAAAACAACGTAACGTGAAATTTTTGAGCAGGAAAATGAATTTGTTGGTGAAGTTTCCCTAGAATGCATAATGGTCTGACTTCAACAACTGTACTTGTCTTTGTAAATTTAGCCCTCTGCAATGTCAGCTAACTTTACAAGCAATTCCTGTTAATATTTTGCTTGTTATATCTTAATGCAAGATGATAACTTGACTTATCAGGTCAGTACTGATTTAATGAAGAGTTATTATGTGTTTACTGTTTTCCAAAGTTTGACGAATTGATGCATAAGTTCCACACAATGATTAGACAGCACAGCTTTTAATAACAAGTCAAACCAGTAGAGTCAAACAAAGTGCTAAGGATTGCTGATGAGTCTGTTGGAAAACTATCCAGCAGAAGCTGACATAAGCAACTTTATCAAATTGATCATCAAGCATTGTCAATCTGACATGTGGGCTGATGGTCTCATGGGTCCATTTGTGGACAAAACAGATCCATGGTTCAACTTTCCGTGGTGTAATTTCAGTCGAGGTTCTGTAAGAGGCCTGCCCGCAGCGTGTGACTCAGGCTGAAATCCAAACCAGCCCACAGCGGACAGTTCAGCAGCCGTGTTTTGTTTTGAAGGTTATTTGCCCAGGATGTCAAAGGAAATCAGACGTTTCCCACATCTCTCTGCCCTCGGTAACCCTCTCTGGTATCCTTCTTCGCTCTCAATGCTTCACCCAACCTCCAACCCCACAGAGCTGGAAGGAGCTTTGTTGATGGATGTTGAAGGCTGCTCCGGTCCCACAGCAATTAACTCTTCTCCTGCAAGAAGCCGCCTGTCAGGTTGATGGAATCTCCCCAACACTGCTGCCTGTCACGCAGTCCAGGAGGGGCCACAGACAAATGCTTCATCTATGAGTTAGCTGCAGTGTTTTGCCTAAAGTCCAGTATGAGCATGAGTGAATAGCCAGGAGGAACATCTCAAATCATTCAGGATTTCAGTGCCATGTTCCACATTATGACTTGAAGAAGTAATAGGGTCATAAATTGAAAGTTAAAGTTCACATTGTGACCTTGTGATGGTACAAAGTCAGTTCATTGTGCTTGCCTCACCAAGAATACTGCTCAGCTAGCTGAATGTTTTCATCAAAGATGTTTTATTTATGTTATATACTAACGCATTCACCTTAGAATGTTAGCTAATAATGAGTACCTGTCCAACAATTACTGGAACAATTTACACTTCCAAACTCCAGTCTACAATGATTGTGAGCAACCCAAGATGGCTCAAACAATGTCCTTTGGAGTAGGAAGGGGTGGGAGCGAAGAATGAGATGACAGCAGGAAGTGACTGGTTCCACAGAGACTGGCAAAGATGCGAACAGCTTCTATAGCAGTTTCATAAGATCTGGACTGCATTAATTATAAAAAGAAAAAAACAACACATAAAACGTATCAATAGAAAGGATATCTCGCTTCACTTCATGTTTCACCCAGAGTTTGTTATAGGGAGTTATATGCAGCAGCACCTGTCCACTGTATTATCTGGCACGTCAGAGTAAAAGCATACAACTTAGAATATGAGCTAATAATAAGAACCCCTCCATCAAAATTCTAATATAAAAATACTGAGTGGAAGAACAACCTGGACTTAAGATAGTTTGCCCGCATGGTTTGGGTTGTTGCCTCTTTGATGGTAAAGGGTGGTGCAGGACTGAAGTTTTTGCAGGCCAATGTGGAAGAAAGCATTGCGCTGATTCCCTACTGGGATCATTGCTGTTAATAAGCTCTGTAGAGAACAAAACATTACTTGACTTACATTTTCAGTTCTTTGTGATAACCTTAAGAAACGAAAAAATACTTTTCAGGATTTTTTTAAGCATCAATGTAATCGATGGCAGTGAAAAGCCAGTATAATTTTACTACTGAACTACAACATGGCAGTTCAACTTAGAATCAACTACAATAATTACATTGTGTAACATCTTGCTGTACCCTCTTCTTTGAGAACTTCCACTTGATCAAAGGACCTTATCAAGTTGGTCCTCGTGGCTGTCGCAATAGTGTACGGAAAAACTCATTTTTCAAAAGCAACCAAAATGCATGCTATTGGGTCCCTGGACATTTGTGTAGTCCTTATTAGAAGTCAGGTAGCAACCATTGATTTAAACCCAAAACACCAATTTAAGATTCAAATTCAGGCAACATCAGATGCCTTTCATTATCTCCCATTAAAAATTTAAATCTCACGTGCACAAACCTCATTTCCTACTTGAGAGCCAATTAGTATTTAGCTCACTTCTGAATTCCTGCATTGCTCTATTGCATGGTTGACTACGAGTTATTACAAGATAATAAACAGACAAAATACACTTTATTAGAGTCTATTTTAATACAACAAAGAGTCCTGATTTCAGAAATATTTTGGTGTAGGCCAACCTTACTGGGGTGCTGTTCATAATTAATGCATATTCCAGCAAACAAAGTCACAAAGAAAAGACAAAATTAGCCTCTACCTCATGGAGTACATGCTGTTTTTTGTATCCTGTTTAAATTATGCAATTTGGGGGTGCATCTCAGCAATGAAGGCATTAGAAGCAGTCACAATCCATTTGTTGTACAGTTGGCTTTTAAAGTAGCTGTAACAAAATATTTCAGTTAAGATTTAGAGAAAATAACTGCACATTATTGAATGGATTAAACGTAAGTATTCAGAAAAAGTAATGAGAGACCGATGCTATAATATGGGTAGTAAATGAATCAAACATAAATTAGCTGCAAATTCAGCAGCACAACAATTTCCTTCAAAAACATGAATATATTGTGAGGATACGGCTTGTTGTGTTGATCAGTATCTTTACAAACATTTCTCTAGGTATGTATTTTTTTTTTATCTAACTTCATTAATTCTTTCTTTTTCACATGCTTTGCAAGACTGCAATCTAGCATTTTATGTTTGAACTTTTGTCGGAAAAGTTGAATAAAACATTATTATCTTGTCTTGTCTGTGGTTAAAATGTAGATTTCTTCCACAAAACTTGCATTTCAAGCCTCATTTAAATGAAACCTTCAACCTTCATGCAGACAGAAGGTTTTACATTTTCATATCCTTCCGTGGAAAACAAACAGAGCAGGAGAGGTTAGTGAGCCCAAGTGTGCAGAGTGCAATCAGGTGACCCTGCATGATTTCTTAATTCTAGACTTCAATTGCCAGCTGTTGCTTCTTAGGCTGCCAACAGAATGAAGTGGTCTTTATTCAGGTCAGTATTTCTGAAAAACTATATAAAACTCAAACAGAATGGACCAAAAGCTCAGTGAAAGATCAATACAAAAGCGATGAATGCCATGCAAGGTAACACTTTCTGCGAGCTGCGGTTTAGCACTCTGTAGCCATCTCCCCGTATGACCATTAGTATAATTTTCTTGTCCATGACCCTTCTCTTCCCCTCTTTCAGGGTGAATGACGCATCTAAATTGTCCTGTTGTAAAAGCATCCTTGGGCCAGAAAGAAAGGTGAGGGTGTGTGTAGAAAGGCACAGAGAGAGCACTTAATACCCTGCATCTTGAGCTGGGCGCACATTTCCTGAATCCATTAGGGTGAATGGGCCTCACTGACTCTTGGAGGAAACCTATATGTAGTACTGACTTGTCCTTATGCTTTCAAGCTGCCTGGCCTTGGGCAGACGGCAGCAGCAAGTGGAGGAATACAAGAGAAAAAGCACTCCAGAGCAGTACAAGTCCCTAGGTTGCAGAGCCTTGTTTGTGGACTGGTGGACTGAGATAGCCTGAAGGTGACAGAGCTCAGACAGTGTGGAACCAAAACTAGAAAATCAGAGCGCTGTCTCACCATGTCAGTTTATTTATAGTCTAGCTGCATTATAAAAAACAGGAGCAGTTTGATACCTCATTCAAAAGACTGATCTAGGCTGAATCTTCTGATTAGACACAACAGATCACAATTACTTTACCTGTAAGCATTGAGAATTATTTTGGGTGTCTTCACACCCACGGTAAACCCACAAAGGTCATTTTAATTACCACACCTGATTAGGCATCTTCAGAGTGCTTTGTGGGTGAGGCAAATTACATCTTTATCTATTTGTAAATTGAGTCCAGTGACCTCATTAATTCAACTGCAGCTCCGCCCACTTCAACCTGAGAGGGCGTCTAATGAGAGAGGAAAATCAACACACTAGTGGCAGCATGTGCAGACTTTGAAAATATAATGCCATCACTGCTACTGTCACAAAAAGAAAAAAGAGCAAAACTTGAGCCAACACCAATATACTTAAAACCGTGTTTTCTTTCTCTTTCTTTAAATCATTTTCAAGCAACATCTCAAGTTGGATGACAGAATGGTGATGTGTCAAAAGTCACCTTTCATGCATGATAGTTAATTATAACGGAAGTGATAATTATTCCAACATTACAAATAGGGTTGAACAAAGTTGGGTCTTGGTGTAAGTATCTCTAACTTAAAGGGACAGTTCGGTTTTTTTGAAGTGGGGTTGTTTGAGCTCCATATGGTCACTCAGGACATTAGATACAGTAGAAAGTTCTCTCCTCCCCCTCAGTAAGCCACAGACTGTAACCGTCAGAGAAAAGAAAAAGACGCTAACTGGAAAGTACCATACCAAATACAAAGGGTATTTTCTCGAATCAAAAAGCAAAACCACAGTTTAAGAGTACTCTACATATGAGTGTTTCTAAGTGCATAAACATTTCGGAAATCTAAAGTTTATCCAGACCTAAGCCAACTCACGTTGTGTGTCCCTCCACTAAATCACTCCTCCGTAGTTAGCTAGCAGCCTCAGGGACTGTTTTACACTGATTGAAAGCACATAATATGACAAATATTTCTGAGATGGGTTTTTGTGATGCTTCCCTTGATGCAGAAACAGATGTGCATCATGGAGAACTCAGCTTCACCGTATTCCTTATTATTTACCTGTTACCTGACAGGTTGTGTGTACAGATCTATACATCACTCTCTCTCTCTCTCTCCCTATATATATATATATATATATATATATATATATATATGTATATATATATATATATATATATATATATATGTATATATATACACACACATATATATATATATATATATATATATATATATATATATATATATATATATATATATATATATATATATATATATATATATATATATATATTAGAGGCAAATACACAATAATCGTTATATGTGTGTGTGTGTGTTATCATTGGGAAATTGAAGAATGTCCACAAAACTCCAGGTTTCAGAAGAGCAGGAAAGTATATTTGACAAATAATACCGCCGTCCATATCACCTATTTCCTCTGGGTACTTGCAGGTCAAACATTTACATCACTCTATTTCCGACTCTTTCTTTATGTCCAGTGCCCGTGGATGTTTCCTCTGTTTTCCTCTCGGTCGGTTCATCTCCATCTTCAGCAGCTCTTCTTCTGTGAACTCCTGTTCATACAGGTATCCTCTTGACTCCAAAGTGAATGGGACTTCATCGGCGCTGTCATAATCATCCCTTTTTTAATTTCCTGCACCGTCTCTTCCTCACACCGCTTACAGTAAAAACAGAAGAATTATGATAGGCCTACTAGATAAAAGTTACACAAAGCTACAACCGGCGTCCGAAGCCGCTAGCTTGTATGATCAGCTGAGACGGGGGTGGGGGAAGGGGGGCGGCGGAGTGATTTAGCTTAGGGACACACGACGTGAGTTAGCTAGCTTTATGCACTTAAAAACAATCATATGTAGAGTACTCTTAAACTGTGGTATTACTTTTTGATTTGAGTTCTTGTAGGCGGAGAAAATACCCTTTGTATTTGGTATGGTACTTTCCAGTTAACATCTTTTTCTCGTCTCCGGCGGTTACAGTCTGTGGCTTACTGAGGGAGAGGAGAGAACTTTCTACTGCATCTAATGGTCTTTGTTGGGCCACAGAGGATTTACCAAATGCAGTCTCTGCTGTGTAGGGCTTGAAGGCCTCATATGGGACGAAATAGGACAACCCTCTTATGTGCAAGTGAGACAAGAAGCCAACAAAGACACTCCATTAGCTGCAGGCTATTGAGGATGCCAGTCCCTTGATTTACTTAACTGTTATCAAAAGTGACCAATGATCAAGTAAGTTTTAATAAAAACGTGTTTTATCTTTCAATTTATCATGCAGGCAATGAAACTAGAATGGGTTATCATAGCCAGAGGTACTATACACAAATATCAGGACAAAGTCTTCCTGCTATGATGTCCCTTTGTATCTCATAGTTTTTTAGCCATAGCTTTTTATAAAGTTCTACTGGGAAATGTCAGTTGACCACAAGCTAACATTCTATTTGCCATAATAGATAATTAAGGCATAAATAAGGAAGACAAGAGTGGAACATGTTCCGACCTACCACCTGCAGAATGCCACAGAGAGCATGTTATCTAGGAGTCTGTCTGAAGTTATGAACAGGGATTGTTTTAATGAGAAGTGAGCTGCTGCAGTGCTATGGAAACAACGATGCTGCAAATGTCTCAGGCATAAAAAGTCAGTTGAACTGAATGGAATCATGACAAAATAATACAAATAAATTCTGATGGTGATGTTTCATGCAACAATAAGTCTTCAAGGGATAGATTAATTATTAGTTATGTTGACTCGACAATGGATTTTAAACTTTGGTGATTATGGATTTTGCAGACAATGTTGTTCTATTTGCTCCTTTAGCCAAGGACCTACAGTTGATTTTAGGTTGTTTTGAAGCTCAGAGTGATGCGGCTGTGCCAGGAACTACTAGATTGCAGTCTCTGAGGAGTTAGCTGTCTTTGTCTTAAGTGAAGAGGCTTAAGCGTCATTTGCCACCATAAGTGAGAGTTGAGTGGACATTAAAATTGACAGGTGGATTGGTGCAGTGTCTGCATTATTGCAAGCATGTAGTCAGTTATAGAAAAAGCTGAACCAGGAAGTAAAGATTTAACTGTACTGGTTTATCTCTAATCCAGTGACTTAAAACGTGAGGTATATAAAGGTCTCCCAGTTAGTGTGGCAGAGTGATCCAAATGGAGTCTTGACTATCTTCCTTGTCTGAATATTCCAAATCAAACCATCTCTTCGAGCATCTGCTGATTCATAAGTCAAGAATCCAACAGTGTGGGGCAGATCCTGGCCTATCTAAAAATACCAGTGCCACTAGTGTAATTAGATGAAGTCAGAGCCAGTAGATTCTCAACCCGGGGCCAAATTACACTAAAGTCTTTGGTCCGAACAGACAGAGGCAAACACACTGTCTCTGCTAATTGTAATAATCTAAATTAATTGCCAGCATACATGAAGCCCCTCATTGGTGGGATGAGTGATTATGTCGTAAGTGGGTTTGCCCTGTGGTGCACGAGGCATCAAATCTTTCCCCATCTAATTATATGGGGAGTTATCATGTCCCTAATGACTTTGCGTGTTGCCTACTCCTTAAGAGGCTCAAGATAAAGGCGAGGACAAAATGATGTAAAGCGCATTATCGTTGGCAATGGACTCCTGGCGGCATTACTTTAAATAGAGCTTGATTCCCTCTTTGTAGCGCAGCTCTTTTGTGAGATATGAGAACAGCGCTAATGAGTGCCCACACTCTTGATTTGGAATATGCCCAGTCTAATTTCTGCTCAGGAGGGAAAAAGGCAGCCTAACAAATGTGGAGTGGAGAAAAATATCTTCCTTTTTCAGTTGATTAGTGCAGAAATTTGTGGATGCTGACATACTGGAAATGTTAGAGAGGAGGTGAAGTGGAGGTTTTTAGTTGAGTAACAGTTCATCATGCCAGTGGCGAAATAAAATGAGTGAAACATAAAAGGTGCAAATATTTAAGACTATTAAGAGTGAAAAATATTGTTTTTATTAAGAATTGCATAGAGTATTTTACTCTGTAATGGATGGTAAAATGGATTATGTTCAAGGAGAAAGAGTGAGTAATCAGACGCTGGAAGAGAGCCTCATTTGAATCTGAGCCACAAACTTGGAGGACGACAGCCTCAAAGAAACAAAATCACATGGCCAAACCCAACATTGCTTTTGAGATGTATCAGTGCTTCCTCTTTTAATATACCACGGGAATATTGGTGGATCTAGTTTCAATCATTAATAGAGCTGTGAGTAGTAGAAACATCCTGCTGTCTAATTTCTTATCTGAAATTCTTGAATGGATTAGTTTAAATACTTAAATAAATGCTCATAAAGCTCAATATCCAACATTAGTTCTTGTAGTAAGCCGTTTTGCAAGGATGTCTTGTTGCGATGTATTTGTAATTCAAAGTGACTACTCATGTCATATGCCTCTAAAAACACTATATTATGATTTAATTCAGATTTTACCACAATGAAGTTCGAAGATATGATGTATCACAGACCAAAGCTTCCATGTAATGGTCAAGCCTGACCAATATGCATTTCCTTTGTGATATAGAAAAGGTCCTTTCATATCATCAGCTGTTACAATCAAGGCTATGTTGTTCACCAAAATTTTTGGAAGAAGTCTCAGCCCTTAGGAGGAAAACTCCAAGATCAGACAAGTATGTATCATATTTGGTTTAACTCAAAAGGTAAGTGATGTGTTCAAATTGGCTCACCATTGAAAACTTTGCATGTTTCAAAAGTGTCTGCCATCAAAAAAAGCGAGTATGGATGGATGGATGGATGGATGGATGGACTGATAAACATCAAATCCTCTCTTGACCAATGAATGGAATAGTGTGGGTCCCAGTCACTAATGTGTCTAACGTTAATGAAATCATTTTCAGAAATGCTTTTATGGCTCCAGCATTTATGCTGTAAAAACATTTAGTGCCATCAGGCGATGAAAAATTATTTTTGACAACAAGTGCTTTGAGTAATTTGTTGTTTTTAATTGCAGTTCATTATAATGTGAAACAATTTGATTTACCAGTGGAGTTTCTACACTTAGTTAATTTCAAGTTCTTTATTTTGATTGTAATTATCTCTCTACACTTTCAATGTTAATTTCACATCTGATCAAACTGTTTCTCTTCTTTTCTTCATACTTTTAATGGATTCAGTAAAGACTAGCATAATCTTGGTAGAAGACTGGGCTTATTTTCTAAGAACTAGTCCACAGAAATGATTTGTCACTTTTTTTCTTTCATGTTCTGCTTCAGTCTAGTGTTTTAAACAATCAAGTTCATGTCTTCAACAAATGTCTCAAATATTAACAACAAAAATCCTTGGATATTCTTAAATATCTCCATTTAGTTGAGTAAAATCCATTATCTGAAGTCAGCTTTCCCTTGAAACAGCGTGGGTGTTAGTGGAGAGTTTGGCAAAATTACCTTAAATGTCACTAGGGATATCAAGGTCACAAGGAAATAATAAACTTGAGGTGGCGAAGGCAATTTTCACATAAGACTTCCAATTAAAGTCCGCTCATCCCTGAATGAACATCTATGTAAGTTTTGAAGAAAATCCTATAAAGTTTTATATGTGTAACAGCAAAAATGAATATGGGCCCCATGACTCCTATCCCTTGATGTTGGTAAATCATTGAGGATTAACATGAGGCCTTAAGTGCTGACACCTGACATTCATGATTTAGACCTTGATTTCAGCAAAGTCAGAAGAAAATCTCTGAAAGTGTTTCTGAGAAATGAAATTCACAACCAAACTATGAATAGCACACTCCCATTTTCATTGACCTTTAATTTTTAACATCAAATATTGAATCATGTTTACTATAAGTCACAGTGAAATATGAATTTAATTTTGGTGGTGATCTAAATCCATGAATCTATTTAAGGATTTGTTTACAAGGCAAGAAAGTGCAGTTTTTCATCTTTTGGATTATAACTCAACAGATTTTGATGACATTCCAGGATGGAGCAGTTTTCCACATTTCTGACAATGTTGAAAATGCCTTGGTTGGAGGTTTGTGCTCATGCAACATTAGCAAAGGATGCACATTGGGCTACCTAACACTAATCGTTAACTTGTTACCTTCAAAATAGTATCAGTTCATCCTTGCACCAGAGTGAACCTTTGTGACAAGTTTGAGGAAAATCTCTCAAAGCGTTTGTAAGATACGCGTTTGCAAGAATGGACAGAGAAAGAGAAGTTCTTTCAAACAGACAACTCTCATGCAGGCTGCCATCTTATTTTTCTTCCTTCAGAGGGATAGGGTTTGACCTTTGGCAGAGCTGTAAACACATCAAACATTGATCTGTGATCAGGCAGTTGTTGCATGTTTAAAATGTTTTGTATTCTGTGTCATAGGTGTTCTCCTTCATGATGAGACACAGGGAGCATCAAGCTGTGAGACTGTTCAACATTAGCAGTGTAGAGACGCTGCCTTTGTGCGCAACATGACTAAAGCAGATCTGTATTCCCCATGATTCACCTTTTCTTTTATTGTCTGCTTCACAGGCATTCAAAACAAGAGTGCTGTACTGCTGCCCTTTCAACAGTTCTTGAGACACACAAACACACACACACACTGTCTCACACAAACGCTTTACCTTGAAGTGATGCATCTGAAGCAATAAAGTGACCAATTTAACATCCTCATCTTCAACGTCTGCCACTGGGAGATAAAAGGCGGTGCTGTCAACATTACTGCAGAATGGAGCTAATAGCCTCCTAGCAAAGATGAAGCCCAGGTCTCAGCGGACCTACCATGAAAGTAGTAGTTTTATCTCTCATACATTCAGTCAGGCCAGGGGGATCTGCATGACTGAAATACAAAAACAGATCAGCGGCAGTTTGGAAAGTTTCACACCAATATTAGGGCCCCAATACCATCTAGCTAAAAACTGTTTAACAGTGTGAACAGATTATTTTGAGGCTTTAGAGGAGCTATAAATGGACAGTAAACGTGAAGTTTTTTGTTATATTTTTAACCAAATGAGAGATTAATAGGGAGACAGAGAGCACAATTTGCATTGCATAAATATGTTGGTAACAGTTAAGAAAGTGGGTGGAACTAGTGAGGAGCTTGCCAACCTATCAAGAAATTTTGACAGAGAGAAAGTAAGGAAGAATGTACTGTCTAATTTGTGAAATGTGAAATTTAAATGGCAACATTATCTTTTTTGTTTTCCAATTTTACACAAATAGTTAAAGTTTTGGAAATTTGGGAAGCTTACTTGCAAATTGAAGTATTTTTTAGGAATGAAATTTTAATGTTTAGTAATTTTGTAATGTTTAGAAAAGTGGGTAGGACAAGCAAATAACATTATGACCACCTGCCACCCTATACCCTATACAGCCCCTCACACAACAAACTGTCGACACCTATCTATCAGAACCAGCATTGACTTCTCAGCAATTTCAGCAACAGTAGGTCATCTGTTGGATTGGCTCAAGTTATTGTTTACCACGTACAGCATGTAGCCTTGCCCACCCATGACCCTGTCTTGGTTCACCACTGTTCCTCCCTTGGACCACTTTTATAGATATTGATGATTGCAGACAAGGAACATTGCACTTGATTTCCAGTTTTGGAGATGCTTTTAGCTGAGCTGTTCGCAAAAATGTGAAAAAAACTGATCCATGCCAACAAATCCTTTGAAATGTTCTTGGATGGACCAACACCCAAATTTAATGACTTCTTAATTGTTCCATGACAGCATCTCCAGGAAAATTTGTCTGAAAAGTCTGCGGTGTTTAAACTTCTCTCTCTCTTCTTTGTTACAGCACCAGCAGCTGCCTGAAATGGCTTGGTCCCATGGCCCCTTCCAAGCAGACCTCCCAGTGTGACAGTCTACCCTTGTTTTGTTGGCAGTTTAAGCCCACTAGTTAAGGGTGACAAGCCCAGTATAAAGTATACACAGATGCATCATTGACAACATGGAACCAAGCAGTGTTGCAGTGACCAATTATGGCAAAGTTGTGAGTTCAATCAATCAGAGAGGACTGGACATGGGGAAAGGGCACTTAAAGAGGTATGAGCTCCAACTTTATGAGCTCTGTTTAAGACAAAATTTGGTCTCTTGAACCAAAAGACAGAAAACATGGTCTGAATTGTACAAATATAATTTTCTTAAAACAAAAATTGTAATTCATTCCCACAGAGATCTCTAAATTGCACTGATAAGTGACAAGTTTCACCCGTGATCCCCCATTTGCCACTTAGCCGAACAATTAAAGAAGCGAGTAGTACAGGCCATAATAACTTAAATGAATGGATATTAACCTCACATTTATGCACACCTAGAACAATTGTACCCTATGGGCTCTTGAAGCACAAGACCCCAGGCAACCGCTTACATTTGCCCAATAATTAAATAGACGTAGTATGTTCTTTAACTACAAATTAATAAGTGAGCATTCACTGGTATAAAGCCTTTGGTTTTTCTTTTCTCGTGAGATATGAATAAGAGATAGTATCTATAATTTCCTGCTGAGGGAGATTAAACAGCCGGTTACGCAAAAAAAAAAAAGTCTGATTTGCTGATGAGTATTGAAAAATGATCAATCATGTCAATGAAGCTGCATAAACCCTAAATGTGTTCCTGCATCTGCTCACATGCAAATAAGAAAAGCACAACATCCCCCCCAAAAAACACACCCTTCATGCAGTATTTAAGTTTCCCTAACCTCACATGGCCTCTCTTTCTTTACCTCACTGCTCCCTGCATCCAATTTGTTGCTTCTTGAATTGTTAATCAGCCAGTGGAATATTAAGAGCTGCTATAATGCAGGTTTAGCCAGCGGCAACAATGTGATACACTAAATATAAAAAAACTAAGTCCTAATGATTCATTAAGGAGAATATTGATTTTCTGTGCAGTAAATTACTATTAAACCTTGCTTTAGCAAATCCACATGATTCCTTCCTCCATTATTGACACAATAGGCCACCCAAATGTATTCAGTGTTGCTTCTTGAAAAACTAAAATTAAAAGGTGATTAGATGGCTCAGCCTAATGCGCTGGATGATATTTCACTTTCTTCACCTTTAATTTTGCAAAAGTTAAATTAAAGTCTAGAATGTCTTTGTTTTCCTTTTTTTCCCCTGCTATTATCTCCTACCCTAAGTTTTTTTAAATGAAAGACTGGAAATAAATATGTAGTAGTATCCAAAACCTGTAAAACATCAAATACAACAACAACAAAAAAATAATTTTAAAATTTGGTGCACAATATATAGCTCCATATCTGGTCCACAACCCACCCACCCCGATTTAAAAAATCTGTCTTCTTCCTCTCCTGCATCCAAAACAGTTTTCATACAATTAAGTCATCAGGGGACACTATTTCACCACTGCATAAAGGAAGACAGTCACTGAGCCAAGTGTTTGTTCAGTTCACAGGCACCTTTAGTAAAAGATACATGTATAGCAGCCACAGTGAAAACCAGGGCTCAGCACTGGACACCTTCAGAGGGGAAGTAAGACTCACCTCATGAGGATTTACACCAAAACAACCTCAGCATGAATAAAACCGAAGGGTTCATGAATATGCCAAAGTTCAATATCGGATTTTCAGTAAACTTAAGAAAATATTTTCTGGGGTGGGTGTGAGTGAGTGACTGTAAGAGTGAATCGATAGATCTGACATGCAGTACAAAATGGTTTGAGTGGTCAGACACATACAGTAAAACACTGCTGCATAATCTCAAGTCTACTACCAATTTCCATAATCATGAAATGCTGCTCTGGTGGGCAAGAAAAGCTTTTATCTGCTTTAAAACTCTAAAAGAAACAACAGGCTTAGTTACCAACTAACTACAACCAGATTCATTTTGTGACGTATCTATGGCAACTGGAGCCATTAACTACAATGGAGAAAAGCCTGGTGTACACTTCCACAGAGCCTCATCTCAGAGAGTAAAAAAGATAAAATACTCAATAATGCTGTTGAATGCTCCGTCATATATGTAAGTTACACACAAGGACTGAGGGAATCAACAGACTTCTAACTCATCAAAAATGACTTCCCTAAAACAAGAAAAAGAAGTGACAGCTGACAGAACAGCACTCTTACATTAGCCTATTACTCCAAAACATTTTCATGATAATACAATTTGTTGTTTCCTCACTTTTAAAAAAGCAGAATTATTGAATCAAACATATTACAACTCATTAAAATCATCCATGTATCTGTTTTTTTTATCCTGGAATGGTGTAAAGGGGATGATTCTCCAACATCATGGTGTGTAAACATATCTTAAATGATGTTCTTGCATGATTTTGGCTGTTTTTCAGTGATTTAAATACACCCCTGGGATCACTATGATGGTTTAAATGGTCTTAAAATCTACTCTAGATCATTATCCCCATTTTACTGTTGTTCTAATAAGATTTAAGTGTTTTGTAGAGATGATGACAAATAAAAAGCTTGTACTGTAGCTCTAACTTGTGGTTCATGCTTGCTGACATTCTTGTTGCCCTTCAAGTCTCTGAACTGGTCATCTTACACAAAGATATCAGTTTGAAACATCATCTATTTATTTTAGTGCACTGGTAAGAAAACACACCTTGTGTGGGTCATTTTTCATTTTACACTATGGGATTAATCAAGGACATTTGAAGAAGAGGGCAAATGAGCTTCAGGCTATGGTTTGGACATACTTTAAAGCTTGTGAAAATGCCAGTTTTGGCCCGATCAAATCATTCAAAGAAACACTGTTATTGTTAACTGTCTAACCAAAAATGGAAAATCAATCCTTGACAAACTAACATGAGAATATCGATAACATTACACAGACGAGGAGTTCTTTCAGAGATGATATTTCATTTTTAGAGTTTACTAAGCGTATGATGGCACTAAAACTGTCAGGCTGAGAAGTTTGCCACTGACAATGACTATGTGCTGAAAATGTGTGTGCTCTTAGGTCTCAAGGGGCACTCAGGATAAAAGCTTTCATCACATGCCATATGTTGAATGACATGTAGGCTCAATACCTTTTAAAAAATACCAACTAAAAATGGAGAGTCTGAGTGGTGGCACTTCATGAATTTTTAAAGAGTTTTCATGGTTACATTAAAGTGATGCTCTATTTGCAGAATAATATATATTTGAAACCTGTGAATGTGAAATCAGAACCTCCACCATAGAGAAGATAAGTAGAAGAAAAAACAATGTATGGGTCTTGTCACAACATTTATGAACTTGGCCAATACCTTGTCTTGCTCCGTCAGTGGCTCTCCACTGTCCCAGTGATTAATTGTGCCTGTCCACTTGCAACAGGGACGTCACACATATGCTCAGCCATCTCAGCAGCCGTCAGCAGTGATGCCCAACTGGAAGACAGAGAGATAGAATGGGCCACTTTATTTCCACTGTGTAAGTGTATACAGATGTGCTAAGTGCATGTTAATCTTTTGTGTGCATGTTTTTGCTGTGATACTTCAGCACCACATTCCAACTATCTTGACTTTGTAATACCATAGTGGAAGGACCTAAAACTGCAACTACCACCAGAATACCAATGCAAACTGATTCCATCTTTAAATGGTGGCACAAAGTACTTATAATAATACAACAACAAATATTCATAAGAGAACAGGGGGAGATGGCAACCAGGAAAGAGGCCGCAGTTCTCAACGTAGTTAGGCCAAGGTATATGCCTACATTATAAAAGCAGTTCTGATACAGACTTAAATGTGTTTTTTTTATTTCAATCTGCCTCATGTATAATGAGTATTCTTCCAGCAGGCAGTTTCAGTTCACACATGCTAAGAAAGCTTTTTGACAGACTCTCTCTGCACTGATTGCATGATCAGAAAACAAGTAAGCAGGTGTTAATTGTATAGACAAGTGAACTCCCATATGCATGTATCCTCCGCAGGAAAAATGTGACCATGTTGCTTGGTAACATTCCAGCACCAGTCTGGCTACAAAATGCATTGTGTTGGTGGAGTCAAATGAATGACTTATGTCATGGCCTGACCTGATGGTCAGAGAGGTTCGGGGCCCGTTGGCGTTGAAAATAAGTCATTTAGTGTAGTGTGTCACATGTGCTGAATATCAGAACAGCTCTGATATACTGTATATCTCAGACAGCTGCTCGGTTATTACAACCTCTAGAGCATGGTAGTCTAAACTTTTTCCACTAAGACTCCTGTACAAACAATGTCAGGATGACTGGGCTGCTGACAAACATATCATTGCTGTTTAGAGTTAGTATAACAGATCAAATGTTGGTCAAGATATGCTTGACTGAAAGTACTTAGAGAAACAAAGTCGACAGTCTACATCACAACTTTTCATCAACAAGGCAGGCAGCTAATCACTGTAAAAGGTTTTGGGGTGGCCAAGGGGGTCATGATCTGCTCCGGCTACCAACTGACCAGCTTCTTGTCAAAGTGAGAATGACCCTCTGTGTTGTTAAAGGGGGGCTGGCAGCTCAACTCCAATGTTGGACTGAAAACAAGGGCAAACTGGACAAAGGTGACAAACTCTGCAGGACAGTTAATGCCTGTAAAGCAGATCTTGATATGGTGAAATTCCAAAGCAAATAAGGACTAATTGTGCTATACTATTTAAAGCTGTAACCAGTTTGACATAATGAATCAGTAAAGAACATGATTTGGGTTTTAATATGGGCCACATATCCTTTATTTTTTGGAACCAACAAACTAAAAGTGGAGCATGGGCTGCAGTTAGCCCCTGAGTCATAGGTTGGACACCCCTGCACTAGTGTATAAAGTAATACTGCCTTGCATTACCGTTATCAGGATATTCCTCAAATATAGACAAAATCATAAAGTAGAAAATGCATGTACTCTTATCCTGTAATATGCCGAATTAGTGGAGGCTGATTTAGACCTGGAGAGCAAAGATTACGGAGAACTCTCTGCAGACTAGAATACAACTATGTATTGTCTGTATCGTGCCAGTGTTCCTTTGGCCTCATGCATTATAAGGACTCATGACATCAAAAAAGGCCATAGAACAAGAGGAAGCGCTTCTAGCTGCTGTCCAAACTCACGACTGTTTATGTATTTGTTCATGTATTTATTTCTGCAAAAGCATGAGACTGTGTGTGTGTGGGTGGGGTGGGGGGTGGGGGGTAGGAAGCTAGGAAGTCATCGAGCAGATTCCTTGGTGGCACTGCCACAAGAGGGGTTGCAGACAGCTGCTTGGTAATTGCAGCTTGCAGTAATTAAGCCCCGAAAAATAAGCCAACAGTTCTGCAGCTTTGGTGCAGAATATCACCCACTTCCTGTAAAGTTCTCCTACCCTACCCCACCCAGAGTAACCACAGACTAGGACTTTGGAGCTGTGGCAGGGTCACTAACAGCTAACAGCTAGCTGACTTTTCCCATCATGCCTCACAGGAAACATTTGAAATTACGTTTTCTTTTTAGCAGAAGACAAAGGAAACTGCATCACATTGGTGCCAGCAGCTCTGTTCAGAGAGAGGGATGGTGCCAAACGAAGACATGTAATTATCCATTCAATAACTCATGCCCCCTTTAGCCTGAACACATGACTCTTGATCAATAATGTGAAAGGGCCTTTACATTGTCACATGTGGTACTAAAGCATAAACAAAATGTGTGCTGACCATGCAACACCTGAGCTAAAGGCTGGCAAAAAATTACTGCTACTGGCCGTGGAAACAATATAAGTACTTTGCAGAAGCCTCAATTTCTTCATTCAACCTTTTAGATGTGATATTTGAGAGTAAAAACTCTGCATCATTTCATTTCTACTGTGACTGTTACAAAGAAAAAGATCTTTTTATGTTGGAATTAAAAAAGGGAAATACAAAAATGGGCCAGAGGTCATACTATCATACTGTTGTCTCTCGAGCGTCTCAGTGCACTCTGGCCATTTATCTCTGACCTCTGGCAGCAACAAGACATTTTTCTCCAGAGAACTGCAGCTTACTAGATATTTTCATGTTATAGACCATTCTCAGAAAAAGCTTGAGATTGTTATATGTAAAAAATCCCCTTTGCAGTCTCTGAGATCCTAATCAGCCTGCCAGGCCCCAACAACCATGCCATGTTCAAAGTCACTTCAATTACTTTCTAACTCTTCTGATGCTTTAAACTTTTACAGGTTGTCTTGACCATGTCCATATCAATGTGTGTTGCAGGAATGCTGCACCCAGTGACATTACCCTGCAGAGAGGTCAGTGCAGTGTGTGACGTTCAGGCCCACAACAACTATACAGTCTACATGGAGACACCCACAACAGTGTTTTTAAAAATCTTCACTTGGCCAATGTTTTCTAAATATTTGTTTTCAGTTACCTGAAATATCATTTACATTTGAACAGAAGGCCAAAACACACAAAAAAATCCTCCACTGAATGGTCAACGTATTTGCCTCAAGTCAGTTATCTGAGAAGGAAATGAAATGCCTGCCATTGTTAGCTCTGAGATACCGAATGACTTGAAACTCTCCTTCCTTTTGAATAGTTTGTTGTTTTGCTGCTAGCATCAGTCTTTGGAACAAAATCCATCTCCTCTCTGTGAGAAAAAGCCAAACAGGGGCCAGCAGCTCCATAGCCTCAGTTTCCTCTTTTGGATGCCTCTTTAGTTTCCCACAGCCATGCCATGAAGATTGCTGCTACTGTAAAGAGATACTATCATGCTGTAATGGAAAGTGAAGCGGGTTGTATCCAAACTGTGTAGGGTCTTGCCAAGTTGAGCCAATACCACAAATGGAAAAGCACCATAACAAATACTTATTCTTGTCCACAAGCATCCCAAAAATCTTAAAAATGCCATCTACCCTTTAATTACCACTTACTACATGAATCTTATGATGTCTAATAAGATTGTGCTGAACCAATGCATCATTATTGTTTGCTGACTAAGAGAAGGCTTTATGTAAATAAGCAAAATGTCTTAATCTTGATGGAGGAACATCTGCCTCAGGACAGACAAACATCTTTATATATGAGCTGTGAAAAACTGCACTTGAAGAGGGAGCTATAACTGCATTTAAATAATAAATGAAGTCTTTTTACTTTGAAATGTTGGTGTATCTGTCCTTTACAACCACTGTCTCTGTGGTTTTATTTCTTCAAACCATCAGGGATGAAGGGGGTATACAATTACACTCACTCTGACGGATGTTTATTGACATTAAACAGCATGATTACAGTTTTCACAGATCATTTATTTTAATCACTATTCACTTAGAAGAGCTAGTACATCTAAATACAAAGAGGTGCTTTAAATTTCTAAGCAGTTTTTGCTTGCAATGCATGCAAGTTCCCCCCTCCGACCCATGACCCCATTCCCCACTGCAGGTCCTGATGACTCGTCGATTAAAATTTAAAGAGCACTTTCCGTCTGGCTGTTTCCACAGAGGGTTACCCAGGGCCAAGATGTTTTCACCACACAACAAGACACTGCCTCTCCCTTTTTGTCAAGTTAAATTCTGTGGAAAATTTTAACCTATTTTATCTGCTCTGAACTGAAAAAAACTATAGAAACATTTGTGAATAATACACCATCTCAATTTGTTCAAGTGCCTCTATAAAATGAGCCTTTTAAGCTGTCGTCTTTGTGTTGTCAGTACTCTACACTAAGTTGCTATATCACGGCCTGGGTGGTTGTCAATGGTTGTGGAGAATGAACAGTCCTGCCTGTTAGCTACATGCACTGCCCTTTTGTTTGCCAGCTCTTCCTAGTACCCAATTGAAGCAATTACTCGCTCCACTTGGCAAATTTGTCCTCCTTTCACCATCTGAGTCGACAGATGATTTAAAAGGCACCTACAGATCCACTGAAACCCAAAGCATTCCTGATTGGGGCTTTAATTTGTCCAATTAGGCAGCTAATGAGATCATTTAGAGCTTAAGTGAACCTCAATAAAGATGAGCATTAGCTGTCCAGGAAGTCCTGATTTCAGTGCTGAAATAAAAGGAAAGGTTTAGGATCTTTGTATTGTGTCGCTTCATTTGCATTGTGCTTTTAGTTTAAATTATCTTACTAACATTGTCAAAATCTTGCAAAAATCCAGTTTCCATCCTCCTTAAAATTTAAATTTTAATTTATTTTTATTTTTAACATTTACTGAAAGAAATTTAAAAAATAGAGAAATGCCATTCACATACTTTAATACTCTAATTTGCAGACTTTACAGTTCTAATGTGTCAAACCCATTTCTGCTTCAAATGCATGGTATTTTGAATGATAAGAGAGGAGTTTCACTTGCTTAAATTTATCTCTGAAGCACTAAACATTTTTTGATTTTTGAGGACAATTTTATCGCTTTCTTAAACAGAAGTCCCCCCACCCCAAAACATGAAAAACAATTCTTCATAGCATAGGAAGTTTTAACGTCAAATCTTAATTGTGCTTATATAACTTGGGACTAGACACTAGTTACTCTTAATTTAATCAAATATACTGGTTGCAACAAACTCACGTGCATATTGATAATCTTAAATTGCAAAATCTTCCATGAGCTATTGTATTTCTGCTTTTTAAAGCAGTTTAGTCTATACTTTGGAAATTGGTAAAACTGAACCTGTGTCAAGCCCCGCCCTCTACCCTTAATCAAGCCACACCCACCTTGGTGACAGTTTTTCCTTAATCTGTATTTGACAGACTCTTTCCTATTTGAAACAGCTAAAATAAACATTTTTATTTCTTAATAATTTGATTCTTTTAAGGAGCTTATACTTTTGCCATGACTCATGGTTGGTTTCAGTGACTTCATAGGCGAAGAGCTCACATATCCCAGGTTCAGTCCACACACCAATGGCTGTCAGTCAATCTTAGAATCAAGTTTAA
Organism: Scarus forsteni; assembly: GCA_036419115.1. NCBI lineage: Eukaryota > Metazoa > Chordata > Actinopteri > Labriformes > Labridae > Scarus > Scarus forsteni. Next base: position 30,820,727 of record JAZDUH010000136.1, read on the forward strand.
GATGTTAAGCCAACTTATAGAGCCCTAATGGACAAGTAACCTCATACATCTCAACACAGGGAGATGACTCCTTCCAGGTTGTAGCACTTCAGTTATTGAATGCTTTTCTTTTGAGTGTGTGTGGACCGAACCTGTCTTCATGCTTAATTTTATATTTTGATGATTTTAAGAAACAGCTGTAAACACATTTGTTTAAACAGGCTTTTACTTTGAATTAAATGATGTGACCCTTTGTACTGGTGTTTGTTTTTTGCTCTCCAAACCCTTGTGATCTAATTTATTCTTAAATGTAAAGGCACTTGATTTTTAAGTGTGAACAGTGAGACAGAGATAAATTTACTTACTTACAAGAGTTTGTTCACAATTACTAATATTCAATACAACAAAGAGAGTCTCCTGATCCACCTTTATTCTCACTCTGGTTGATTTCAAGAACCTTTAAAGGTTTAAAGAACCTTTAGTGTCTGTCAGACTTTGTCTCTACCGCCTTGACTGAACAAAAGGAAAGCCCACCTAACCGATTAGCATGCTAGTTTGACTGTTTTAGATGTGGTTGATGGGATTTTGTAGTCTCTACTACTTTTATCTTGTGGACTCTGTGCTTTGAGGCACAATAAGAGCTTCATCTTCAGTCCAGCTTTTTATTTGCGCTGGGTTCAGGCAATTCCCTTTATTTTTCTACTTTCCCGTCCTCACTATACAAACACAGACTTAAGTACACCAATTTCTTAGCTCAATATCAAAGTACTCCTAACAGCATTTTTGTTGAAGAAAGGAAAGCTGAGGCTGAATGCCAGTGTCTGAGCTCATCTTCAGGGATTTCTCTACATCCTTCATTTTGTATATGCACCTAAATAGATGATCCCATTTCCCGTATGGATAAAACACTTACTGAGAATTTCCATAATTAACCTATAGCTGTATGTAGAGATTCTAATCAAATCCTTGGTAAATTATTAGAAGCACATTGGGAATATTAAAGGTAAAGCTCACTGATACCAGATGAATGTCTTTATTCAAATATTATTATGCATTTAAAAGAAGGGAGAAAAAGTGGTGAGTTGTCATTCCAAAGAAATGTCAGACCTACTTTGTTCCTGGGGCTGCATGCAGAATCCAGGTTCCCAGTCATCCAGGTCATGTTTATCCAATATTGGTCAAAGTGGTAATTTGACTCTTGTCCAAAAGGCATCTGCAGTTCTAAGGGACTCATTACAACCAAAGGCTGCATGCGCACATTAAGAACAACAACATCTTTGGTCGTCGACCGAGCAACATGTGTGCTGTTTATGTGTGCTGTTTTCCATGCTTGGTTTGTTAACCAGACCATACTATACAAACAAATTAGTTGTCTAGACAAGAAACTCCTGCATCTTGGTGTATCCACTCGCCATTGTTGTTGTGAAACATTTTTCTTCTTTGTACATGTGTTGTAACACAGCTGCTTCTATGCAAACCTACATCTCCATCTACTAGACAGACATGCACACAACAGCGTTTTCAGTCGTTCTTGTGTTTCCATGTGAACGCGGATTGCTTTTTAGAAAAACCCTTTTCCGTTTCTGGTGAAAACGTCTCTGTGTGAACAGTGTTAAGAGCTAACTGGGAAAGAGTCAGAAATATAAAGCCTTTGTCTGCCACTAATATACAAATAATGTGGGTGGTTACCTGAGAGTCATTTCAAAGACTGTCAGGTGAAACCAAGACCATTTATAAGTCTATCATGAAGAAGACACTTGTTAAACCCCTAAAAGCCTGATCCCACAACAGCATATTAGAGGATGATTACTAATATTGAGAATTTATGAAATTGGTATTCCTGGGTCAATTTTGCTATGTTCAAAACAGGTCAACGAATCGTAGACAGAGAGAAACATTGTGTTGCTGGAACATGACGTTCCCTGATGGTTCCCTGGCTAATTGGATAAGGATCTTAAACATCCACCATCTATGTAACACAAGGACAGTGGGCTCAACATTGGCAACTTTGACCTAAAATGCTAGGCACTGCTGAACATTGTACAAATGTATCGCAACATCATTCAGTGAATGGAATATGATGTGAATGTGCCATTTCCCCACATGCAGCTGCAACTGATCTCAGTATCCTGAAACCATGCCTATAGGACGGATGAAGCAGTAACTGAAGACAGCCAAGGCAAGAGTAGCTCAGCTCTTGGTGGTCTGACAATTTTAAGCATGAGTTAAAGTTGTAGATGTAACGGTGAACATCAGCAGTGTCCAAATGGCACTGACATAGTTCTGCATAGCCAATGTCTATCTATATGTATAACCCATACTAGGGACAAAAAAAGTCTGACTTTGGCCTCTGGTCTTACAACATTTTTGGGGGGGAAACAGTATCCATGGCAAGTGAGTTTCAAGTCCCCAGTCATCAGAGACAACCAAAGTCTATAAAGTGTAATGATGAACCAACACGGTAACAAAATAAAAGGATGACAAGTGACAACAAATTCCCCAGCTGAGAAAGGCCAAATCATACCAAGCAGATCTTTAGTTTTGAACATCAAGTCAAACATATTAAAAAATGTATGTGAGACATTTCATTTAAGCAACAGACTACTGTAGCATATTTAGATTGGCTTTAAATTGTCACAAACCTGAAAAACTGCCCCTGAAGCCAGGCCAAGTAAAATGCTTTATAGCTCAGGCCAATGCTCCCATGTACCTGCTGAATTTTCAATCATAAATAGGCTATGTGCTATATTTGACATCCTCTACCTTTGGGCAGGTGTTTGAACACAAGAGGTTGAGGCGTAATGTCAGGCCAATTTCACCGTGGTCTTGCCAAAGAAAACAATAACATTGGAGGTGGCCCCTGCCAGCACTGCAAGGCTTTTGTCTTTGGTATCTCATAGCCTCGATGACAAGGTTAAACTAAAGAACATTCCCTCGCCTACGTGCCTGCTCTGCAGAATGAGAGTTGACTGGCCATGTTCATGCTACCAAAGAATTAATCTGCAAAGCCTGAGCGGCAAAGGGGCAGTGTAAAAATTCATGACTTGCACACACATTTACACGCACATGCATAGTAATCCAATTCTACAGCATATATACTCGATCTAGAGTCAAAAAGCTTAACCCTGCAGAACTACGATGCATTCTTACACAAATGTATTCAAGGCAGGTTGGATTTTTTTGGTATTAATAAGATTCAGACTTTGTCTAAATGTGGGTATTTCAATTTTTTTAATTCCAAGTCTTTTCTGTGCTTTTGGCCTTTTTTACACATGCAAAAATACCTTTTAAGTGATTGAGAATGCATGTCTTTGAGAACCCTTGTCAGGGTGAGGATTTTCAGAATATCATTTTACTGGGTTTCCATTTAGGCTGGGGGTAAAAAAAAAATTGGGCTTGAAACTTCAGAGTGCGCACTGCTCAGCTCTGTTTGATATAACTGTGAGTCTTTGAGCATTGCGCTGTGGTGGCTTGCTTCGACAATGCTAATCCTGCTTTTTACATTTTAAAGCATACATTTACAGTTGCTTTCTACAATACTATTCCATTAACATTACAGTAAAGGAAACCCCAACAATGTTATAAGCAAAAGTCATTGCTACTTTTTAAAGAGTGGCCACATTAACTGGGGAATTTTAACAATATGTGTCTGTAATTTCACCAGTTACAACAGATGCTGAAATTAACAAATCATACTCATAAAGGTCTGTATCTATTATTTTTCCTGCAGGACTAGCTCATGGGTTATGTCTCGTACTAAAAACAAGGCAAAAGTAAACTCCCAAATAAACATGGTCACCAATTAAGTTGTAACAGTGGTTTGGTAGATGGTATACATTTGACAATATAAAAGTTATTACAAAAGAATGACAATAAGTACTGCATGTCAGGGACTTTTCTGCATGTCATTACATGCATTTGGCAGTGCATTTTTTGCTTTTATGAATTATGAGTTTTTAAATTAACAGTAATATTTTGAAAACTTGACTTACAGACAAGAATATTTGAAAGGCTATTTTTTTTGTATCTTTGAGCAGCATATCAAACTACTATACTACAGTATGATGTAAACAGACAATTCAACATTTTCATGAATCTTTCAAAATTATTAAAATATTACTGTTACATTTTTTTAGACTGTGTCATGAAAGTGCTTGACTGCAAAACCTCTTTACTGACTGCTTTGATCAGGGATACTCTGATTCTGATAGGCTGGTCAGTTTACCAATCAGAAAGCCAACAGAGGGTCAATTTTATATCATATTACAGTTAAATTTCAATTACAGAGGGGGATAGCTGATAAAATTGATTTTCACTGCTGCTTAAATTTACAGAACTCCTTGAATGTAGCCAAGAGTTCAAATAATAGTGGCCCTTTTAGCAGCTCATGTGAGATGCATCTAATTCACAAAAAAAATGGTTACAGTTTGATAAAATACAAGGTCCAATTTTGTAGATTTGAGTCCTCATGTCAAGACAACAAGTAAACTGCAGAGGTTGGTGGAGCTGGCAGCATCACTGTCCATGTCATATTTTTAGTTTTAAACAAGAGCCCTCTGGCATCACATTCTACATATTATGCATTTTAGTATCTTGACTGCATTTCACATTAAAAATTTATGGAAAAATCTCCTTCAAATGCGTCTTTTCCCCCCACCTTTTTAGATCCCTCTCCTGCTTGCCTGAGGACTATGTCACTGTTTTAAAAAAAAAAAGAAAGAAAAGAACTACGGCCATGAAACGTAACTCCCACATGACATGACTGCAGAGGATTCACATGTGAGCTGTCAAGGAAACTCTGAGTCATTGATTCCTAAAAGAGTGCCAAAGTTTTGGCAGATGGGGCTGTGCCGGCTTTTTGATCCTGCTTCTAAAGACCCCAATTTTTTCCAAAGTTGGTGAGTGGAAGGGGGGAAAAGTGACAGAGCAGTGATTGCTTTCCCAAAGACTGACACCCAAATACAAAAAGTGGCCTTGGATCCGAGAGCCTAGAGATAAATGATGTGTTTTTCAACAAAACACAGAGATTCAAAGCAGAGAGAACTCATTAGGGGATGCCAGTATTGTTTGTTCTAGTGCTATTAAGAGGACAGTGGATAATTCCATAATCTACTACCAACCAGAAGTTAAGATTAAAAATGCAGTTTACTCAAATATCAAGACACTAAAATTGGCGTGCACGAAAGAGTCAATACACAGTGTGTCCTTAGCGTGGCAGCTGTTGCTTGCTCCATCTTTTAAAAGACATGTTTCCCTAGTGATGTAATTCTGGGATGTGTCCTCTCTTTGCGATGGCAGACACTACTGTACACTATTTGAGCAATTCGCACTATTTTTGCCAATAAGTATTATGTAGAGGTATTATGTAGACACCCACAGTGCATATCTCTGGCAACAGTCTCAGCAACATTGGCATTAGCATTGATTCTGTTACGATTATATACAATAAGACTACATGGATGTTTCCCTTTTATCATGTGTGTGCTAAGTGGTGAAAATCACAAGTCACCTGTTAGACTTCTTTAGTGCATTAAAGGACATTAATAAAGAGGTGTTAAATGTTGGCTGAGCTTCTGTTTACTTATATTTTCATGACCAGAAACAGAAATCCAATAAATGACTGAATTGGAGAGGAGAGCACAAAAGCTTTGTTTACATAGTAAAAAGGAGCACAATTATTTATGTGTTTAGTAAAGTCTTTGAGTTGTTTAATTAGTTGTTCTAATCTAAACTTCAGTCCAGCGGGTGGCAGACATGAGCTGTTATTGCCATCATATATATAGATATTGCCATCAACTGTAATTAGGAAGATATGTTGGAGATGTATTGGCCCAAACATACTCTACTCTTCAAGTGAAACAAATATGCTCAAGGAAGCATCTCCTATACAGCATGAACACAAAGCTAACAACAACAAACCCAGAAGGAATTCATTTTCTCTTAATAAAATCCTTACTCTATAACATAAAACATGTTACATGGGTTTGACTGTCAAAAAATGAAAATAATGGGGTGCTGGTTTGGCGAAGTGGTTAGCACCCCATGTACTTGCTTCTGCCGGTCCAGGTTCGAATCCCGCCTGTGACCAGTTTGCAGAGTGTCTTCCCCTACTCTCTCACCCCCTTTCACAAGCCTATCCACTGTCTCTCTCCTATCAATAAAGGCACAAAATGCCCAAAAAATACATGAAAAAAAAAAAAAAGAAAAGAAAATAAAACACAAAAACACATTTCTAAATGTAATTTTTAAGACAGAAAACCTGAACTTTCTGATCAAGTGTCTCATTCCTCCGTGCAAGATCACTTAATTCTATGTTTTAAAAAGTTACATATAAAGAAAAAGGCCTGCATATCAAAACCTGTAATTAAAATACATATTTGCCGGTGACAGGAAAAATTCTTTTACCAGAGAAATCACATAGCAAACTCCTGGTGTCAAGGACAAATCCCAGAGGTGATACACTCCATTCAGTGCATTGTCATTCAAACAGTATCGTTTCCCTGACACCAAAGGGAATACCCCAAGGCCATTTCAGAATCACACTGCAAACATCATACAGCCAAGCTTTGAAGTAGCCCACGGCTGCAGCCTTGTCAATACAAATCGGGTAAGATGCTCTCCGGCGTTTGCTGTTTCATTTTACTCTCAGCTCTCACCGCTCAATATGCCCAGAAACACTAGAGGGTAATATTATGAAATCTCATACTGTCAGGGAATTCATCTCTTTAGCAATGACACAATGTTCATGCCTGGTTTATTTCCTATGGAGAGACTAATAAGTATAGAAACACATATGACACACATGTCTCAAGATGGAGAGCTAACACAATAGGTTCCACAAGATTAAGTTGGGGCTATTGTCTATTTTTAACTTTTTGAGTATCATGCAGCATCAGAATGATTGCACTTTTCATCCTTAGCTGTAGTAATAGTTGGAGTTTTTGTTGTTTTTTACAAGCATTAGGCGAAGTATATTTCCCCTACCATGACATCAAATCTGATCGGGCCTGAGTTGAGGTCATTATTGAGGTGGTGTTCACACGACAATGTTTTCAGCCAAAAATGTGGAGTTTTTAATTGCATTGTTGCCTCCTGTTTACATGAGACTGGTGCCTAGAGTGCTTGAATCCGCAAACTTTTGAATCCAGGGTCCAGAATGGAGAGTTTAAAAAAGTATCACAATCCAGCTTCGTGTAGACAGGATGTCAACACATGCACAGAACTCATCCATATGAAGGCTGAGCGCATACCAGGAACAACAACAGTCTCCGCCATCTCCCGAGCAAAATGTGTGATGCTTACTGTGCTTATCCAGAGAAAACTATCCAGACAGATTTGTTGTCCAGTAGAGGCACTCCTACATCTGTGCCTCCACTTGTCATTGTTGTTTGTGAAGGGTTTGTCTTCATCGGAAAGCATATATGTGTTGTAGCAACATTGTTTCTCTGCAAGCCTACATGGCCATCTACTGGACTGGCATGCCACTACAGTGTTTTCAGTCATTCTCGTGTCTTTGTATGGGTGAGGATTGTTTTTGAAAACAAAAAGAAAAAAAAATTTCCATTTCTGGTGAAATGTCATGTAAACGTGGCCTGAGAGTATTCATTGCATGAACAGTGCCTGCTGTCCCTACAAAAATAAACCATTAGGGCCTTCAGTCGTTCTGCTCCCCAGCTCTGGAACTCTCTCCCACCGGACCTCAGAAATCTGAACTCCCTGTCTCTTTTTAAATCCAGACTCAAAACCCACCTGTTCCGAACTGCATATTCCTTACCATGAATATTCCACTCTATCACTGTCTATTGCACTTTGCTGATTTTATAGTTTTATTGTTTTGTTGATTTTATTGTTGTTGTTGTTTTATCCTGTACAGTGTCCTTGGGTGTTTTGAAAGGCGCTTTTAAATAAAATGTATTATTATTACTTTGATGAACCTATTAGTCCATCTCTTGTTAAAACAAATCTACATGACCATTCTCCTCCTGTACAATTGAAGAATTTGATGTGCTGTGAACAACTAAGGGCAACACAGGGTGGAGAATTATTATTATAGGCCTCGCAATGTGACACAATACTTGATGCTAACATTCAGTTCGGACATCACGTTCGGATGTAATTAGTGAATATGCTACCTCCAACTTATTGGGATACTGAGTGGGGCCTAATCATGCACAGCTCATGAAGATTTACACTAAAGCAGTCAGATCTGAGTAGGGCTGAATCAGAGGGATTAATGTAAATGACACATCTAATATTTCTGGTAAATAGACCTAGAACAAAAGTGTTCTGGGGGCATCTGGGACCAGTGTTAAGTTCTTCACAAGGAGGAAAATGTGGGTACATTTGAAAACCATAAATCATGTAAAGCAACTTGAGACAAAAATGAAATCTAAATCAGCCCACTGTTGTCTGCACCTGTAGCTACTGGTCACTGTTAAAACAGTTTGTGAGAAAATATGCTTTAACTTTCTGATGTAAATACAGTTGACTCGAATTGTTCCATAGTCAACATAGCTTATTTTCACAGCTCGGGTCGGCAAGGCGACATCCAAACACCACTTGTCTGACCGACCCCCGACTGAGGACAGCCCTCCACCTTATTGCAAGACTCATCACCTCACCCTTCATGCTGAAGGAGAAGCCCTGAATAACAATAACTCCTTTAAACACGCATACACACCTGCTTTGGGTAAACACAACCACAGGCTCTCTCACACAAAAACTAACTCTCTGATAGTCCAGTCACAGAGATGTTGACACACTTCAAACCCTCTCTGAGACATCCTTTGACTATCTGCAGAGTGGAAATCGGAGAAGCTGCTCTCAGCCATCACACCTCTGTCTGGCCTCAACCCAGCAAGTGGAGGTGGGGTGCCCTGAGGCAGGAATTGGGCCAGACTGATACTGGCTGGCTACTTCATAAGTCATTTAATCTGAGTGAGGATGACCTTCACTTAGGTTCAGAGACAACAGGGATGGTTAGCATATGAGCAGGTAAATCAATAGACAGTATGCTAAGCTAAGCTAAGACACCGGTGGTGAGCCGATGATGCCATTGTGTGGATTGTGTGTAGAATTAAAATAATTAAAGTTATGCTTAAACGATATAGACATAGTATTTTATTCTTTAAATTTTGCAGACTTTGGAAACTATTCCATGATTTTGGCAGCTATCAGTGAGAGTTTAAGGGCCACAGAGCCTCATGTTCATCTCTTGAATGTGAGTGCTGTATCTCAAGACTGATTTGATGGAATTTGTTCCAAATTTCAGCAGATTTCCACGTTAATTCTGTGATGACCAAATCAGTTTTAAAGGTTATAGGTTAGAAATTGAGGTCACTGGGCGTCTTGATCAGCCTTTACTTGTGAGTGCTGTATCTCAAGACTGCTCTGATGGAATTGGTTCCAGATTTGAGCAAATTTCCCCCCTGATTCAGGGATGACTAATTACATTTTTAAAGTTCTAAGTTAGAGATTGAGGTCATGGGGCCCCATGATCATCCCTTGTTTGTGAATACCATATCCAGAGACAGCTATGAGTTATATCTTAAAATTAAGACAAATGTCTACTCTGACTTAAAGGTGAATTGATGAGAGAGGGTAGATACAGTAAACACCTAACGTCAAGATCGTCAGACCTGATTGAAATTTGAAACCTTAGACTAGGGTTTGAGGTCCCTAAGCCCTTATATCAACGCCTTGCTTGTGGACAGCTCCAAGTTATATCCCTAAAACTAAGACAAATGGAACTCTGACACAAAGATGAAATAATAAGATTATGGTGCTCAAAAGTCAAGGTCATGGGATATCGGAAGATTGAAGAATGTTTTTAGGGATTCTATTCATCTTTGCACAATCACCACAAAACAAAAGTATGACCAACTCTGTAGTGGTCATATTTAAAACTAGTTAAGGTCAAAGCTCCTCATTTTCACTCCTTGCTTGTAAACGAAAAACTGTTAAATTTCTCAGAGGGATATCAGTTTTTCTGTTTCTAATCCAAATTCAAGGATAAAATTAGTTTCCAACCATCATCTTAAAAATAAAGGTTGTATAATCTTATGTCCATTAATTGTTTGTGAAAGTGACACCACAATAACACTCTAAGGCAAGTATGGGTAACTTTGGTTACGAAGAGGGCCACAACATTTAATGCTTATTACCAGAGTATCAAACCTCACATTGTAGTCCTAGTTTGTGAATATGACTTACCTACTGTTAACAAATAAGACAATACAGTATCAAGCCTTCTAGTCTTTCCTTAGGGTCTTTCTTTCACTCCTTTCTTTCTTGATCCCTTGGCTCTGCCTTCTACTGTTCAAATTTACCTGTGTGGAAGTCGAGGCACTTTGAGGTTTAAAACACGAAAAACAAAAATCTGATTAATTTGCAAAAATTTAAATGAGGACATCTCTGTGATGTGTTTTATGTTCCCATTATAAAAGCTTTTTGATGATGGTTCATGGGAAAGGTCTTTGATGAGATGTAATTTGACAAGAGCTGTAAATGTATCGTTTTGAATCATTTTCAAAAGGGCTTGATATGAGCCCCAGGGTTATGACCTTTTATTACTGCCTGAGAGAACAAACCTCACCTCAGCAGTTGCTTGCAACTCATCACATTTACTAGACACCAGAAAAGGGAAACAAGCTCAGCTTTTTCAAAGAGTTTTCCATCTATATTTTTCAAGCTTTTAATACTACTTAAAACATTGACACACTGTACTTTTTTTCATTTTGGCATACAGCTATTTAAAACAAAATATATAATATATAAAAACGCCGCACTGTAGAAGTTGAAGCTAAGAGTTTAGTTAAGGTCCGGACAAGCCAACATTGTCTGACAGCATACAGACTGAATATTTAATGCCTCCATAAATATTTTTTGTCAACTGAACATGTGAATATCTACATCTATAAACAGATGGGCCCTTGTAATATGTTTTTTTAGGTGGTTGCACGCTGCATGTTCAACACCTTTACTACAGCTTGACAATAATATTTCAGCACACAACACATCGTTTGTGTCCTTCCTATAGCAGCATTTTTTGTAATTATTTCTTTGTTTAAATAAAAAAGCACCATAGTGATGATGTTATTTTATAATATTACACTGCGGATGGACCCACCTGATTCAGTGTTTCTAATCAGGCATATCCATCTTGACAAGCTCCAATCTACGACGACTGTAAGCAGCCCAAAGCAGCATGGTCTAATCAGTCTGCTTCACAGCAGGAAGAAGTGGGAGCTAAGAGTGACACACTATTTCCACAGCCATTAGGACCAACTTGATCAAGTTCATTTGATTTAGAGGAAATTGAATTTCAAAGTTGTTGTTCCAAAGTTGCTTTAAATAGCTTTTTACTCTTGGTACTTAGCTTTAAGCTTTAAAAAATCGTAAAAAGTACGATCACTCTTCAAAACTAGTACAAAGATCAGAATATGACAGTTTAATATGTATTTTTATTTGCTACCAAATTTATTTTCAGTAGTAACCAATAACACATTGAAAATCCGATAGACTTTTAGTATGTCTGTAGTCAAAGAACAAGCACCGTGCTGACTTCCATATTGCTCTACAGACATATGTCATCCCTACACCACTCTGTTGATGATAGCGATACTTCTTTGGGTGAGTTGAACTTAACAAGGCTAGCAATTTTCCCTGCCAGTGGACAATGCTCTGCTTATACCACCTCATCTTCATAGCTGAAGACATGACAGAGCGGACAGAAGAGCAAACATCACCGATTGAAAATTCTCTCTCAGTGATTAGACAGCTGATCTTGCCCCCTACATCCCACTTTTATTGGACAAACACTTTCTCCATGCTAGGTGCTCAGCGTCAGTCTCTAAGCTGCATATCAATACTTTGTGCTTTCATATGCTTCCTCAGGTGTTTCTTTCCTAAATTAATGTAACTTGACCTTACAATGTGTTCCCTCAAGACAAGGTAAAGCCATCAGCATTTAATCTCTTTTGTCTATTTTTTTGTCTTCACGTGGAACTCTTTTTACTGTGCACAATTGTATTGATGGAGGAGCACAAGCAGTTAAAAATACATGAACACAAACAGGCTCTCATGGTGAAAGCAAGTCATCCAAAGTTCAGCTGCATGATGAGAAGTGAGACTCTTGCATGGTGAGCAGAAGGTCAGACATCTGCTGCTACAGAGCAGGGACTGAAGAATGGAAACATAAGAAAACAGATTAAAAGCTAGGGCACCTCTGAAGCCTGACAGCTTCACAAACATCACCCCACATAAACACACTCCCAAACAGACCTCTGCTGTGGTGGACGTCTGGGCCAGTGTTTGGCCCACTCCTCTTTGCACTTGCCATTAGTGCGTTTTCCAGCCCAGTTAGCAAAGACCTCAGAGCGTAGCAGCAGGGTTAAAAGTGGCATTCTGGGCTGAATCTCAGCATTGAGCTGAGCACAGCTGAGTAACTGATAACTGGTTATATAACCACCGTCTGAAATATATGTGGACCAGATTCTTCTAGTTTCTCCCTCCAGCAATGTCTCCAGACAAAGGGCTTCTTGACCTCTAAATGGTACATCTTAGATAGTCTAAAACAGTGTAACAAGGTGTATCAAAGGCATTAATAAATGATAAAAATGTTAAGAGGAAAAAGGTAATCTTCCTCAGAAATATTACATAAGCCTTTTCAAGCATCAAAAAGCTTTGACAGCCCTGCAGTCAAAATCCAGCCAGATTCAACACCCAAAGAGCAGTTCTATCAGTGTTACACATACAAATGTTGGAAAAACACCTTATTCAGTTACAATTTATTTCACTATATAGCAGGTATTAAAGACAGTCTATTCTGTTTAGACATCAGACCCTCCATGAGTGGGCTGCATGGCAAAGCAACAGGTCATCGCTAATTTCTCACACCTTCGCATGCGTGGCTTCTCTCTGGGTACTTCAGTTTCCCCCCACTGACCAAAGACATACTTGTTGAGTCAGTGTGGGGATGTGTGTAAATGGCTGATAGACTCTAGTCTGCTGCCCAAAAAAGATAGGCAGTATAGTTGATGATGGATGGATGGATGGATGGATGACTGGTCCAGGCCGTATCCAACTTTTTGCTGAATGATAGGCTGATAGACTCTAGTCTGCTGCCCAAAAAAGATAAGCAGTATAGTTGAAGATGGATGGATGGATGGATGGATGGATGGATGGATGGATAGATGGATAGATGGATGGATGGATGGATGGATGGATGGATGGATGGATGGATGGATCCAACCTTTCGCTGAATGATAGGCTGATAGACTCTAGTCTGCTGCCCAAAAGAGATAAGTAGTATAGTTGAAGATGGATGGATGGATGGATGGATAGATGGATAGATGGAAAGATGGATAGATGGATGGATGGATGGATGGATGGATGGATGGATGGATGGATGGATGGATGGATGGATCCAACCTTTTGCTGAATGATAGGCTGATAGACTCTAGTCTGCTGCCCAAAAAAGATAAGTAGTATAGTTGAGGATGGATGGATGGATGGATGGATGGATGGACGGACTCTCTATCACTGCTGATTTACAACACATCATAACCAAAACATTTTTTATCTCTGTCGTTGGACCTGAGGACAAAGGCTCCAGTGGCCCCAGTTTTTAGGGAAAGCTATTCACTACATCATAAAATAGTGCCAGATTTTCTGGAGAAAAAAATTGTGCTCTAAAACTTCCACACAATCGTACATTCAACCCAACATAGCTTTGTAAAACTGGCACAATTATGCGGACTAACTGTAACAGTTAAAGTAGTGTACCTCATGGGAAGTCTGAGCTTGTCCCGAAAGCTACAATGCTGCAGGAAGCCCTTTCAATCACTCCACTGACTATCGTTACTCATATGATACACCTTTAAAGTAATGAGCGCCAGTTATCTGACTTGGTGTCAGAGTTGTGACCTCTGTGTCCATAACCTTTACATCACCGGGTGATCCGAGGTGAGCTGGGTCAGGATATTGTTCAACAGAGTACGATGGAATCTCTGGGATTGAAGCTGTCTGTCAGGGATACCCAATAGGTTAGCTTCAAACACAGACTTTGATCAGCTGCTGTAGTGGGCATGGTGTCTGTCTAGGTGTGTGTGTGCATATGTGTGTGTTTGGGGGTGCAGGCAGAAGCCAGGCTTCTTGAGGCATCAAGAGAAGCGTTTGATGTGGAGATTTTCTCACCAGGTGGTAAATAAAAAAGTCCAGGGCTCCAAAAATATTTCCAGTAGCTCCTGTCTGTCACAGAGGTGCTGAGGAGAAATATGACACACAGGCCGTCAAATAATTCCCTCCATCCAGGAGCTGTTGGGGAAAAATAAAGCAGATTTGTCAACTAGTATTCTGTACATAAGGGGAATGTTGAAGACTCATGATACAAAGTTGGCCTGTCATGTCTGTGCAAGTTTGCATTCAGACTACACAATGTTAAAAGTTAAAGGGCAATTGAGAATCTGTTTAATATGATCTTGATCTGACTTTTTAGCCTAGTCATAGAGATGTCAAAGAACAAAATAAAATCATGATGACTACTGTAACAATTAGGGCTATAAAGTCCTGGTCGACTATTTGGTCGTTACGTGCTCAGTCGACCAAAATTCTGATTGGTTGACCAAATGTGTCAATTTATTTTTTCATCAGGAGAAACGTATCAAGTGAAATGGGGGTGTTTTCTGAGCAACCTCGTTTCACAGGTAACAGCCTGTCTCAGAACACCACTTTATTGTATTTATCGTTCATTTGAGTCCTCTAGCAGGTGAAAGGCATCGGCAGTGTGGCTGAATTTTACCAAAACAGATGGCGGTAAAAAAGTGGGATGCAAAATTTGCAAACAACAGATTGCATGTCTCAACTACAAACATGGCGTATCATCTTAAAACTGTAATATTTCAATATTTTTATCATATTAAGAACATTTCAATATTCTAGTCTAATAATCGTTTATTCGTTTTATAACTGCTTGAGCACCTGCCCGCTGCAACGGTGGCATCCCTCACCCAGCCCTCGCTGGATTTTAAGCCTCATATAAACGTCCAAATGCAAAAATGACATAACAGAAGGAATTGTCTATTTTATCGCTCAGGATATGAGGCCCACTGGTGTCGTGGAAGGCCAAGAAAAAAATTGGAACCTGGATATTCAGTGCCAGCGCGCCAAACAATTATGCATGCACTAACGGCAAAATACGAGGGACTCAAAAAGAGAAAGTTTCCAAGTTAATAGATACAGATAACAGATATATAGGCGTCTCTTCGAATGGAGTCCTATATGACAGTGACTGCCCATTTCATTGATGAAGACTGGAAAGCAAAGAGCCTTATGCTTGAAACAAAACAAATAGAAGAGGTGCACACAGGAACAAACATCCCTGCCAACTATATGAAGTTGCCAATGCCTTCAAAGTTCCAGCAGAAAATAAAGTGTCTGTTGTATGTGAACAACGTGGCTAATATGGAACTCTGTGGAAACACTAAAGGAGTCCCATGAATGGTTTAAGATACGGGGCGTCAGGTGCGTCGGGCACACTTTGCAGCTCTGTATTAATGCGGCGCTCAAACAAGAGCCAATTTGTCGCACCGTGGCTGCAGCATGTCATGTTGTGGCGCATTTTAAAAAGGGACACAAAGCAAAAACTGAGCTAAAACAGAATCAGGAGCAGGTGCTGATATCAGTTCCATCCAGCTGAGCCACGCTCTCTTTTTCCCTTTTTCTTTAAACACAGTCCATTAAGAGCACCTCAAGGGAATTTTTCACACTCAATATAAATTCACTCTAATTCCAGAAAGAATTAATTCCATTTTAGAGGTTAAAAGTCAAGGTGATTGGACCTGATGTATATCTAGTGTTTGTGGACGGTCAATAGAATTCTTCATGAGATTTTCTTAAAAGTTTGCAAAAATGGTCATTCAGACACATGATTCGAAAAGGATTTTGGAAGGTCAGAGGTCTCTAGATCCTTTGAGCTAACTCTATGAAGAGTGCTTTGAAGGATTTCATTTGAACTTTGCTTTAATTTCCATCCTGACTCACAAGTCCAGTCATCAGGTCTCAAGTTGATCCCTTGCTTGTGAACCTGATACCCTTTGAAAGATTTCTGTCAAATTTTGCACAAATGTCAGCTCTGACAAAAAAAAAAAAAAAAAAATCATACCATGATCTAGAAGTACTCTATAGTAGCCTTTTCGCATTCATTTTGTTACAATAAATTTGAAAAAAACAACAGTCATTTTTCAAACGAGGATACCAATATGGCTGAATTTACGACTTGGTGTATGGCAAAAAAAAAAGATAAATGATTTGTTGTTTGTAAATAAACTGCTTTTAAAAGCCTATTCTTGTATGATGACTTCCTAAGCTAGGTTCTTTTCAGAGAGGTTTTCTTTTCTGTTTAACAAAGAGTTTTAATACCCTAAAGGCAAAGTCCTACTATTGAGCTGAAACATATGATGGGGAAGACTAAAAACAGCTAAATTATGCATCATCAGAAGCTAGGCTTAAATCTACATCTAACATCCAACATGTAAACTTGCTGCAGTGTGTTTAATATGTTGATCCGTCTCAATGGTGTAGTTATACCAAGTGTTATGTCACAGTAACCTGTTTCACTAGGGATGGACTAGGGTTCAATTTGGCAATTATTTTCAAGGACACCCTACAGAGAAAGAAACTAAAGAATTTTTTCCTTCTACATAACTACACGTCCTCTCAACAAACAAAACTACACACACATTCATCCACACACTTCTATGCCATGATACTTGGTTTACAAGTGGATCAGTTGAGGGCATATGGAGAGCCCGGCTAGAAGTGCACTTAAGTAAAAAAGGCTGAATGACTCAGCATATCAGCCTTGTCATGATTTTTCTGCATTGTGCATTTATCTGTGTGTGTTTATGTGCCTGAAAGGGTCTACCTAAGTGTCTGTTTATGACGGGTCGGCTGCTATTGAGGACTGTGTTAAATGTGCTCCCCATGCTGTGTTAAATACATTAGTCTAAAAATGAGAATGTCCCACTGAGTCATCCATGGACGTGTGTACATGCACAACACAAGGTGTGTGTAGTGCATATGTATGCATGTCGGGGTGCTGGTTGAGGAGGGGGGGTGGGGTGGGCGGCATTCATTTAACAAAATGAATAGCTCTCGGACTAAATTAAATTTCAGCTGGAATTAAATGATGGGAAGTGGTCTCTGTGTGGTACCAGATCGCTGTGGGAGGGCAATATTGCTAAAAGGCTTTTAGAGGATTAATTTAATGTTTTTCTTTTTTCCTTCATCTTCTTCTTCTTCTTCTTCTTTTTCTCTCTATCAGCTGGGTGTTTTCTTTTTTCTTTTTTTACTTTTTTTTTCCCCGTCCAGGTGCTCATAAACTTCAGCACTCCTCTCATGTTAACAGTTAGTGGCTAGAAAATGGCAGAAAGCCAGCCAGCAGAGTCAGAGGAGGTAGGCTGTCTGTTTTGTTTTCATATCTGGGGGAGCCATTGTGAGAAAAAAAGGCATACATGCTGCTGTGTGTTCAACTCAGACCCAAAATGAATTGTCTCCAGAAACTTAAAGTACAAAGGAAACTTTGGGCACTCTATACTAAAATTACAATGTCAATACAGGATAACTTTAACAAGCTTAGAAAGTAGACTTCTTATGTGCATTTAAACATCCAAATAAATACAAACCCCAAATCCAATTAAGTTCAGATTTTGTGTTACATGTAAATGAAAACTGAATACAATTATTTGTAAATCATTTTTGACCCATGACAAACTGAATACTGACAAGGTATTCAATGTTTAAGCTGATAAACTTTATTGTTTTTCTCCAGGTATTCACACACTTTGAATTAGGTGCTTGCAAAATGCTCCAAAACAGTTGGGCGGGGGCATATTTCCCACATCACATTTTCTTTAAAACACACTTCATAAGAATGAAGCTTGGGATTGTCTTGCTGAAATAAGCACGGACGTCTCTGAAAAGATGTTGCTTGGATGACAGCTTAAGTTGAATTAAGTTAAGTTAAATTTTCAACCAACTTGAATTGACCACCCTTCGGTCCCCAACCCAAGTCCTTATGGACTGAGCTAAAACCCCCAAAATAGCAATGATAACAAAAATAAACTACTAGAACATTTTCCAATTATTTTCCGTCTTAACATTTCCATGCATGCAACACCTCTTGACAGCAATTCACACTCATCAGCCATCAGTCAATCAATCAAGCTAACAATCAATTCTCTCAGTACACTAATCAATTAGTCATGCAACCAATCAGTTATGGTTATTCAGAGGCCTGTGATGCTCACACAAAAAACATCAGCTCTGCTTGCCTTTCACTTTGAATTATCCAGAGAGAGAATGATGGTGTTACGATGAATGGATTCTGGTTTGCTTGTTTTGATGACCCGTGTTTAGTTAAATTATTGCAGTAATGATGCTGCGACAGTGATGAATCACTCTGTTCCTATTTCAACAGCTGTGTCAACAATTACACTCTGAAACTGACTAATTGGGCTGATGTAGAACCTGAGTTAGATTGTGTGGTTAATGTCCTTGCTATTATTGTGCAGTAGGCCAATACTAATACATATTTTTCAATTGACTTTACCAGATTTAAGAGGTAAACACAGTACGTGCTACTCTGCTCAGTATAATGAGATGTTGATAACTAAGTTCGGTGAAGGATTTTCCTTGTTGTGTCAGATTCCTCATAAAATGAGGGTTGGCCTACTGTTTTATCCATATGCTATGGCGAAGCCACCCTGCAGTATAAATCTGAATAAACTCAGCCTTTACTGTCTTAGGCATTGAAGTGACGAACACAGCCAGGAGAGGTTGACGTATTGATATGACGTATCAATTTAAAATACAATCCCGCTTTTGTCACATTAAGTATAAGTTGCAATAAAAGTAGAATTTTAATTATTTTCAGCTTGGTAATTTTTCTGAACACCAATATTCTGACAATTTATACAAGGGAAAGGTAGTCATGTAAGTCCAGATATTTGTTTTTAGAGAAAAAGAGAAATCATTATTAGAATATCCTTAAGAGGAGTTGATATCTCTTCAGTCGGGTTCGTTTTGATCTTTTTTTTTTGCCATCAAAACAGACTATTTCTCCTGCAAACACCAAAGCCTGCTGTTACACAATTGATCAATACTCAAACTACACTTATCCACAAACTGAACGATGATCCATGCTTGGACCTCCATACAGGTTTCCCATTTATACTGTATTTAGTTATCTATGCAATAAGTTCATGTATTAGCCTTACGTATGTATCCATGCTTCCCTTGTGTCTTCACACAGACTGGAGTCTTGCACTGTAACAAGAATTGATGACCACATGAACATGTTGTGTAGAGTTCCACTGAGCATGTGCGGAACCTGAACCATGCTGTGAACTCATAAAATCAAGTGCAAACATTTGTACAAGTGAGTGTGTCAGTCCACCCGGACTGTGCCATGGCCGTAACAAGAAACCGTCCAGATATTCCCCAGTCATGTCTCCAGATGTTTGTTTCCAGCATCTGATGAAACATCTCATTCTATCATTTGGAAATATTATTTTTATGCTTATTCGAATTCAGTATTGTATATTTTTTTCCCAGAGTGTTTTCATTTGTTTCTCCTGGATGTTTAAATTAAGCAAGGCATCTTGGATTTCTCATTATAAGGAGGAGGCAGAACAAAAAAAGCTAGATACATTTTTTTTGCTTCATTCTGCCCTTTTTCAGACTGGTTTGTTTTGTTGACATACTTGCATATGTACATATTTGATTTTCAATTTTTTAGATAGATATTCATATTTGTTTGGCTTACAGATGTAAGTATGCTATTTTGTTTTGACCTTGTTTTCAACGTTTGAAATGAAAAAAAAAATACATTGATTTTGCTTAAATCGATTAAGCTTTGATTGTGGCTCACAGAAATTTCAGTGCTGCAATGCAGCTGGATTTGCCAGATTCCATGTCCTTCACTGGGCAGATCCATCTTGCAAAGCTTCAAGCTGAAACAATTGTTTATGGTCAGAAAATGACCAGGCTTCAACCTCCTTTGAGTACAAACAGCCAAAGCTAGTGTGGTTTTGTTCAGAAAGCAAGAAATGTCTACAAACCTCTAGTTGGTCCTTTATAAATGTGACATACAAGTAATTGATTTAATCATCTTTAGCTTTTTCTGTTAAGGTTCACCCTTTCCCAGGCACTTTTTATAGGGTGTTGCCCAGATGGGCATTGGGATAATATCTAGTGGATATCTGTTGCAGTCCATCATATGCTTTAGATTCATAAAATCCAGCTGTTGAAAGTAATATGTGTAGGGTTAAGAGATTTCCTCATAGTTCCTAAATGTTTAGTTAGTTGCATCAACCTGTAAGTATACTGTGAGGTGCCTTTGGAAAAATTTCAATTCATACAGTTTCATCCAACTTGAATACATTTTCCTTGATTAAAGGATAGAGAGATTAATCAGAATGAAATGTATTTTTAAAAGCTGTTGTGCTTGTTATGCCAATGGCATTTTGAGTTTAAATAAAATCACATGAATCACAAATCAGAATTGGAGAGCTTCGCCTTCCTCACACAATCACTGTAATTGTCGACACTTGGAAAAGTTTGGATGTTTTGGATGTAGCACAGTGATTAGTGATGGCGTGTCTTGTGTGTGTTGGGGAGGGTAATCAGAGATAATTGCAGGAAATCATTGTGATGTTTAAATTGTGCACCTGCATTTCTCTGTTGTTGGCTTTGTACTCCAGTAAACTTTTGTTCTCTGCAGCAGGATTCCAGCTACACTGATCAGCCTGCATTCTTTTTATTGTATTAGGTTACATTTAAAACACAGAGAGACTGTTTTCAATTAAACAAATAGTGCATGTAGTTGTTTTGGAAGTCATCACATCATTATTTCCCATATATTTTCATTTTGGCAGAGGATCTTTTCTTTAAGCCTCAGAAATCATAGCTTGATTGTTCAGGTAACAAAACCTCAATGTTTAATCCATGACACATATTAAACATCGTTCACAGTCACCCACACACAACAATCTCCGTATAAACAAAATGTTTTGCATCCTGAATCTTAATTCTCAGCACAAAGCCCCTCCATGAGAAGTTTCATGGAAATTAGCACCCCGCAGAGTTTGCATTTGAATTTATAATTGCAGGTTCCCATGTGTCATATAATAGAGTTATCATTTTGCAGACATGCTCTGCATCGACAAATTAAAGGCTCCTTATACAATGTCTGATGATGTTTGCTTTCCGAGGGGAAATAAGATTTACAGCTTTTCAACACAACTGGAGCAGAAAACTCTGTTTATTGAAAAAGTAAAATAGGTGAAACATACCCGTTTCATTCAAAAGCTTTCAAGTGCAGGGCCACGTTGATTATTACATATTTCAGACAAAAATGATGTTGACACATTCTGTCAGTTAGATCATTGGAAATAAACTTTCGGGAGTACTATCAAATACAGTAAGATCTGCATTACTGTAGGTCCTAAAGAAAACTCAAATGAAAGGATGAAATCAGACAGAATCCATCCCTCCATCCAGCCACATACCATCCATAAATCAACCCACTTCCATCCAACTACATATCCACTCATAAGTCCATGGACAATTATTCTATCAATAAAAAAGTCTGGAATGTTCATCCATTCATGAAGATTCATCTATGGCCTATTCCTCTAATAATCCATCTTTCCAATCTTCTGTCCTCTCGTTCAATGATCCTTCTATCCATTTATCTATCATCTATTTATCCATTGATATGAATATGATAACATC
>JAZDUH010000136.1:30845000-30962500 GCA_036419115.1 Scarus forsteni
GATAATTACTTACTTCTACATGTCACAATTTTTCATTGAAATCCAATATGTATAAACAATGTTTACTCAGTAATGCAGAACTGTTTTCACCAGAAATATACAGGTGTGAAAGCAGGCCTGAAAAAACGTAGCAGATGAAGAGACTGAGGGAAGTTAAATGAGGAGAGGAAGCTGAAAGAAAAAAACAAAACAGGATGGCTTCAGAGGGAAAGTGAGTTATTAAGGAATAGAAGCCAAGAAAAAGCTGAGACAAGGAAAAGAGAGCGTCTTTAAGTCTGTGTGGTTTTTAATTTATAATTTATTTTTGTCCAGGGAGGCAAAGTCCACAGACTCTGACCTTCGGATTTCATCTCACAGCTTCTCTCTTACTTTTCAGGGAAGCATGAATCTAATTTTGGGTCTGGGGAGCTTTGCTGCTTTTTCCTTTAATCTTCAACACTTGATGAAGACAGGAGCAGGAGGAGGAAGGAGGGAGAGGGAGGAAAAGGGAGGTAAAGGGAGGGAGAGGGGGTATGTATAAACTAAGACTGATGCAGAGTGAGGAAGAGGAAGAAAGAGTAAACAAACAAGAGGGCGTGAATTATAATTTTTGTTTTTAAACAGCTCAAATTTCAATACGCACACAAATTACAGATGGAAGGTTTGCATCGCATTGATTTAGTGTGTCTAACAGAAAGAAACCAGAACAAATTGGAGTCAATAACAAAATTAGACACAAAAAGGAGCCATATATTCTAATTCTGAGTAACAAAATGATAAGGGGGTGATTATAGAGGGAGAAATGTTTAAAGATTAGAGTCTGCCACACCCTGCTGCACATTACTCCCCCTCTGTAATCTGAGACCATATGTTCAAAAGACCATGACAGTGCCGCTGGATATCAATGGTGCCGTGCCAAGTGTCAAAAGCTGAGATGTATTTAAGCATAATGTAGTGGGGAGGGGGAGCGACACAAGAGGGGAGAGAGGGAGAAAGATGGTGCGCAGTAACGCCTTGGTTGCAGGGCGTAATGCACCACAGACAAATCGTGCCGTTTTATCGCCCTGAGGAACACAAAGAGCTTTTAAATTCATGCTCACTCTCCAGGAGGCAGCAGCAGCAGTGGCAGTGGTGGTGTCGGGCACTAACTGATCACCACAGAGAAACAGGACATTGTTGTGTGTCTGTGTGCTGCACGGCAGAATAAATCCACTTTAATAAGAGCACTAAGGGGAGCTAGTGAAATTTTATTTTTCTAAAGAACTGTAATAAACAACTGAAGGTAATGGTGGCCTGCTGAGATGGTACAAAGTCCAATTTGTTATGATTTTACATATGTGGATGTGAGAAAGAGAAGTGATTTCTCACTTGCAGAGGCTCACTGCAGCTAAAAAAAAAAACAACAACACTAAGGCTTAAATATTAAAGCTAAACTCACTGATGTGGAGGAAGATGGCAAGAAATGTAGGATACCTGTCCAGCCCTTATGGTACATTTGTTTTAAGCTCTCATTTATTCACAAGGAATACATACGGAACAAGACTGATTAGAATTACTGTTTGGTGGTTTTGTGCATTCACAAATGAACAAGTGCCAAACAGTTCAAATGCACTGATGAGTCATGGAGAAAATCCAGGGTGGTTTAAGTGGTAGTGTGGCTGCGAGAAATCTTAATAAGCATAGATCTTCCTCTAAAAGAGATATGAGGACACAGTATGTTTGAACAAGTGCCACCAGTTTATTATTAAATCATAATGGACAAAAGGTGATGGATATCTTTTGAAGTATTATTGGGGCATCATGGTCAAAAGCAAGTGACAAAAAGGGATCCACTGGCATTTTCTTAAACCAGTGTCAGCAAGTCATTGGCTTGGCTAAACCAAAGCCACATCAATAGCTTAGGCCAGATCTAGAGAGGCTTATCTGGGGAATAGGAAGAGTTATAGGTGAGCATTGATGGCTGCAGGGTTGAATACTGTGACAAATAGTTACTGCAGGGTGCATGGTCCCCCAAGTATATTAAGTGAAGCCCAGTCGTCGTCATTCTTGTTTTATCTCTCTGCATCGCTCTGTTGTTGGCAAAATGCACAAGCAATTAATGTGTAAGTCAGCAAGTTCAAAGTAAACTTGAGCGACACCTTGGTTGTTCATTAATTGCTTAAAGGGCAGAAAAGTAGTATAAGCAATTTCCTTTTTTATAATGTCTTCAACTAAGATCTAAGCTGTAGCCTGCCCTTATAGGCCCCAAGATTCATGAGAAACTATGAGCATAAAATGGGAGTCAGTGGCTCACTCTGATAGTCCTCAATTCTACAAAGTTCTAAAGCATGAAAAAACCCTCTTCCATTCATGCACTGTATATGGTCTCACAAGTCCTCATAGGTCCTCCTATACAGCAAGGTCCTCCCTAACCTCAGCGCACATTTCTGGCTGCACTTCTGTTGCAAAAAACTTCTCACTTGGTAACTAGCATCTTGATTTTAACCTCCTCCCCAAATATTAAACAAAATATAAAATAACCCAATACAAGGCATGAAGGACCTCTATTTACTTGATATATCACCCAGACATACTGACAACAAAAGAACAGTCCATGATCTCAAACTCCTGCGACAATGAGTCAGCATTCTTTCAGCACCATGGACAGCTGCTCTCTGCATCAAGGACCCGACTGCTAATGCTGCCTTTCCACTGAGCAGTCCACTTTGGTACAGTATAGTTCAGTCATGTTTGGAGTGGTAAGCCCTGATTTTGCTTTGGTTTCCTCTTCCAGGTGTGCACTACTGTGTGACATCATTGCAGCAAGGCAGCATGCTGAAGTAAAGTGCAACACTGTAAACAAAGAACAACAGTGTAGGACTACCAGCACTCCAGTATGGGGCATTGTTTCATGCAGACAGTCTTGAAAATAAAACAGTGGCATTTATATGGACCAATGGGTGATTTAAACATGGCACAGTATTTTTTTTATCTTAGCCACACATTAGATGGCAATTCTTGCGTCCAATCGACAAACAACAGTGTTTATAGCTCCTCCCATTGGGGGGTCTTCTCAATATGCTTATCACTCCTTCAGACAGATGCCAAAACTTGTACAACATGGATCAGTTATTTGGGTACCTCTCTCCCGTTTGACACTGGAACACCTGCAGTACCATAAAACTATAACTGACATTTTGTGGTGCTGGTAGTGCCTATCCATTTCACCTCCATCTCAGAGCACGCTGAGCTGTCAGTAGATGTATCCATGCACTTGTCACTGGAGATGGAAAATTACAAACCGTCTGCCACAACTCCACACATGGAGACCAGCACACAAGAGATTAGAGCTAATGTGATGACTGCATCCCTGAGCTTTTTTTGCCTTACAGCTATGTGATGGTCATATGACTGAAGACTATCAACAGCAAACCCTTCCCAGTCTGCCCTCTCTTCAGCACCAAGGACAGCTGCTTTCAGAGTGAAACCTCTACCTGACGTCTCTTTGGTTTTGGAAACAAGTATGTATTAAAGAAAGTGCTAGCAAGTTTTGAGATGAAGAGGCTAGCCTTGTTCAGAAACACAATAAAATGAAAGAGATTACTTAAAATGTCTTCACTGTACATGAAAAAGTATTCATCTTAAAGGGTTTAACAGTATGGAGACATCCTTCAGGCTTCCAAACATTCAACAAATACTCAGTTTAAACACTCACAAATTAACACTCCCTCAGTCAAATGTTTTAATCAGTGAGAATAGATTTCCACAAAAGAGGAACCCCACAAGACAAACAATCATGACAGAGCTCCCCTCCTCTCTAATTTTCATTTTTCTTAATTTCCTGTCTCTTGCCTGTTATGTTCTCCTCCCTCCACTGTTCTCCACCTCCCGCACAGTCACGATTGACATGTCTATCAACATGACAGCACTGTGACAGGCAGCTCCCTGAGGTGCAGCCCCCCTGTCCCTCCTCCTCACTCTCTCTCTCTCTCTCTCACACACACACACACACACACACACACACACACACACACACACAACCACACAAACACAGACATAACAAACCCACACCTCCCTTACCGAATCCCTTCATCTCTGTTTCTCTCCACTCATTGACGGCTGATTCAGAATCACACAGACAGATGTGGAGATATGGGCAGAGGGGAGTCGGGGAATCATGCCATGCAAGTGGTGCTAAACCCTGTACACTAAAAGAAAGTAGGCTGATTTAAATGATAGAAGTCGAAAAGTTGTACAAAAATATGCAAAAAGTTGAGTGCAAGCGCATTCAGGACAAACTGGGAGCAGCTTGAAGCACAAGATCACAAGAGAACCACATTTTCAGAAAATACTGGTGGGATCATGAGACAACAGAAAGAGCAAACATTAAACAAACAGACTTTATTGCCTGCCATATGTTGATTTGCTGTCTGCATCAACATTATTTCCACACAGCAGAGTAATTTGAAATTATCCAGACACACTTAGCATGTTTTCTTGTTTGGGTCTATGTGCTTGGTGGAGATTGATGTGGGGTTGAAGCAGCTCAGGAAAGACTTGCTGTGGTGTCCAGCAAACAAATGCCTTGCTGCGCTGCTGGCACATGAATCGAGGATCCTGACGGATTGAGGCTGTTATGGATATTTATTTTTGCATCCATTTTCTATACAGCTTATCCCTTTCCGGCAGTGGGGGCTAAAGCCCATCCTGGCTTACACTGGGCGAGAGGCAAGGTACACCCTGAAGCGATCACCAGCCAATTACAAAGCCACATAGATAGATGGACAAACATTCATGCTTACAATCAAATGTCGGGGCAATTCAGAGTCACCAATTAATGTAAATACAGACAGGCCCTGACTGACACAGGTCGTGGCACTGGGGGGTTTGCAGTCACACAAGGCATATCGCATTGACCTGCAGCAACTGCACTGCTACGTGGAAGGGAAGGGGGATTGGGGCCAAGAAGGCATTGAGTTGGAGGGGTGTGTGTTCAGTCCCATCCATTGCCTATGCCACCTGATTACTGATGAAAAGAGAATGGCAGTTAACCATGTCATTAGCAGCCATTGGTGACACCTGTAGTGGCTCTTCACAGCTGTGAGCTGATGATCGTCAGCTGAGGAAGATGATCTTCAGTCAGACTTTGAGGTTACAAAAGTAGTTTGTCCTCACTGGTCAGTTGGACACAGGAGATATAACACCATTAGTTCTCCATTTAGTTTTGTGAAGTTTGAAGAAAAACGGTTTGTTTCCTTTTAAATTTGAGAAAATAAACTTTCATTTTCTTTCTGTTTACCTTTTATTCTGTGACTTATACTTCATCTTTAATTTATGGTCAAATTCATGTTTACGTTACTGTTATCTATGTTCTTCTATCATTTTGATAGATACCGTGGTAGCGAAGTACCCCCATCTTCTTTAAGAAAATAGTGACCCATTGCTAACAATTCTATCAAAAGTACACTTTCTTTTGTTCACTTCCCAAATTGCAACCTGGTCTTCAGACATTTGTTCTGTGGGAAATGTAACAGAGGTGCAGGATGTGGAAAATAACTGTCCAGTACAAAGTACAGTTATGGTTATGCTACTCATCAGTTTTAGTTTGTTTTACATTAAAAATCCATTAATTACTCCAGGCTCTTGGCCCCACTGCAGTTATGTACAGCTTAGATTTGGTGCCAGTTCTCCCCTAATGAGAGTAGAACTTATCAAAAATGTCAGTGACTATTGTATTTACTATTAATATGAACTTCAAAATACTGCACTGAACCATACTGAACACTAACCTTTAAAAAAGGTGGTTTTATACCCATTTTATATTGTGTTTAAAAGAAAATCTAAAAATGTCTCTTCTGCTGTAGAATGAATGAAGTCTTACAACCGTACTCGGTAGGAGTACAGGCATAGATATAGATTGTGGCGGTAGGAGGGGGGATTAAAGGCATGCTGGACGGACTGTTTGGTGTAAGACAGAAAATCATTAAGAAACTGCATCAAGGCAGACTCATACAGCAGCAGACACAGAGAGACAGGGTCAGGTTACAGCCCAGAGGAGGGACGGGGACTGCTGCAGATCCCCTGCCTCTCTTCAAAACTTTATGTTTTTGCTTGCAAACATCTCTGACCTTACAACACACAGTGGACATCGAGTGTGCCTCTGGGTCCTGTGAAGACATGTTTTGACTGCTGCTGTCACAAATGACTATAAAAAAGAAGTGTGAAGTCAGAGTATTAAAAGTCCAAGGGATATCCCAGCAAACTGTGCTACAGCTCAGTAGGGAAAACAGTGTAGGGTGAGGAGTTTAAGTCCCAGATGGGCTGGTTTTACTGGAAATGTATGCACTCACTGCTCTCTAAAGCTTCCAGATAAAAGCAGCCTTGGATGACAGGTGTTGACTTGTGGAAGAGGAAGTATTGACAGGCTTTTTCTACCTCTTACAGTTTCCTGTAACAACAACAGCTGTGATAATGCTGATGAACACACATTTCATGAGAATGTCCTTCTGAATTCCATAGCACTACCCTCAAAACCATAAAATCACTGCATTCCTGCCAGACCCTATTTCTTACTCGAATATTTACTTTATACATGAACAAAACTCCCTCTAAGAAATCTAAACTGCCTCCCCCCCTTTAGCACTTGAGGCATCTCAGAGAATCTGCTCATATTCTGATATTAAATCCATGCAGACATATTGACAGATCTGAGGATCGCTCGGGGCACCCGCAATGGAAGATTAACCCTGTGCTTGGAGCGTTTCCTGTGAGCATCTTGCCAATACGAAGAGTCCGACTCTGTTTGAGATAATCATTACTCTTAGTTTAGCATTCGATACATATATCATCATTATTTAACCTCATATTTGTTCAATCCAAAGATGTTTCAGCACCAAAGTATAAATATCTATCCACACAGCAGTTGTGGTCATGCATTTGGGGGGGAGCTGGAGCCCATCCCAGCTGTCATTTGGCAAGAAGTGGGGAACACTCTGAACCAGCCACGAGCTGACCGCCGGGCCACATAGAGAGACAGACAACCATTCACTCTCACACTACACCACACTCTCAAAACCAAGGGCAACTTGGAGTCACGAGTAAACCGAATGAGCATGTTTTTGGTCTGTGGGAAGAAGCTGAAGTGCCCACAGAGAATCCACACATGCACCAGGAGAACATGCAACATGAACTGGCAACCCACTTGCTGTGAAACACGTGCACAACCTACTGCACCAATTCTCTTACTGAAAACAGCTTCTACAAAACCCAAAACCAGTGAAGTTGGCACGCTGTGTAAATCATAAATAAAAACAGAATACACTGGTTTGCAAATCCCTTTCAACCTAAATTCAGTTGACATCAAATACAAGATGTTTAATGTTTGAACTGGTAAATTGTGTTATTTTTTGCAAATATTAGCTCATTTGGAATTTGATGCCTGCAACATGTTTCAAAAAAGCTGGCACAAGTGGCAAAAAAGACTGAGAAAGTTGAGGAATGCTCATCAAACTCTTATTTGGAACATCCCACAGGTGAACAGGCTAATTGGGAACAGGTGGGTGCCATGATTGGGTATAAAAGCAGCTTCCCTGAAATGCTCAGTCATTCACAAACAAGGATGGGGCGAGGGTCACCACTTTGTGAACAAATGCCTGAGCAAATTGTCCAACAATTTAAGACCAACATTTCTCAACGAGCTATTGCAAGGAATTATGGGATTTCGTCATCTACGGTCTGTAATATCAAAAGGTTCAGAGAATCTGGAGAAATTACTGCACGCAAGCGGCAAGGCCCAAAACCAACATTGACTGCCCGTGACCCTCGATCCCTCTGGCGGTACTGCATCAAAAACCGGCATCATTGTGTAAAGGATATCACCACATGGGCTCAGGAACACTTCAAGAAAACCACTGTCAGTAACTACAGTTCGTCGCTACATCTGTAAGTGCAAGTTAAAACTCTACTATGCAAAGCCAAAGCCATTTATCAACAACACCCAGAAACGCCGCCGGCTTCGCTGGGCCCGAGCTCATCTGAGATGGACTGATGCAAAATGGAAAAGTGTTCTGTGGTCTGGCCAGTCCACATTTTAAATTGTTTTTGGAAACTGTGGTCGTCGTGTCCTCCGGACCAAAGAGGAAAAGAACCAGCCGGACTGTTATAGGCGCAAAGTTCAAAAGTCAGCATCTGTGATGGTATGAGGGTGTATTAGTGCCTGAGGTATGGGCAACTTACACATTTGTGAAGGCACCATTAATGCTGAAAGGTACATACAGGTTTTGGAGCAACATATGTTGCCATCCAAGCAACGTCTTTTTCATGGACGCCCCTGCTTTTTTCAGCAAGAAAATGCCAAGCCACATTCTGCACGTGTTAGAACAGCGTGGCTTCGTAGTAAAAGAGTGCGGGTACTAGACTGGCCTGCCTGTAATCCAGACCTGTCCCCCATTGATAATCTGTGTTGCATTATGAAGCGTAAAATACAACAACGGAGACCCCAGACTGTTGAACAACTTAAGCTGTACATCAAGCAAGAATGGGAAAGAATTCCACCCGAAAAGCTTCAAAAATTGGTCTCCTTAGTTCCCAAACGTTTACTGAGTGTTGTTAAAAAGAAAGGCGGTGTAACACAGAGGTAAAAATGCCCCTGTGCCAACTTTTTTGCAATGTGTTGCTGCCATTAAATTCTAAGTTGATGCTTATTTGCAAAAGAAAATAAAGTTTCTCAGTTCGAACATTAAATATCTTGTCTTTGCAGTGTATTTGATTGAATATGAGTTGAAAAGGATTTGCAAATCATTGTATTCTGTTTTTATTTACAATTTACACAACATGCCAACTTCACTGGTTTTGGGTTTTGTAGAATGCAGAGGAAAAAAAGCCCCACTGATGTTCAAGATCCATTTGCTCTCTCACTCACATAAGGTTGACATTTGGGACCTTGGATGAAAAGTCTCAACTACTGCAGTCTTTTCCCTCAAATCTTGTGCAGAGCTAACTGTTCCCCTCAAGGTGAAATTGGAAAACAGTTAGGATTAAAACTTAACTTTTAAAAAGTTTTTTTGCCCAAAACTTGCTAGCTGTGCATTTTCCCTCACTAACTCTTACATTGGATGGTATTTGAAGGATTGTTTCTCCAAAAATCCACACTCTCCATCTGGACACTTGTCTGCCAACCTCCAACTACACTCACATACACCATCTTCTCCTTAAAACAATATGGCAGCCATAATCAAAGCCCCAGGTTGGGCTCACTTACCCATGATTAATTAATCAGACAAGTGTGCCAGATGTGATCAGGTCAGCCGGGATTGCAGGGTAACATGTAAATGAGCCTTCGGATTGGCCGAGCACCTCACCCGCCAAAAACTTGGCAGGTTGTGGGCACGCTTTGGAGGGACACTCAACCTGTTCACTGCAAACATTGTTGACATCCCCGCACTGTAACACTGCGTTTATAAATATTCTATGAATACAGGCTGGACGGGCTGATATTTGTAAGATATATTGTCCCTCATTGCTGAGGGGCATTCTCCAGATGCCAAATATATATCATTTGAACAGATGGAAATTGCAAAAGGAGAGATGGAGTGAGAGTAGGAGGGGAAATGAAGAGGAAGGAGGCAGGAAGAGTGAGATGATGAAGGGGAGGTGCGTACATGTTTATGTGTGTGTGTTTGTGTGTAGTATTAATGAGTGCAGTGTAGTGAACCCAGAGGCCCAAGCCTGATCATCACTGCTAATGGAGCGGAGGTTGCTTATGGCTGGGTGTAGCTTCTTCAAAAGACATCTCGTCAGCGCTTTGGGCACAAAATTCAAAGGGGCTGCAACCACACAATTTAATTTCTCCATCCTAACTCTCTTTTATATCTTTAATCCATCTGTTTCCACTTGATAGTTTCTCTTACTTACTGTACAATGTAGCTGTGTGTTAATGGCCAATAAGGAAATGCAGCTTGGGTGAACAAAAAAGGTGTTACTTTATAGCAGCAATTACATTTCAGTGGAGCAGGTTATGTTGTAATGATGCAACCTGTCAGCATAAACTCCTCTCATTAAAACTTAAAAGGTGTGGTATGGGAATTTCAGAGTAGATCTTCAGTAGATGTTGAAATCAGCACTAGTCTCTCTGCTCTAAACAAACCACACTGCTTCTCCTCCTCCCCTAACTTCTTTTGGGGCTATTTGTAAGACTGACCCCTTCTTTGATTATATTCTTGATCAGGGTTGTTGACATTAAGGCGCAGGGTCCAACTGTAGCCAGCAGTTCAGTTTTATTTAACCTGCAGCAAGTTCCAAAAATTAAAGAGCTTTAGCCGACATTAGAGTACGATGCTAATGCTTGACTAATGAATAAACTGTTTACAGCATTGAAACAGCATGAATTTCCTTCCTTTGCTTTGTTATGTTTTCCATCAAAAGATTTGATTCACAATTAATATTGTGCCCACACAGTGGCAGTCTGGGCCAACCAAAACCCTCCTAGGTGTGGATGAACAACCAAAATCCTTTGCAGAAGGTGACTGCTCGCCTTGTGAGCCATTAATGGAAAGCTTAGAGTTAAGCTACTTCTCCCTTTGTTTGTTTTTTTTTTCAAATAACTGAGAATATCTAAACCAACAATTGATTTTTTTTTACTAACTCTGGTTTAGTTTAGTTTTTCTGTCCCCATAAGAGTTTTGGGATGTGTCTGAGATCACAGACTTTAGGCTACAGAATCACTAGAAAACACAAACAATGCATTCACAAAGAAAAGCAAAGGAAACCTTGTAATGATGGACAGGCAGGTTGGCCTAGAGCAGCTAGACCAATTTTAACTGTACCTCATCATCCTTTTAAGAATTTAATTGCTCGTGGAACAAAAGAAATTCTGAGCATTTCTGATCAAACAAACTTATGTCTTTGGCCTGTTTCAAGCTCTTGTGATGACTAGAGGTGGACAAAGTCAATAAAGATTAACAAGTGCTGTCTACTATCAGTCCCCTTCTGGCCAGCACTCACACTGCTCAAAGCTGAACCTGGCTTGAAGTGATTTGAGTAAGTAATTTGACGCAAACAGTTTCCTGCAAGACACTCACAAGCAGCAAAACTGAGGACAATGTCTTCTGTTAAATAATAAAAGAGGGCTGATGTCTAGCATTAAATATAACCCTTTGGAGCCCTTATATCAACAGCTTTCTGGAGCAGATGCAGTCAGGGTTGTTTGTCCTTCAATATTTTGGTGATTTGACAAGGATTTCTGTTGATTGCTTGGAAAAAAACATATTCAAATAAACAGGCACAGCCTTGAGCAATACATGGCAGCACCTTTGTCCAAACAGACTTGAAGCAGTTTGCTTTACTCATCAATGTTTTTCCCTCAAGGTTAGATTATTGCTTGTGTTGTGCTCTCTCTCAGAAGTGCATTGCATTGGACACAAGCATCTGCTAAATGACACTGTAACAGTGTAACATTAATGCCTAAGTCACACATTCCCGTTTCTCATGGGGATTGTGCACGACTGTACACGATTGGCAAGGCTGGTGTGATCGCTATGATACGGGATGAAATGACTGTCTCACCCCTGGACACACCCCATAAATACACCGTCAGAAGAGCTTCTACAGCGCTGCTACAGCGCTTCGGCAGCGTTTGTCCCGCTCCAGTTAGGTTAATACAACAATATGATGAGGATTGCATGAATATCCAACCCGCTGACACGTCGTCAGCCCCACTCGAGCTCAGTTCGCGTCACGTAAGTCCCGACTGAGCCCCGTCGCTTGCGCTGTCTTGAACGGGACACAGTTGGGGCACAAACGGATACATCCTTGTCAGTCATCCTCATAAAGCTTTCAGGATTGAGCCACGATCGGCCGGACTGAGCCACGCTAATACCATTCGCATTAGGACTGCATTAGGCTTCCATCCCGCTATACTGAGAGCAACGATTCTCCACGACAGTTTTGAATAGTTCAAAACTGGATAGTTTTGAATAGTTCAAAACTGTCAGGACCCTTCCACGTTCCCCGCCGTTCATCCACGACTATACAAGGCTGATCCAGACCAAGTAGCACATGCACCACAATCAAAGCACGTTTCATCAGCATTATGACAATCGTGCACAATCGCCATTAGAAACGGGAATGTGTGACTGGGGCATAACATTTCATTTTGTCTTAATGATCACTGTCTGCTAGCCGGACTCACCAAATGGACTGCTTTGCATATCCATATGATATCTTTCAAGTACATCTATTAAACTGATGTATTTACAGCTCTATAGATGGCATTTCATAAGTCATTCCTGGAAATGCTGTAAATCCCTGAGTGGTTAGAGTGCTGTCTCAACCCTTGTATTGTGTCAGGGTTATGCCAAGGTCAGACTTTACAATGTTTTAGTCAGTAAGGGTGGTCATCATACCAGGCAACCACAGAGCCATCAATTCATCTGTGACTTGTCTGACATGCATGATAGACAACAGGACTGGAACTTCCTGCATTTAATGACCGACTAGATGGGAGAAAGCGGGGGGAAATCCTGCCATGTTGAAAGATGAACATGAAGGAAACAAGTTTGAGGTTCTTAGTAAATAATAAGCAAGTGTAGGAAAACACAGTCCCATTAGTGTGAAAACAAAGCTGAGAACAACACACCATGAAGGTGTTTGATGTGACGTGACATGATTATGCATTGACACTCTATTTCCTTGAAAAAAGTGGTGGAAATTCAAGTACAAGCCTCCCAACGTTACCTTGCATAAACATTTGGCTTTGGTCTAACAGAGGGCCAGTTTTAGCCAGCCAGGCCAGACAGGGAGAAATATGTATGAGTTCCAACTCTGTGCTGAGCGATAAAAAAATGAACTAGTATGCTGCTTTCTTTTCATGTCCCTCTGTTTGGCAGCAGGAGCTGTCTGGAGAGGTGACGTTGTTTATTCTTCTGGCCAACTTCCAAAAAATGACATAAGATTTCGTGTCTTGAATCCTAAGAGACAGTAGGGGACAGAGGAGAGAGGGAGGGGCTGGGCCACAGAGTTTGTGTTGGGAGTTCTACACGAATTTGAATGAGGAGAAGACCTGCTGTGTGCAAGTTCAAGTGAAGCCTAGTTTGAAAGTCAATTTTTTACATGAGATGGAGTTTGCATGCTGCTAACATTTACAGTACTGCATTACCTGAGGTAGCTCCAACACAGACCTAAGTGAAGACTAAGAAAAACTAGCTCTGGAAAATGAGGTAGTCATCGTATTTTGTTCTTAAATATGGGATCATTTGGGATGAAAAGGAGGATTATTTGATCAGCTGCTTGGTTTTAATATATTCTCAGTGTCAAATAAAAAGCTGAATTGCTGATAATGTTTTCATCTATCTCATTCTTCTGCCACAATCAGAGGCAAAGATTGATACTCACTGATAGAGTATATATGATAGAGTAAATGACCTTCTGTCATGTCATTGTACCTGCAGATTAAGCTTGTAGGCATAGTTATCACACTAATGCAATGGGTTGCCACTTTTTAAGTAGAAATTTAGAATAGAAATGTTGCTGTTTCTTTGATTAATGGCTATTAATTAATTGGTTTTCAGTAACTGGCTTTTTTAAGAGAATAATCCAGAAAGGAAAAAAAATAGGGCTTAATAATTTTCTAGTTTAATGCATTTAATGGGGTGCAGATTATGCAGGTAAACTCCTCATAGCAAGTGCGAGGCACGGCTAGGCAAAGCACATTCCCTCAACTTGGAAATGTCTGGTTAGGTTACACAGTTATTGGAGTTTGGGAATGGTGTAGTATGTTACGGGACAAACAGGTGATAGAACATGCAGAAGGTGGCCGAGAGTCATCTTGGTCCATTACAAGTAAGCATTTCAAAACAAAACAAATCACAACCAAACAATATCATCCATCCATCCATCCATCCATCCATCCATCCATCATCTTTTTCTGATCCATTTTGGAGTTACATGGACATCTGAGACCAGTATAAACGTGGTGAGGCTGATAATAGGTGAAATACTTTACCTTTAGATTTACATTTAATAAGCTGACATTAATAGGAGCCTGAACTGATAATAATAGAGGTAGTTATTGTGGTCATAAGTAAGGTAATCTAAATGACTACCTTCAGAAACAAATCACACCTAAGACAGGACTTAAACAAACCTCAGTGAACATGATTCTTCAGCCCCTTTTCAGAATAATAGTGAGTCTTAGTGTTACTGTAAAAAGTAAAAAGCATATCAGATGTTTTTAGTAGTCACGCTGCAAGGGTTACCCAAAGGTGACAGCCTACATAATAGGATATTGCCATCCTGGGTCTCATCCAAACAAACTTGACCTGCTGTTGCTGCTGCCTCCCGCCTCTGCATCTCCCACCACCAAACACAAACCAAACAGACAGAAAAAACAATATCGCTTTATGAAACATCCCTCAGCACATGTCAACATGATCATACTGCAGGGCCTGTAGGAATTATATTAACAAATCTGCTTAGTAACATAAAAGACAGAGCAACAGACATGGACCAATATCCCAGAGGTACCTAATGCAATCTGTGTTAGAGAATAGGTGTTATTTATGAGCAGAACAGGCTAAGTTGTAGTCTGAGAAGAGGTGTCATCAAACTTTACATGAGGATGAATCACACCAGAGCCAATTTCAAATCACACACAGGTGTGAGAGAAGCATTGTGTCTCATTCCAGCAGATTGATTGAGGAAATTTTCACCTATAAGTTATGGCTGCAAGAGAAAAGGTATGAGATGAGGTAGTTTGGGATGTTGTTGCAGGAATAATGACACAGGTGGATGTCGGCGTAAATCACTTGGCAGCATGGCCTGGATGCTGCCTGCCCCTCCCCTATTTTTTTAAGGAGATTTACACTTTATTGCCACCAGCGAAGGCAGCAAATGATTCACATTTACAGAGAGCAATGATGAGATTCTGAGGAACTCTGATTTGGTTAATTGTGATTATAGCTGTAATGGGAAAAAGGGCTTAATTGCTGTGTGGGTGTTTGTTGAATATGAGCCACAGAAAACTTTGTAAGAGGAAAACAGCAGCCATGCAACAGGTGTAACTTTAAAAGCAACCAAAACCACTACTCAAAACTTTAAGAGGACACTAAATATGCAATAAACAATTGTTAAGATGATTTTTGTAGAAAGATATGAGTGCAATGTCTTTTGTTACACCTCTTTATATAGATGCAACATATTATTGGCTCAAAACCACTATCAGCAGAAAATGACATATTTCGTGTGTTACTAGTGCTGGAAGATATGAATGTTTCTGCTGTTATTTTTAGTCAAGTTTCAAATTCAATAACCTTTACTGGCATAAATACAGTGCATTATTGCCAAAGTATAATGGTTTAAAAATAAGAATGGGGACAACAGCATCAAAACAACAATAATAATAAAAATAATAACAATAAAATAAAATAAAATAATAATATAATGAATAATAACAACAACAATCAGCTGAACACTATTCAAAGTAGAGGTTAAATAATGAAGGAAAATGTGGTAAGAAAAATAGAAATATTGTGATATCAAGTTTGAAAGAAAGTGAAGATCATAAAGCTTTGTGTTCAAATATGAAAAGAAAAGAAATTATAGAGTTATATAATGGAAAGAAATGTGTTTGCTGTGGTTGTGTGTTCAGGCTCTACTGGTTTTACCTAAGTTCTCCCCTGTTTTGATCCATATGGCTGCAATAATATCATAGTTATGCATTTCCCCCAGTAAATATTGGATTTTCTGATGGTCAATTGTACATTCAAACTCTTGGTGAGTGTGTTATTTGGGGGCTGTATTCCAGTGTCACAGGCAAGTGGATGTCAGCTGACAGTTGGATGTCAAAGTGGAGACAGAGTCTGTCCTCCTCTGGGAGCCAGCTCTTTTGGTGACGACTGGGCTCCATAACTAATCTGTGGTCACAGAGTCTGTACCTCTCAGGACTTTCTTCAGTGAAAAATATGTTATCGTGTTCAGTTAATCTGCTAATTTGCAATCTCTGTTTAGGGTCAAATGACATTTTAATTCACTTTGCTTTTGAGTTGCTTTTTCCCAGTATCAACATTAGTTTCTGGCTGTTGGTTAATAATGTGATTTGGTCAAATGTGAGGGGTTTGATCTGGTTGTGAACGGTTGCTGTGGTCCTGGTCCTCTCTGGGCTGATTCATGTGATTTAAAAGAAGCCTTTGGACCAGCAGGTTATGGAGACTTTTTTCTATATTCAGACCTACGCAGCTTAAGATGTTATGACGGTAGGATTGGGGTGTCTCTGGTTTTTAAATGTTGGTAAAGAGTTTGAGTTCAGCGCTACATGCATTGTTTGGGGTGTTGTAAGAAGGTTTAAGATTCAGTTATCATTTTGTGCCATTTGCAGAAGTCCTGATGTAATTTGGTCCCCAGATTTCATTGCCATACAGAATAATTGACTCTGATACGAATAGACATTTTTTGAGCCGTATTGGAATTGGAATGTCAAGTTAAATATTTTGTCTAATTGCATAAAAAGCACTCCTCACTTTATCTCAGCTCTTTGGCAGCCTTGTTGAAGCTTCCTGTGTAGCTGATGTTCAGGACATATAGTAACTATTCGGACATATATATCCCAATCACCGGCTGTAAAGTAAGCAGATCTTATGAATGTACCTTATGATTACCTCCACTCAGGAGGCTATTTTTTGCCAGGGTTTGTCTGTTTGTCTATTTATTTATAAGTTTGCACATCTGTTTGTCTGTTAGCAAGATTATGCCAAAAGTACTGGATGGATACACATCAAAATTTTTACCAGAGGTTTGATTTCAATTCATTTTGGTGCTTATTCAATCCAGATTGACATCACAAAAAATTAAGTTTATAATGGCAAATCCCATTCTTTTGAGGCATTATGAGAGTCATAGTTCATTTGCGAACTGACATCTAGTTTTTAAAAGCCTATGTCACTACACTTCCCAGCTTCCCTTGCAATGCCAGGGGAGGTGATCTCCACACCACTCTATCTGCACTTAAAACTACTAGTAACATTACTGTGAGCCCATTAATGTTAAAGAACAAACATGGCAGCTGAGCTTGCTCGTAGTTCCTCCAAACGTGCCTGTTACACTGACAGCATGAATTTTATTCCAATTCACGTATCATAAATCTTTATTTGACTATCCTATCAAATATCATTTTAGTTTGAGCTATTCATGCACCCATATTTAAGTTTTCTATGTATCCAGCCCACAAAACAACCTGCATCTGTTTCCAAGTGTGTCTGAAGACTTACACATAGACAGAAGGTCTGGCTACTAGCCATATTTAGGAACCACTGAAGAAGCTGTATAGGACCTGACCATACTTGAAACGACGAATGTATGCATAAACATGAATCTGCTCTTAGATTACTACTGCCATATTTGGTACACACATGTCTATGTAACTGAAGAAGACAACCTATCTTTCTTTGTCAGTTTTGCACTGAACCGAACGTACTAAAATACTAAATAAATCCCCTGTCTCAGGCATCTTTCGTCAATTTAACATCTTGATAACATACACTTGAAACAAGGTTGCTGATAACGTCAATATGAATATAGTCTGCCATAGCAGAAGTCTGTGTGTGCAAGAGGAAAACCTTACCCCAGAATTCTACATAGAGGGAAGACAGGTAAACAACAAAAACGTGCTTCACTTGAGCTGCAGTCCAAGCTCACTATGTCTGCAGTATTCATTCACAACAATTAAAAACTCCCTTAAACTTCCAATGTAGCTTGAAGCTTCTCAAATCATCAGTGCTGAACACAAACCACTGAAGCACCCTTCTTGTTTATATCAGACAACTCACGTCCAACCCTTCATAAGTCATTTTTTTCCCACCGTTTGACAGTTCCCTGCCAGATTTTTACTCTGAAAACCTTCAAACAGAGCAATGCAAGTTGGCAGCTCCTCAGCAGCCAGATACAGTGGTGTGTGCTGAGGCATGCAGGCACACTAACTAGCGCAGATGGTGGTAGGTGCGTTTACCCAAGAAAACCACCCACCTGCATGAAATCAGATAA
This sequence comes from Scarus forsteni, assembly GCA_036419115.1. NCBI lineage: Eukaryota > Metazoa > Chordata > Actinopteri > Labriformes > Labridae > Scarus > Scarus forsteni. Next base: position 30,862,989 of record JAZDUH010000136.1, read on the forward strand.
CAGATCTCAACTCCAGACACTGTGGACCTGGAGACTGCAGCACGCAGACCAAAGCTGCTGCATAATTTATCTTTAGAAATGTGTCATAGACTCAGACACTCATTTTCATTCGTGACTACAGTGGACATTTTGTGTGCAGAAAAGTGAAGCAACCACAGTTTTGTTCTAATCATAAACATCAATTCTTGAGTATACACTAAATTTGTTGCTTGTAAACTCTGAGACAAAAAGCAGCTGAGGAAATAATCAATCGTTCTCTTTTTTCGTCAGAGCTATTACTTTACATAACAAGATTAGTAAAAGCCTGGCTCACAATAGAACACCTCAAAATTTAGCATAAGTTTGAATTCCCGGGGAAACAAATAAAAAACATATTTGCTGGTATGTCAAACCAAACAAACATCAAAGTTGTCTTACTAAGGTACCAAATAAAATCAGCTTCCTGAAACTTTTAGACCAACTACGCATGCTTCTGTTTTACTGCCAGAGCTACTGAGTTGTCATTGAAGGAATGGTGACAACTGTTTCTGAATGAAACTTGAAGAAATGTTATTGCAGTATTTTCCCTCATGAAAAATGTAACAGGACTTTTCAGTTACAAAGGGAGACAACACAAATACAGTCTTTAGCGTACATTTTTGGGTGTTTTTTTTGACTGAACTGATAAATTTCTAGTTTGGATCTCTAATCTCAAATTCAAACTCCCTCTTATATCTATCTACAATACAGTCTAAGCCACTTTATTTAAATGGCACATTTTAAAAACAATTCAGTTTACCAAAGTGATCAACAGTGACTATGAATCAAAAATAAAATAAAATACATTTCAAACAAAAAAAAGAGGGGGTGCTGGTTTGGCGGAGTGGTTAGCACCTCATATACTTGCTTCTGCCGGTCCAGGTTCAAATCCCGCCTGTGACCAGTTTGCAGAGTGTCTTCTCCTACTCTCTCTCCCCCTTTCACAAGGCTATCCACTGTCTCTCTCCTGTCAATAAAGGAACAAAATGCCCCAAAAAATACATTTAAAAAAAAAAAAAAAAGAGAGAGAGAGAAAAGCTGAATAAAAAATATAAAAACAAAGCGTTAAATCAAAGAAAATCAAGAAAAGAAAGAACATGAAGACCAAGGCCACACAACTCTTATTCACAGTTAAAAACAGAGATGTAAATTAAGTCAATACTTAAAAAAAAAAAGGCACGGTGGGCAACCTTCTGATTTCAGCAGGTAATGTGTTCAATAATTTAGGGGCCACAACAGAACAGGCTTCATCAACTAAATATAACAAAATAATTCATTCTTAAAATGAATTCTAAACTTAACTGGGAGCGAGTGCCACTCTTCCACATTTTGTTAATAATTCAATAAGTTCAAAAGAGAATTTCATAACATCTTCTGAGAAAGTTGGCCATGGCACAAGGGAGAAGTTATCACTTTGTTGGTGATCTGGACCCTGATGTGGAACTATGGATTTGTTTTTTTTTTAACAGTGCTGGATAGGACAGTTTTCACACATCTTTTACAATAACTCTATCTATCAACTGTGTTGGAAATGCCTTGGTGGATGTTTATGCTCTTGGAGCACTTCTTTGTATTACTAATAGGCTACTGATGCTTATGCTTTGAAAACTGAGTGATGAGTTAACTCATCACACTGTTTGTGCTGAGTAAAATGTGTCCTTACTACAAATGAACTACTCCAAGAGATAATTTACAGACAGCCAAGACCTCTTTCAGGCCAGTATGGCATGGCTGTTTGGACAATTTATGTCTTTTTAAGCTAACCTAGTCAAACAGGGAACTCCCACACGTATTTAGCGACTCCCACCAATGATCTACGTGTCAATACTACCCTATAGCACTGTGTAGCCTTCCTGCAGAAAACACTCCTTGTCGATGGTAGATATGATTGGTTTGGGGTGAAAATATAAGAACCATTACTGAGACAGCATTTACAGCATCTGGTAATTATTTGATGCTCTAACTTGAGAAGGTGCTTCAGCAAAAATGGCCAAATATAAATCCTTCATTACATCCAGTCAGAAATATGCTCTGCCTTCATCGTCGCCTCTCTTTAATAACAGATATTCTCTCAGTTCTTGTGGCAGTCCAGGCACTCAGTGACACCCGGACAGCATTAATACCTCCCTGCATCTACAGTATCCTGAAATGAAGTGCCATCCAGACACATAAGCACACATGCACCAATTCCCTTTCCTGCCTTGTAAAAGGCATTTTCTGCTTCTTAATAAACATTCAGAGAGGCACAGATATTCATAGCATTTGGGGAGCTGCCGACACTCGGGTGTTCGGAGCAGATAAGCCCTGTGCCGTCTGTGGCTCGTTCCTCTAACCCACCCCTCCATCTTTATTCTGTTCTGTCTCCCCTCCAGGGTACTGTCTGGAGGCAGGCCTCGGCTACAAGACCCAGCGGAGTCACGAAATGGAGCGATGAATACCTAAATATCTGGAGAGAATAGCACACAATAGCGGACAATGTGAATCCTGGATTGCTGGCGATGGGGATGAAGGAGCCAGGGGAGATTCCTATCATCGCTCTGGCACATGTAGAAAGAGAGGAAAGGAGGGGACCGCCGCTTGTCGACACGTTACGGTGCAAGAAGCTCAGGTTGAGGGATAAGCCGTTTGTACAGACGGCAGACAGCGCTTTCATTACTCGCTGTTTAGTCATGCTGTATTTACAGGGTCAGTGCCACGCTAAACTCCTGATGCACGGGAACCCCCGCTAAGGAAGTATCACAGCCACGGTGGCAACAGGCGCGAGGTTGGCGGTTGCCGTGACCGCAATCTCATATCCTGGTGAGTTAGCTGGGAGAGGTGTGATTGTATGGTGTTGGCGCATGGGGCTCAAAATCAGCTCTGTGAAAAGCTTCAGTAATTACAGTAGACGCAGTGTGAGTGGGAAGCTGGTAGTTTGCAGAGAGAAAATACACTCCTTTAGCACATCTCCAAGTCAAGGATGAAAGAGAGGAATTGAAACTGACAATGTGTAGAAAAATATCTTCCAATGGGTTCTGATTAAATAATATCTTACCCTGTGAACTCAGGCAGCAAAATAATAAATCCAAGCATCTTATGTAACCAACCTACTGTACAGAAAAACTTCTTTCTAAGGAACCATAAAATCTGCAATATAAACACATTAGTGCAATCACTGGCTACTTTATGAGGTGCACCTATTTAACTAGTCATTGACACACATGGTTGTAACTCAGTGCTTTTAGCTATGTAGACATGGTCAAGGAAACAGGTGATTTAACCCTACCAACTCCATGGGATGGACAGCATCCCCGAGTGGGTAACACTGTTTACTTTGATATGTGGAACAGCACAACAGATTTTTATGGGTAACCACTATGTTTGGAAGTTTAGTCTTTTGTCAATCCGTCAAGGAATTCAGGTATAATATATCCCCTATGGTTATTTTAATCCAGCCATGAAATGCAGTTTTTGTTGTTGGACATTTTTTTCAAATCCATTATTTGTCATTAGTTATGTAAAACTAAAGGAGTGATGCTATAAAACCTCCATTTTGACCCATCAAGAACTTGACGACTTCCTGCCTATTGACCTATCAGCCAAGTCTTCTGCTGTTTCCTCAATGGTTGTGTCCAGTCAGATGCAAACACATGTCAGCACAAAACTAACTAGAGCAAAATAAGTCTTAAATAATGTGTTTTATGTACATATTTGCCTTTTTATATTCTCCTTTTGTTTTCTTAATGGCCAGAGCTTGACAGGACCTGATTCAGATGCGTTAAAAGGCTTGCTTATCATTGGATTCAGAGTGTGATTTGGATAAAGTTCTGTGAAATTCAAATGTCATTTTAGTTTTCTTGTTTTGGGTATATCGTCTTCGAACTTCTGATAAATCAATCTGACATCATGAAAGCATAAACATTATGACATCCTGGCTGTCCCTTGAAAGAATGATGTCTCAAACAGGATTCTGCTTTCAGTGGTTGAGGGTTTGACATGCCTTTTTACGGTAATGACTTTGTTACCAAATCTTATGTTAGTTACATCCAATTATGACATGATAAGAAGCTACACATGCACTCACCTAAATTGGCCAATAGAAGATTGAAAAGAAGTTGCCTGGTCTGATGAGCCTCATTTTATGCTGAAGCATTTATATGATTTGCGATAGATATTACCAGAGCATTGATATATCATGTAGAAACAGTTTAGGCTACTGGTGGTGTGTAATGGTTTACAATTCTTTTCATAACACAATGCTGAAATCATCACCAACTACTTTCTTGAACATTAAAATGAGTTAGTTTCCCCAGTGCCCTCCACAGTCATCAGATCCCAATCCAATAAAGCACCTCTGGGATGCAGTGGAACAGGAAATTGGCATCCTGGATGTACAGCTGACAAATCTGCAGCAACTGTTCAATGCTTTCATGTCAGTTTTGACCAAAATCTTTGCAGTACATATATCATCAGCACCTTGTTGCATCTATGCCACAGAGAATAAAGAAGGTTCTGAAAGCAAGGCAAGGTTTAATAAAATGGCCAGTGAAACTTTTTTAGAAAGTCAATAACTATAATTTTAGTAAAAAAGAAACCAACTTCAGTCATGATGTTCGTCACAATTAAATAAGACAACTTATACTGCATTTCCTCTGCTATGATATAATAGAACATACAGACAGAACATCTATCGTTGAACGTCTTTTCTCAGATTGATTTCTTTGTAACAGAAGATGTCATACTTTTGTGTCAAATAACATTCAAATTAACATCTTGCACACTTATTGTGAATCCCACATGGGTTACTGAATGGGCTTCGGGTTTCTTGCTGGTATCTGCTTGATCAAAATCATTAAAAAACAGTGGCCATGCATTACTTTGAACTAAGCACAGCTCTTTTACAAATCCTAATCAGTGGAACATTCTGCAGTCATGGGATTAACTTCTGATACAGTGGATATATTTCTTACTGCATATCCCTCCTGACTGAACTGTTTCTGTAGTTGAACTTCTTACGATGAGGACAAAAAAAAGAAACTAAAGGGATTTTCATGCAATTTTTAACTGGAATTAATTCTATTTTGGACAAAGGAGGGCTTACCCATGTGTGATACAATTGTGAGGTTTTTGCTTTTCAGATTCTTTAATAATGTCCAGCCTTGATGGTTTGATTCTTGATTTAATTACATAAAAATATGCTCAGTGTTTCTCACATGCTTGTTGAAAAATGGCTAAAAACCATTCCTACTGGTTATGCCTCCTAATACCTTGTCAAAAAACAAGAAAAAAAGACTAATTATGCTCCATGGATGAAAACATTGAGTGAATACCTAAAATATGACTATTTCTTATCCCAAACTCCCTTCAGCTGCAGGCTGACAGCACAATTAGACTGAAAACAGACTTTTTCTCATTGGCCTGAAATTCTGATTGTAATAAATAAATTCATACTTAAAGAAGACTTAGAAAGTCTTATAATAGAAAAACAATGAATTCTACAGAACTGAAGCTCGATACGTATATGATTTATTTGTAATGTAATTTATCTAGAAAAACATCATTTGATGGTTGTTCAGACAATGTCTTCTTAGATATATAAGGCCATTTAAATCCCCTGAAGGAAGAGTCTAACCGGGTTTGTAACAGTCCAAAATGAACACCAATTCTTTTTCATGACCTATTCATGCAAAACAGAGCAACACATCTGACTTGCATTTTTGTGTTTAAAGGTCCTATATCTTCTTTTTTCCAAGAAAGAGTTTACACTAGTCAAAATAGTCTATGTTTTTAGTTTCTAGCAATGACTGCTGGGATACTGAGTTCCATTTGATCTTGTAGGTCAAACAATCTGAGTTGCAAATTAGATATGTCCCCGGAAACGCCTCCTTTGGATGGGATTTTCGACTGGGGAATCAGACATTCTTCACTTACCCTGACTTTACTTTTTTACAAGTAGCCAATATCCATATCAAATGCTGTGTATAAAGTTTAAACCAGTATTGTGTGATGAGAAACTCCCTTTGATTTTGTTTTAACCTACAACACCAGTGCTCCAGCCATGAACTTAATATGAACTCAGACAAACTCAGTACACTTCAGGATTCCCTGCTGTGCTTTAACCTTACAGTCATCTTTATTTTATATTCACAACACTTGTTTATAGGGGCATCAGAGATATGTTGGAATGTCTATCTTCTTAGGTTTAATCCTCAAGTCAAATAAAAGAGGGAAACTGTCAATGGCTCTGAGCTCTTTGTGTGAAATACTTAGGGTATGTTCTTTCACAGGTTTTCACATGAAGTGCATGTTCTTCTTGGGGACTCTAAAATAAACAAGTGACACCAGAAGAATATTTACAGCAGATGAAGCTTGTAATCAAAGTCAGACTAGTCTAAAGCCTGGAAGGAAGCATAAAAGTCTCTGAAAAGTCTGCTTAGTTTTCATTTATAGATAATTTGAGCCAGTAAGCCAAACCAAAGAAGCTTTCCACAGCAATCATTTGGAGCAGAGAAAACTGACATTTTTGGTTTTTCCTGCTGGTCGTAAACAAAATACATACAGCATGTAATACTGTGTTAAAGTTTCAGACACGTGAAAAAAAAGAGCTGTAAAGACAAAATGTGTTCATAAAACGAGAGCTGACACTTGCAAACACTTACTCTTACAAAATAACAAATGAGAAATACATGGTCAGAAAACAAACCTACACAAATCAAAAAGCTGTTGTGTCCACCATTTGCCTTCAAAACATCATCAGTGCCTCAAGGTTTTTGAAGAATAAACCACAGATCTTTTAACCACAGATTAGGTATCTGTTGGGACCATACCATCACTTCCAGGACACTTTGTTCTTCCCCACACTAAATATACTTCTTAATGACACTGGCTGTATGTCTTAAGGTGCGTTCACACCGGACGCTACTTGTACTACCTCTGCAAACACTCTCCATGCAGAGTCAATGTACAGCTGTGATGGGGCGGGGCTAACCCTCCCTCAATGCGTTTGCTGCGTACAAGACGACCACTTCACTCGTCGCACGATGTCAAAGTAAAAAAAAGTTGATCTTTACAGGCAATGTCATGTGTGGCTGTGCCGCAACAGCCAACCAGCGGTGTGTGCATGTGTGACAGTGCCTGTGACAGACAGTTTTTCATCCGGACTACGGAGGAACAATTTATGTCCGTGTGGGAAACATTAGTCTGTAAGGACATTAGTTCCACCTAGACGGACCACGGGAAACTTACAGATAATGCTGCTGCAGGGCATCAGCTGCAGTGTTTTGTGTTTGATAAGTGAATGAAAAGGATACAGCTGGAATAGTGTCCGCTTATACATTCTATTATATGATATATGATATGATGGCGGTGAAACTTGAGCGGGCGTGACGTCACTGAGCAACGGCTGACAGCAACGGTGACCAAAATAAGGTATTTATGGATGCACAAAGCTACGTCAGTGGGTGACGCGATTTTGGTAGCTGGGTTGCTTGCGGTGTGAACGCAGCATAAGGTAACGGTCCTGCATCGAAATGGATATCTGGCCAATCAGACGTCTCCTTGATGGTATGGCATCTGCTTGTATTCTCAGCATTGAAGATACCATTAGCCTTAGCTAAACCCTGAATTAACCTTCTTAGGGAACATCCAAAAACTACTAAGGAACCTCCATCATGCTTCACTGTTGTCTGCAGCAACAGTGAAGCATGATGGAGGTTCTCTGCTAGCTAAGCAGAGAAAAAATTGCCTCCTACTGTGGTCAAAAGATGGAAATAACGACACATCAGTCCAGAGCACCTGCTGGCATTTTTCTGCACTGCAACTTCATGTTTTGTTTTGGTTTTTTTGTTGTTGATTTCTGTCAGTTTTGAATTAATGGCACTTTTGGACATTGTCCTCAGTGTAGCATATATTTCTTTGTACTTCTTTAAAAGAGCTTGAAGAGCGCATATTGAACCCCCTGTATGCTTTGAAATTGTTGCCTGGAAGAGACTTTGTTGATGTAGAATAACCACTTTTTATGTTGTTGATGTGATCAGTCTTGTCATGATTTACAATCTGTGATACTCAACTATACCATGCAGCCTCACTTTGGTAGCCGAGTTTGGCTATTCCTCATCCATTTTTAAGAATCCTACAAAACTGTTCAAGTAAATGATTGGTTAAGTTGATGACTGTGTCTTAGTTAATGACTGTGGGAGTATACCAGCAAAAGGTGATGCTTGTTTAAAGGCATGGCAAATATTGATGTAACTTAGATTTCTTGTCTTACTTTCCTTTTTGTAAGTTGATGATAATAAACTGTTAAAGTTCATAATTTTGAAAGTATTCCTACTTTACAGCATTTTTTTCACACATGCCAAAAACTTCTGCTCAGTATGATATATGAATATTTATTAATTTAGAAAAAAGTATGCAGCTACTTTTGGCTGAAATGATGGACAGGAGGGATTCACCATCACTGAAACTGCTTTGCTGGTTCCCCAGGGCCCAATCTGGACCCTGGAGTGGTATTAAAATGGGTAATGAGTACTGGAAGCTTTCCTCACTTTATCTACTTTCCCTCAAGCACATATACATCCCCTGATCAAAGCAGAGCTGTCCCATTTGCCATTAAAAGCTTTTTTTTTATAGCCATGAAGAAAACTCCATCCAGGATTTGAGCTGTTAGAAATAAATGAGATTTGAATAATGTATCCACAGAAAGCATGTAATTATGCAGTTATTAAAAAAGGAAATGTTTGTGAAGAGAAAGGGAAGGCAGTTGGTGGTTCATGACAAGCATTACTTGAGTTACCAACTGCACTCCCTAATTAATGTCAACCTGACAGAGTCTCACAGTAGCCCTGGTATCAAGACAGCATTATTACCATTTTGACCACATGAATTTTTCTCCTGCATGCTGGGCCAAAGGTATACAAGTAGATCAGTGTGACTATAATTGATAGATATTCTTGGAATCTATGGTCATATTAACATTCTCATAACCTTGTAGTAATGCAGAGCTAAAATAAGGCTTCTTTGAGATGGGAACAATCAATCAATCAATCAATCAATCAATCAATCAATCTTTATTTGTATAGCGCCAATTCATAACAAGTGTTATCTCAAGACACTTTACAATAGAGCATAAAGCTCTTCATTTTATGGATACACATATATGCATAGATACATATATACATATAAAATACACATATACATATATATACAAATATATACATCAACAAGCATGAATCCATATAGCCAATCATGAATCCCTCCATCATGGCGGCAAGAAAAAACCTTCTGTTAAGCAGCAGGAAATCTTGAATGTGGATCCCAGTCTCATGATGAACAGCAAATCCACACGATGCTGTGATGGGTGTGAGGGCAAAGGAAGGAAGTAAGAGGAGACAAGTGGGCCAAGTAAGAACTAAAGTTAGGGACAGGTCCATGTATCATTGGCCTGTCGTCTGATTCCTTAGAGGTTAGCCTCTTGAGATGCTACATCTCATTTCTGGAGGTCCTCATGTCTGAATGGTTGTGGTGATCATTTTCTAGAAGTATAATCTTAGATATTCAAACTGAAAATAAGAACTTATGGTAGTGACGAACTCATGGGTGCCCAGACCACAAGTGCATCCCAACCATATTTGTCTCCGTTAAGTATAAATGTGTTAAAGGCCTCTTGAGATGTGACATCCCATTTTCAAGAGGGACTTCATGACTATGTGGTAATAAGAAATAGATACTGTAGGTGTAACGATCATGGATATGGAGATCATGCTAATAACTACATGAACAGCTATAATGATAATGAGAATGGAGTGTTCCTAATAGAATGGCCAACTATGTGTGTCATGTTTATAGCTGTAGTTTTGAGGTTTCATGACTCCACAGCAGCAGGCAGTCTCCACCAAGGATCCCAGGCCACCTACAAGACAAGAGCCAGAGGCAGTACAGGAGCAAACAAAAAGGGGCAAAAGCAGATGTGGAGAGAGAGAGAGAGTGATAGAGCCCATTGTGCCAGACCCCTCCCCCCAGTCTAGGCCTATTACATCTAAACTATGAGTCTAGTTTATGAACTAATTTATTTATTTATTTATTTATAACCTATTAGCTGGTCCCTAACTGAAAGCTTTATCAAAGAGGAATGTTTTAAGTCTAACCTTAAAAGGTAGAGAGTGTCAGACTCCCGAACTGTGGTTGGTAAATTGTTCCAGAGAAGAGGAGCCTGATAACTGAAGGCTCTACCTCCCATACTACTTTTGGAGATTGATGGCACCACAAGTAGGCCAGCATCTTGGGAGCGTAATGTTCTAGAGGGGTTGTACGGCACTACAAGCTCTTCAAGATAGACTGGTGCCTGTCCACTGAGAGCTTTATAGGTGAGGAGAAGAATCTTGAATTCTATTCTATATTTAATGGGAGCCAATGCAGAGAAGCTAATACAGGAGTAATGTGGTCTCTTCTCCTAGTTCTAGTCAGTACCGTGCTGCAGCATTTTGGACCAGCTGAGGCGTCTTAAGCGACTTGCTGGGACAGCCTGAAAGCAGAGAATTACAATAGTCCAATCTGGAGGTAACAAAAGCATGGACTAGCTTTTCAGCATCGCTCTGGGACAGGATAGGCCTGATTTTAGCGATGTTGCGTAGATGAAAAAAGGCTGTTTTTGAAATTTGCTTTATGTGAGAGTTAAAGGATAAATCCTGATCAAATAGCACTCCTAGATTTCTAACAGTTGTGCTTGGTGCCAGGGTAATGCCATCTATGGCAGTTAAATCACTAGAAAAGGATTCTCTAAGGTGTCGAGGGCCCAGCACAATAATCTCTGTCTTGTCTGAGTTAAGAAGAAGAAAATTTCTGGCCATCCAGGTTCTGATGTCCTTTAAACAGGCATCTAGTTTATCTAAGTGGTTTGTCTCACCTGGCTTTAAAGATACATAGAGCTGTGTGTCATCAGCGTAACAGTGAAAATTAACAGAGTATTTCCTCATGATATTACCAAGGGAAGCATATATATAGAGAAGAGAATTGACCTAGCACTGAACCTTGAGGAACCCGTAACTTACTTTATTGTACACAGAAGATTTGTTGTTCACGTGTACAAACTGATATCTATTAGATAAGTAGGACTTAAACCAGTTTAAGGCAGTCCCTGTAATCCCAAGTAACATCTCCAATCTCTGTATAAGAACATCATGATCAATGGTGTCGAAAAGCTGCACTAAGATCTAACAAAACAAGAACAGAGAGCAGTCCTTCATCTGAAGCTGAAAGTAGATCATTGGTTACTTTAACTAGAGCAGTCTCTGTGCTGTGATGAGCTCTAAATCCTGACTGAAAGTCCTCAAGCAGGCTATTGTCTTGAAGGAAGTCACCTAGCTGATCAGCTACCACTTTCTCCAGGATCTTTGAGGCAAATGGAAGGTTAGAAATAGGCCTATAGTTAGCTAATGTTCCTGAATCAAGGTTAGGTTTTTTAAGGATGGGTTTGATTACTGCTGTTTTAAAAGACTGTGGTACGTAGCCTGTTGATAGAGATATATTTACTGTCTCCAGCAACAATGGACAAACTAGAGGAAAGACCTCCTTAAACAACTTAGTTGGGATTGGGTCTAAAAGGCAGGTTGATGATTTAGAGGAAGAGACGAGAGAATTTAGCTCCTGAAGGCTGATCGAGAGAGACTGTCTAACTCAGGTCTGACTTCTACTACATTTAAAGGTAGGGCAGGTTCGGCTGGAGATAAAGAGTTGCTAATTTTATCTCTAATTTTCAGAATTTTATCATTGAAAAAGTTCATAAAGTCCTCACAGCCCAGGGCTAGAGGAATCACAGGCTCAATAGAGCTCTGACTCTGTGTCAGCCTGGCTACAGTGCTGAAGAGATATCTAGGGTTGTTTCTATTTTCTTCAATTAGTGAAGAGTAGTAGGCAGCTCGAGCATGTTTTAAGGCTCTCATGTAGTTAATATGACTCTCTCGCCAAAGTATACGTGACTCTTCCCTTTTATCAGAGCGCCACATTCTCTCTAATTTACGGGTTGTTTGTTTAAGTGTACGAGTTTCTGAGTTAAACCAAGGAGCTGTCCTCTGACGTTTAATACGTTTTTGTCTCAGTGGGGCAATTGAGTCCAAAGTGGATCTTAGTAGACTGGCTGAGTCATCAACAAGCTGATCCAGCTGAGTTGAGCTAAAGCTAATATCACAGTTATCAGTTGGCCAATTTATTGAGCTTAGGGCAGTAGGAATGGCCTCTGTGAATTTAGCCACTGCACCACTGGACAGATTTCTACTGCTCACAGTTTTGCTGCAAAACACAGAATCTTCCAGGAGGATGCTAAAAGTCACTAAGAAGTGGTCGGATAAAAATGGATTCTCTGGAAAAACTTTCACTTCATTGATATTGAGGCCATATGCTAAAACCAAATCAAGAGTGTGATTAAAATGATGGGTAGCTTCATTAACAGACTGAATAAAGCCAACTGAGTCTATTAATGACATAAAAGCTGAGCTAAGACTATCACTCTCTTTGTCCACATGGATATTAAAATCACCTACAATGACTATTTTATCAGAGCTTAGGACCAAGTTTGATATGTACTCAGAGAATTCTGATAAGAATTCAGAGTATGGGCCTGGAGGACGGTAAATTATCACAAATAGGACTGTCTGGCCAGTTTTTGAATCAGTATGAGATAAATTTAGAGTAAGGCTTTCAAAAGAAGTATATTTAGCCTTTGGTCTGTGATTGATTTGGAGACAGGAATGATAAATAGCTGTTACACCACCACCACGGCCTGTGTCACGTGGTATATGAATATTTGAATGACTGGGGGAGTGGACTCATTTAAACTGACATATTCTCTCTTCTCGTAGCTATGTCTCAGTTAGACAGAATAAATCAATCTGATTTTCTGTTATAAGGTCGTTCACCAGTAAAGATTTGGACCTGAGAGATCTAATATTTAAGAGACCACATCTAATTCTCTGATGTTTTAAAGCCACTACATTTGAAGGTTTTATTTTTATCAGATTTCTGTGGTTGACACCTTTTTTATTTGTTTTTGTGTTAATATCTAGGTGAGCTTTGGGTCGGGGTACTGACACAGTCTCTATGGAATAATGTTTATCACTATTACAAAAGCCATAGCAGCTATCTAAGGGATGAACACAACTGTCATAACAGTAATGGCAGGGAAACTGTCTTAGAGCAAGCGCAGAGGAGCGTGGAGGACTGCAGCTCTGCAACATGGTCTCATCTCTGAGAGGTCATAAGTGTGACTCTGCCATGTTTTTTGATAGGAGAGATGCACCAGCCAGAGTAGGATGGATGCCATCTCTGCCTATCAGGCCAGGTTTTCTCCAGAAGGTTGACCAATTGTCAATGAAGCCCACATCATTTGCTGGACACCACCTCGATAGCCAGCGGTTGAATGATGACATGCGGCTATACATATCATCACTGGTCAGATTGGGCAAGGGGCCAGAGAAAATTACGGAGTCCGACATTTTCTTTGCAAAAGAGCACACTGATTCAATGTTTAATTTAGTTACTTCCGACTGGCGACGTCGGGAGTCATTCGTGCCGACATGGAGGACTATTCTAGCAAACTTACGTTTACTCTTTGCCAGCAACTTCAAATTTGCCTCAATGTCGCCCGCTCTGGCCCCTGGGATACACCTAACTATGCCCGCTGACTTCGCTATCTTCACGTTTCTGACTATGGAGTCGCCAATTATCAGTGTTTGTTCCCCTGTGGGCGGGTTACCACCATCACTGAGGGGAGAAAACCTGTTCGAAACGTGAACCGGATGGTGGGGTACCGAGTGGGTCTTCGACTTACGGCTATGCTTGCCACGGATAGTGACCCAGCCATTACTAGCCGGGGGGGAGGCTAAGCTAACGCTAGCGCGGCCTGCACCGCTAGCTACGTCCTGCCTGCTCGCTATGGCTACGTAAGTGGATTTTGGTTCGGCGCAGAACCGCTTCTCCAGATCAGACACCCTCGCCTCCAAATCTAAGAATAAACTACACTTCTGACAAATACCGCTATCAGTAAAGGAGGACGAGGAGTAGCTAAACATCTGGCACATAGGACAGGAGAGAGCAGGAGCGGAGGGAGAAGCCATGCTAAGAAGGTAAGCTAAGCTATGCTAAGCAGAAGAAAGTAGAACTAAATGACCGCTTGAGAGAAGCTAGAGTGGTTGCGGTAGACCTTAGTACGTTCGATCGAACGTAGATCGTAATCAGTAAAAAGAATTATGAGCTCAAATGGCAGATATTAGTCAGTTAAGATTAGCGTTAGCTGAACAGAGACAACACACTACAAACAACGCTGCACTGCGAAAACAGGAAGTGACGAATACGCTCACCAGGAAGTGACGATCAGCCGATCGATGAACAACAGTTTAGAGTTACATCAATTGTATATCATTTCACTGACAATTTGCATTTTATATTCTAAATAAATTGTATCATATTGGCTAAAATACATGACCTTTCCCCCTCTACACACATCACACACTCTGGGAACTCTTAAATAAAATGTCTACTCTTTGAAATGTAAGTTCTTATTTATAATATACAGAGACACTTGTTTGTCTTTGTAGTGCTCCTAACCTAAATGGTTTTTCATAGCTTCTGTGTAAGAGGAAGACATAACAATAAATATAGAAAGCAGAGGCATTAAGTCCTCTAAACAGGTTAATATCTACAAATCTGTGCAAAATGTGGTCACACATTGCTTCAGTAATAATTGAAGTATAACCTAATACAGTCTAAATGCAGCATGATCATTGTTTTATAGCACAAAATATCTCAGAAATGCTTCAAGCTAATGTTCTTGATTAAAGTTTAACCAAAAAAAAACAATGTTGCATTTTGGCTACCGAACAAAACCAAGTCAGTCAAACTTTGAGTGTGAAAGCTACCTTACTGTGACCCTTATTCGCTGTGTCTGACCATGCCATCTCATTTGGCTTTCAAGGGCTGTGCTCCAATGTTTTCTGTGGCTGCACAGAAAGGCCAAGTCTTTTTCCTTAAACTCAATCCACCTGTGGGCTGCACAAAAACTCGGCCTTGGTTTGTCTTAATAGATTAAATCATTTGGTGGAATTCTTCAAATAGACCATTAAACTTGCCATGTTTAACAGACACTGGCTGTCTGCACAAAATCAGTGCTAAAAGCAGGACAAGAGGGCAGCACAGAGTACAGTGAACTCTGAACAAGCTCTGAAGCAATTACATCCATGTCAGCTTCTGAAAATGTCTTTAAATAGACACTTTCCAGCAAGGCCATTCATCTCTAGTCTTGCTTTTAAGTTGACATCAGCACATTAAAAAATGATAACGCAAAAATAGGAAATAATTCCAGTTGGGCTTTTTTGCTAACAGACAGCTATATCTAACAGACTGAAATATTGGCAGTCACGTCTGCTTTTGAGGTTGACAACTGTCATTCTTGAGAAAGAATACAGATACAGTATATATGGTCAACATTTCATGTCTCTTCTAATTGATATGAAATATGAAATAAGCCCTTCGTTGCCGTGATTGACACTTGTCTCAGTACAGTTCCATTCCAGACTGGCTGAAGTATCTTCCTCTCCCCTGACTCCATCCACAGCCCGGTCAACACATCCTGAGGCTGCTGGCTCTGGGCAGTAGAGGTGATAAGAGCTACCAGGATGGAAGAACTAATTCACTTTGACGAAAGTTTGAGCAGTCAGCCACCTGTGTGCGTTTGATATCTGCAACTTGCTCGAAGTTGGCCCAGCAGACAGAATGGGTTTGGTTACAAATTTTAACTTGTAAGGCCCCTTGTTTGGTATTTGCAGGGCTGACTTCAATTTGAAGGATATTTTTGTATGGCAGCTAAATGGAACCACAAGTTGTTTGCCCTCTCTCAGATAACTAAATGAAGTGCCTGCCACCTTTTAGTTTTATTCAAAACTCGTTGCTGGACAGGCTTGCTTAGCTGGATGACACCTCCAAGACATGTATAGGAATTAAGCAAATGAGAGTAAATGTTTTCTTTGTGTTTGTTGTGTGACAATAGCAGCCAAAATCTTAATTAACTTGCCTCAGCTGTCTCATGTTTGGAGCATGATGCACATTTTTACAAGATTGCATTACATATTTGACAAACACCTACGGGCCACTTAAAAAGGCACACCTGTTCAATTGCCTATTAAGTCAAGTAGCAGATAAGCAACCAAATGCATTTAGGCACACAGAAATGGTCATGACCACCTGCTGAACTTCAAACTAAGAAATGATGCAATTACCTTTGAACTTGGCATGGTTGTGAGAGCCAAACAGACTGGCGCTCTACTGAAATATGCAAACATAGCTATCATGGGATCTGGGGATAGTGGTCTGTAGAGAGAAAATCAAATAATTTCAAACTTTTTTCTTGAACATGACAATGACTTTGCTGTACTCCACAGTCATTAGATCACAATCCATTGAGCACCTTTTGGGTGTGGTGAAAGAGGAGATAGATGTGCAGCTGACAAACCTGCAGAAAAAAACATGATGCTGTCATGTCAATATGTTAAATCTCTGAGGAATGTTCCCAGCACCCTATTGAATCCATGTCACAAAAATAAAGGCAGTTCTATGAGTTAAGTTTAATATAAGAGTGTATCTAATGAAATGGCCAGTTTGTGCAAGTTGCTATAATAACTGGGCTTTCCCCCATTTCAATGTCAGATTAGTCAACACATCTTTAGTCTCTTTGCAACAATCTTGAGTGTTGTTTCTTTTCTTGCAAACTTTTTGTGGCAAGGGTTGATTTCAAAGTCTGTATCTGCTCTTAGATACATGTTTTCAAACTAGTTTTGAACTTTTTCAAACAAGAGTCATGCATCTTGTAGTGTTCCTCAGGTCAAAGATACATATCAAACATTTATCAGATGAAAAAAATTTCAACCTGCACGCCTCAGTCTGACAGAAATACTCCCGTAAAAAGGGTAAAATAGATGTCTTTTGCACATTTTAAAATATATTTCCCTGACATTCAGTTTGACATGTGTCCTATCTCTGTGACCTTTAAACAAAGCTTAGATTAAATAAATTTAAATATATCATCCTTCTGAACATTCACATGGGAAAAGGTAGTATAAGGAAATGTAAATGGCACTGAGTTAGAGACACAGATGTAGATGAAGCTCACAGTGTGCACACAATGATGCTACCATATGCTGATAAGAAAGGTTTTGGAATGAAAAACATCTAAAGGTTGAACTTCTCTTAACTGGTTTGAAGCAGGTGAGAAAAATACACTCTTCAGTGAAACAATTCAAGTTTGGGGTCACAGTCTCGAGAATCCCTGGATGCTTAGCCTTCTCTTGCAAACTCATTGGATTGTGTTTTTCAACCATAAAACTGGATAGAGTCAGCAGGAGCAGCAGTGAACACAGCAGGTTCAATGCTGAAAAAATACACAGTCATTTGTCTGTTAAGTAACCTTGACATGGCTGTAATGGAAACATGGCTGTTGGGTAAACAGATAGTTTTTAGGAAGAAATTAGTAAAAAAAAATGACATTTATTTGTTTGCAGCAGTTTTAAATGGAAATTGTGTTTGAATTGGGGATGTAGGAGGTGCTCTTCAATATTAAGAACAACAGATTGCTCCAGATTGACTGGAGTGTAAACACTATGGACTACAGTCTACTGTTATGTGTTGTTCTGGAGTAAGTCTGTAGAGGCAGACATATGTCACGACTATTGATTTGAGGGAAGAACATTTTTAAGTTTTACTCAATTGCATGGCAAGAACTTTATTGATGTCGTTGTTGCTGTCATCACCTCCACATGGGAGGTTTTGTTTTGTTAATTTGTCTGTTAGACTGCTGAAAAGTTGAGGACAGACTTTAGTAACAATTTTGGGCATGTTGGTCATGGCACAAGAAAAGAGAGATATGATTTTGGTGGGGATCCAAGTACAAATATGGATACAGGTATTTTTAAAGGATTTGTTAACATTGCATGATGAGAGAGAACTGAGCTGTGACACTGTGGCTCATGTTCAGGCTCATACCAGTTACCTCACACAACTTCATTCAAAAACCCAAACTTTCCCTTTAAGGTCAACCCACTCCTTTGTCTGAACTGTCTGGGTGAGCTCTGTTGAATATTCCACCCTCAGGAAACACATAACATGAGTGCTGCATTCTACCAATATTAGCTTTGTGCATTAGCAAGTGTGCTAATGTATTCCATCATTATTTCATGGGGCCATCAGTGTGTATTTGCATCATCCAAAGCAAATATTGAAGTCTGTGGATGCTCACTTCAGCCTCAAGTCATCTCTCAGAGTAGAAAAATAGCCTTTCTTTCAAAGATTATTCTGCCTGCACATGACAGCTGAGACTGACAGCTAACATTGAGAGGGAGAGAAAAGGGGGCAACAAGCAACAATGATCCCCTTCCAGAAATAAACTGGGCACTGTCACACGCCATGTTCTGTACTTCTGTGCCATGGTGATGCCCTACATTTGTAGATTTGATCCTGACTATAAAACAACTCCATACAAAGCTGCAGAGAAAAACTTTGAACACAGAACAAATGTCCTCAGCATGAACTGACACATTTAAGACAGTGACTAGACAGCAGACAGTACACTGAAATGACTTATTAATATGATGGATTTTAAAAAGCCACTTTTTATAAAGGTCCTGGTGGTATTATTCTTAAAGTGGTACTTCATAGAGAGTTCTGACAACTCTTGATACAGCTTTAGTCACCCACAGAATAGGGAAAGACTTTTGCAGAAGAGGGAAAACATCTTCAAAGATGGCAGCATTATATGGTTTTATCCCTGTGCTGTTAGACTGGTGAAGTCAAAGACAGACCACAAAGTAGGCGTCCCGGGGAGATGTTTTGCGACATTGCTCATTCCACGAATGCACAACCCTTACAAGTTGTTCCTCATTGTAAAGGTGACTCATGAGGTTTTCCAGCAATATGAAATAAAATACCAATATCATAAAACCAATTGGAATATAACATTTTCAAACTTTTTGAGGAGCACATATATTTAAAGATATAGCTTTCTGCTGCATTTGAGCGTTTGAATGTGGCTTTCTCTGTGATTCTGGGGGTAACATGACTAATTTTAATACATCACAAATATACTGAAGTTCAGCCAAAGACAATGTGTACTGATGTACTCTTTGTTTAAAGATTAAGTTTAGCTGTCTGCATGTGCCCTGAATTTGTGAATGCATGTCAGTTTTTGTGATGTGTCCTCTAACATTAAGCCTTTGTTCATCTTACCAACATCTGGCTCTGCTGAAAAAACATTCCTTCGTATGTCTGTGCAGCGACAGTACACATTGGAGCACAGCACTGATGAGCCAAAACCACACACCCTATTTAAAAGAGTCATGGTCATATGTATTCCATGAGCATTTCCAGTGAAACAGCCTGTTCTTAAACAGGCTGCAACAGAGGGATTTGGAGGCATGCCAAACTTAGTGGGTTTGGGGCAGGAAACTTGATGACATCTGGGACCACTGTTGTTCAAGAGAGAAAATATACATGACATTCTCATGCTATTCCTTCTTTAAAAATATGAACTCTATACTTTTTACAAATCTGCATCAGGAGACAGCCATTTTGTCAAACTTGATTTCCCTTGAGAGTGAGTAAACCACATCAACATTTGTTTTCTGTGTTCACATCAATGTAGTGAAGTGTGAGGGATGTTGTTGCCTTATACTGTCAGGATGGTGTGTACTGATAAATGAATGGGTTTTTAGGTTGCAAATGTGCATTTGCCCAAGAATTGATCTGACACTTACAACAGGTTTCACTAGAATTGCAGAGAACTTGATTGTCACATAATGACAAATATTGATTTCAAATGGATTCTGTGAATGGTCATTTCAGAAACAAGTCTGTGGCAGAGCAGCAAAGCTACTTTATCATACACTATCTTTTGAGACTTCTGCTATATTTATTTATCTGTACATTCTGTTGGAATGATTTTAAAATTACATTCATTATTCTCTTTATCTAAAATCAGGTACATCCCAGCAGCCATCACTTTGATAGCCGCAGCCTTTATTTGGGCACTCTAATGAATAGCCTTTCCTTTAAAGCACTGAGAACATCACAGTGGGTGCTGCCCTACTAATGCAGGACAGAGAGATTGTTACAATAGCCAGTGTTGTACAACAAACAGGGAGCATGGGCAGAAAGCCACCCTTCCCGCTTTTGATGGATTGAAAGGTATTACATGGTGCTAAGCTCTGCATATATGCCTGTGGAGACAAAAAAAATCCAGGAGCATGTCCAATATTTCAACCAGGCAACAAACCTGGCTGGAGAAGGCACCTGGGGGGACAACCTCATACCCACAATCCACCAGGCTAACACACAGGGCTCCGGCATCACACAACTCCAAACAACAAAGCAGCCCCCCCTTTGTTGTTGAGTGATTACTGCTGGGATTTGCTTTCTTATTCTGGTTCAGCTGGCAGCGCGGCTAATGGAGGAAATACACGAAGCACAGCTGGAGGGCTCACTGACAGCAGCCTGGACCTGCAAACCTGCTTTTGTCCCTTAGCTTTTACACAGTGATAGAGGTATCAGTACAGATTTAGTTAAAAAAAATACTTCTGTTTCATCCAGATCCAGATAACACCATGTTTCAGTTCTGCTCTATAGCATTTGCATTATGAGCAGGGGCAGTGTGAGAAATTTCAGAGGCCCAGAGGAGAGATCAACACAAGCCCTTTCCCCATTTGCTTTAGCATAAGACCAAATAAGCCTAAGGCCCTTTCAGAAGGTTTTAAGAACAGAACAT
Source organism: Scarus forsteni (assembly GCA_036419115.1). Classification (NCBI taxonomy): domain Eukaryota; kingdom Metazoa; phylum Chordata; class Actinopteri; order Labriformes; family Labridae; genus Scarus; species Scarus forsteni. The sequence goes on from JAZDUH010000136.1 coordinate 30,883,783, forward strand.
AATAATCTTCTGTCATGTTTTGCACAAAAAGACTGGGAACACTGTCTAAGTCATTCACATTTGGCAATGTTTGGCAGTAGAAAATGTGGGCGAAGCGTTTTCACCTTCTCATCAAAACACTGACAACTTACTGGGACAATTTAGATAATGTAATGCAAGTATTTTCTCAATGTATCATTACTTGAATAAGATTTCCTAAAATCTTTACACTTCACTTCACTTCAAGCACAAATAAGTTGGCACTGTTTGGAAAAGTGGAGCCAGCAAAACCACCTACATATCATGTCCCCCCACTTCTCTGATCATTTTGTATTGCCAGCATATTAGTGAAAAAACACATCCTAATTTGTAAAAGTTTTAGGCTTGCTCTTCTTATTTGACATCCTTGGAGAATAAGGCACACAGAAATCACCTGCCTCTCAAAACGGTAAAACTGCCTATGATTGTGAGAGTGGCACCAAAAGCATGAGCATGTCAGAAAATATGTGCATCCTGAGGCAGAAGGAACACAATCACGCCCAGTCTTCAATAATGCATTTCAGGGAAGGGCTGGGCTGCATGCATGTGTGAATGACAGAGCGGGGAACATCATTCAGAGACTGCTTATGTGTAGGCACGTCCTGGCAGCACTTGGTTAAATTGTATGGAAAATATTGATGAAGTGTACCCTGAGGGGCCGTAGTCCTGCCATGTCCCGATCAATAATTTAACCATCTTTTATTATTCTCCTCTCTTCCTCACCAGCCCTGTGTATGGGAACGTAGGTTCCCTCAGACGTTTAATCGTTGGGGCCTTCATCACCAACAAAACAATAAATTAAAGAGTCGAGGAAACACAACACGTACTGCGATTTTGAGGAAGGATTTAATTCCAGGCCAATACACATGGAGATTGCTTTTGAGAGGGGAGGAAAGAAGGGGAAAAAAGATAAATCAGGGGGTTAAATTACTGTTTGTTGTTTTTGGCTCTGTACTATTTCACACACTTTGGGTTTGTGGACATCTCCCAGCTGACAACAACATAACCATTATGTTTTTAATCTCCTGACGTGGAAAATGAGAGGAAAATAAAATTTTCATTACGAGCAGGGACAAGAGAGACAAGGCAGTGGTTAAACATAACACAGAACCATACAGCTCAAATATGTGCGGAACAAATTGTTATTTCAAAGGTTCATCTCCAGTGAATTCCCCCTCTGCAATATCCTCCTGCTTTCGTCTTTCAGCCGGTATTAACTCCTAATTGCCAGTTGATTCAGCAATCACTGGATAATTGAAGGAAATTAACCCTTTCTGATCAATTTGAAGTCATGGAGGACTACTAATGATCACAATCAACATGGAAATCATGGCTCATTACTAATGAATCCAAAAGTAACAGGCTTTCAGTGCCCTCCTTTTAGGTAATGTGTATTATTAGGGAACTAGGAAGTCCTCTCTGCCCTGGATTGCATTAAACACATGTAAGACAAGCATTTTCACATTAGAAACTCAATATCTACTCAGTCTTAACGCAGTGTCTCATTTTGCTCTAGGACACAGTGACATATGACTGCCACAGCTGGAGAATGAACCCACAGACAGGTGACAACTCTACCACTGAGCAACAAGCAGCAAAACCATCATAAACACTGATAGTGCTCTGTAACTCAGTCTTTTAATATCCAGTGTATTTTAAGAGATATTTTCAATAAGTAGACATGTAGCCTGAATGGGGCTGTAACTCAAATTACAAAATGTATTTTTATATTTCTTTTTAAAAATAAGAATGAAGATACAGTATGTCAATATAAGTCTTGACAGACACAGCACTTATTGGTTGGTTGATTATACAGTTTTGCTTATAATGTGCTTGTTTTCTACAGGGTATTAGGAATGAGGAAAAAGTTTCAAACCCTCACAAGAATAGTTAAAGGACTGAAATAGCTGACCTGGGTGTCTTGTAGAGGGTTTGCTAACCTGACATATGAGAAAGACATTTCAGCTTGTACTATCCTGGATATATTTTCCAAGTCCATCAGAGCACCAGTCCAGCGTTTGTGAAGGGCAGAACGTTCAAATACATATTCAGAATTTGATCCAGCAATCATTCTGTCGATAATGTTTATTAGTGTAGTAGGCAGTTGCTCCTGCTTATAAAACACAAACTAAGTGGTGCACCAAACTCTCACCAAAACATGCCTGGTGATGAGTGAAAATATGTAAAACATGCAGAAATGTTTTCAGTATTGGGTTTAGGGCTGCAGCTATCGTTTCTTTTTGTAATCGATTACTCTATCAAATTTTTGTCGATACATCAAGTAATCGGATAACAGTTACATTGCGCTCACTGCTTTTTTTTTTTTTAGCATTGAATCACTACACATTATTATTTTTAGTAACACACAAAACAGAAAAGCCAGGTCACTTAAATTAACAACTTAAGTTTCTTATTTTGAACATTCTGAGCATAAATGGGATCTCAAAATCAAAATCTATACTTTTATTTTTACTCTGGGTCATATCTCGCTTTTTCAGTATTTTTTTTTTAAGTTTGGTTATTTTTATTTTATTTGTATTCATGCTTGTCTCTTTTTGCTGAATTTTTGCCTTTACTACTGTACCATATTGATGAACTTATTTTGCTTACTTTATTTCTAGGACTTGCTTACTTTATTTACTTTATTTCTAGGACCAAATAATATCATACTTAAATACTAAGATAATTTAACTAGCGAATTTACATTTAATAACATATGAAATCATTCCCTACACCTGCTTCCTCGGTGTTTCTTGTTCTACTCTCTGCAATCAAATTAAATGTAAAGTTATTGAATGTGAAAAGTATGTGAACAAAATACACATGATTCTGGGCAAGCTGCCTCCGCATTGATCTACGTTCTGAACCAGCCTTTACACGGAGCCATAATCAAAGTAGGTTATTTACTAGCCCATATCTCAGTTATTGATCACATTAGCTGCTTCTGTTGATGTATCATGAGTGTCATCCTGTTGTGTCGCTCTGAGGACTTGATGCACCGGATGATTACTGTTGATGTGTTGCAGCAGTGACGATGTGCTATCATGCTAAGCTACGTGCTAAGCTAAATCCGTTTGACATCAGACACACTGCATTGTGTTTTCTTTTCGTCTCTTCTTGTAGTGAGTTGGGATGCTTATTTTTGGAAGATACCACTAGAGGCACAAAAGACTTCATACTGTATGTAATTACCTGTTGTGTTTGAAGTAAACTGAGAACATGGTGGTAATTCTGCAAGTAGAAGTAAAAGAAAAATACTTATAATCAATGTCATCATCAAATATTTGATAGCATCTGATCACCAGTGGTCAGACCTCACCATATATATCATCTGCACACCATTTCTAAGGAAAATGTTTTCCTCCGCTCACTATCATCAGTGTCGCGTGGTCATGGTCGAATGAGGGGCCACGTTAACTGATTACCTTCAGCTGACTGTGCTGATGTTGTAGATAAAACACCTGCAAAACTGAGGGTGTACCCTCTAATGCTTCATTGCAAAGTTTTTCCTACCTTGTCAAATCTACTTGTCAGTAGATTATGTGTATGAAAATGCAGCAAATGAACCTAAGCTAACACAAATACTCCCACAAACAAAATCTACCATGGTGTCAGCTCAAGTCACAAGCTTACACAGTCACTAGTTGAAGGAATACATCAAACTTTTTACCCCCATTTCTGGACTTCTAAAATATAAATGATCAGACACTAGCCTGATGGACAGTCATGTTTGTGTCTGTACAGCGTCACTCATTATTTAGATGTTGATGATTGCAATCTTCTCAGTTTGTCTTTTAACCTGCTGTCACAGTTGTTCCTGCTGCAATGTTGACTGTCTCCTCTGCCTCTCCACTCTTCCCAACGGTCATGTGTAGACTGCAGTACATGTCTATGTCACATAAATTCTGTATGACGTGCACAACCAACAAACTGAATCAATGCAGGGGACGTATAGCAGCTATCATGCATCTGCCTTTTTGTAGTTAATAGCAAGTATATTTCCAGCCTTGAGCAGGAAGATAAATATATTTACAGTTTCTTGAAATGAGCCACTGATCTCAACTAAGGCCTCATTATGCTTTTATATCTTGAAAAAAAGATGTTTTTCAACCAGATAGATGTGTTTTTATGAAGTCAATTAAGATCATTTTGACCTTGACAAAACCTGAGTCTTTGGAGTGTAAATGATTAAATATGCTGCTATTTTTTGTGAGTTTAGTTTGCTTTTCAGCAGGTCTTATTGGCCTGAAGTGGTAGAAAATATATTATAGCAAAACTAAAACTGGATAATAATTTGATTTACATATAGCAACACAACAGCTTATGGTGGGATGTTTTGATGCATCATATTTATAGTAGTTTACCTCTGGAGCTTTGTGAATCTGAAGGCAAATCTTGTGCAGTAAAATTATTCAGGTTTCATAGCTTGTTTTCTTTTCCATTGGACTTTCCTTGCAATGATTAATATTGATGTAAAAGCCTTAAGGATAAGCAGATGCAGAAGTGTCTGTAATGTTGACCGATCCTGACCTTCAACTAACAGGTCCTATGCGATGGAAAGAATATCTATATATTTAAAAGAAAATCATATCAAGTTGAAGTCTTTTTAACACCTCTATATGAAATGATTAGAGAAAATCACCACACAGCACATCATTATAATGCAGCAATCTTCGCCACCGTCAACTCCATGTCTTTAAATGGCTGCAGTTAATGACGAGCCTTCACAGCATGTGCTTCCCTCTGACACTGAAAGCAGATCTCATGGACATCTTAATGATTAGAATTATAGAAGATACTGGAAATGACTGACATCTAGGATCAGAGCAGGTCAAAGTGAGCTTTTTTCTTCAGAAAACTAGAGATACATGCAAGACACATGACATGTGACAAAACAAACTCAGATCCATAACTGGGGGATAGGTCAGTGAATGTGACTCCTGATCTCATGCACACAAGTGATAAAGATTTCAGTGAACAAACACAAAGTAACATGACAGAAGTCCTTTCATTGTGCGTTTTAACCTAAGCTGCCATTACAACACGAATATAATTAAATTATGGAAAACACATTTCCATAGCAACCTTACTGCTGATTCGTTCTTTCTTTTAAATTAGCCAATATAACTGGATGCATTTTAAGAAAAACTCTTGACATGAAGCACACCTAACTGCATTTGAAAGAAAAGCTTTAAGCTTCAAAGCTTCGGCAAATTATACAAGTGCCAGAATGTCCCAAAAGTAAAATGAGCCCAATGACCTTTTACCTTGTATCTCCAAATTTTAAAGTCAGTTAAAGTTATCCTTGAGTCAGAGCGGACATTAGCTTAACTTGGATAACCTCCAACAAAGCATTTTTTCTCTCCTATCAAGACATTCTCTATCATACAGACGAGACATTGTATACATACTATACTAAAGGGTGTACAAAAAAGGCAGATGATGAGCTCTTACGGTCAGAGCTGGCATTTTCACAAAAGCTTAAAATGAAAGATAAAAAGGACTGGATGTTCATCAAGCAAAAATACCTTGATTATATTCTAATCTACATTAGGGCGACATTAGCTCACTGCGTAAGGACTCGGCGTGGGGACCAAAGAGTGACCGGCTCAAACCCCGACCAATCCATGCTTGGAAGTTGGTTTGGTAGCTGGAGAGGTACCAGCGGACTTCCTGGGCACTGCCGAAGTGCCCTTGAGCAAGGCACTGAACCCTGAAACTGCTCGGAAGCGCTTCTTCAGGAGCAGCAAGCCATCACTCTGACATCTCTCCATTAGTGCATGAACATAGGACCTGTTTGTGCATGTGTATTTCAACCTATGTATGTATAAAGCATGTCTCCACAACAGAGTGTAAAGAACTGAATTTCCCATGAGGGATTAATAAAAGTATGTCTTCTTCTTCTTTAAGCTAAATCTGAAGAAAATTCCTCTAGGAATTTCCAGAAATGTGTTGAAAAGCAAAGGAGGAACACAGGCTGATACTGGCATTGGTTCACTTTGGCTTTGTTACATAATAATTAAGGATAACCTTAACATGTACTGTGTTTTAGAAAAATTCACTAAAATGAACTTTAATTATGTGCAGCACGGTGGCACAGAAGGTGCACCTGCCTCACAGCAAGCAGATCCCTGGGTCGGGCTGGGCCTTCTGGGTGAGGTTTGCATGCTTTTTCTGTGCATGTGTGGGTTCTCTCCGGGACTCCGGCTTCCTCCCGGAAACCAAAAACAAGCTCATTAGGTTAATTGGTGACTCTAAATCGACCATAGGTTTGAGAGTGGGTGTGAATGGTTGTCTCTCTATGTGGCCCTGTGATCTAGAGGCAACCGGTTCAGGTTGTACCCCGCCTCTCGCCCAATGACAGCTGGGATAGGCTCCAGCCCCAGCTGTTGTGCCCCCCCGCAACCCTGAAAGGGATTCCCGGTATAGAAAATGAATCAATGAATGAGCTCAATTATTGTGTTTATTAAATTAATCAAAGCTGTAAAAAAAAATCAGACTTAGTGAAATTAATTCTGATGAAAGCTCAATGTTTGTTCCGTCTCTATCCTTCAGTTTGTGAGAATCTGATCTGATAGCATTGAGAATAAGTGTACTGTTGGAATCTTGTTAATTAAATTCAGCGACCCCTGTATTTAATGAAGCTTTAACTGTGAATCCACACTCTCCTTCCAGTGTCCTTCAGATGGCACATTATTAAAACACACCAGAGCCTGACAATGGCATGAACAGGAGGTTTCAAAGCGAACATCACACTGCTTTTGCACTGACTGTCCCTGTTTCTAAGAAGTGACGTCAGCCAGTTCAAGGAGGACACTGAAGCTGTGTGTGCATATAAACGTTAGGATTTAGATTGCTGCAGGCGAGGAGGGACCCCTGCTACAACATGGCAGCCCATCTCGACTGTTCAGGGATGCCTCTCACACACTCCCTTCCAGCTTTTCCACTCCGCATGCCAAGCTCGATGACCTTGAGGCCGGTAAGGGACCAGGGTGCCAGGTGACGAGGCTGGTTTGCCAGGTTTTAAACATGTCCTCATCACAGCAGAGCTGGCAGGCAGGTGGCAGCACTCAGCCCTCACCAGTACCACACACACCCACGCATACACACACACACACACACACAGACCCATACAAACACTTGGGTAGTCATTATCTGAAGCTAAACCAATGGTCTCAACCCCCTACGAAAACGCCAACTAATTAGTCCCTGTACAATTCCCAAGCATGGCGAGCGTTTTCCAGAACGCTGTCATCATTATAAATAAGTGAAGAGATGAACAGATAAAAGAGTCATTATGAGGCTCTGACAGGAATTGTGTGATGTGGGTGACATGTTGACTGGCTCAGTGAGGATGTGGAAATGTCCCAGTACTTGGACATCACTTGGCCTATTTGACTTTTCCTAAGTAATGCTTTTATTTGATGTCTAATTTCTGAACACCCATTCTTTGAAAGCACACACTGCTGACATGTGTATAATATCTTCTTTTATATTCTGCATAAAATCACACTCTGTGGTCATGAATAGGTATTGGAAGTGTTCTATTTTTTGGTTATGATGAAAGAAGTGTTACATCCCAGCATTAACAAGGGCCCTGGCTGCACATGACTGAATTAAAGCTATGTCCCAATTCAGGTACTACACCTTCAAGAGTGTTGGTAACATTTTTGTTTGTTTGTTTGGTCTTATTGCCCCATGGTTCTGTAAAAATGTTCCATTGTACAAAAAAGAAGAAACAACAATTACACTTGGTGTGCATAGTATAGCCAACCATAACCCAGGATCAGAGGGAGCTATGCACTCATTTCTTAATCCTAAATAAAACTCTGCTGCCTAAGTGAGGCTGTGGAAAATAGTTTCATGCCAGAAGTCACACAACATGTTGGGACTGAGCACAGACACCAGGCACAAAGTAGTTACAATATGCTGCAAGTGGTGGGAACTGATGATTTTTTGATGCCAATTCCATTCATAAATAATTCTGCTTATCTACGCAATTCTTTAATTGAAGAAACAATATCAAATACGACACTCCTGATAGGCAATGTTAAGCCAATAGACAAATGCACTTACTAAAGGTTGTGCAATATGCGTATTTTTATCTAAAATTAAGACAAAACTCTTTACCACTTTGGCCCCCTATCTACTATTATTTTTGACTTGGTTATCATTTCTACTGCCTGTTCCTGATGAGAACATAACATCTATCAATTTGCAAAGCATGCAGAATAAAGTGGGAGGAACTGATAAGGGAATAGAAAAGCAAAATGACTCATGATATGGTTATTATCGCCTCTTAACTGGAATTGGTTTTCGATCCCCTGTATACTACATCAGCAAGGTCTCTCTCAAGCAAAGATTTACAAGTAGACTGGGCTGTTGAAACTTTCTGAAGAAGAAAGAAGTGCTACATTTTGGTGGAGATCCAAATCTGGATTCTTTTTTTTTTTATAAGGATTTGCTGCAGCTTTACATTTTCTTGGATAACTCAACTAGTTTTAAATGGATTTTGATGACACTTGCATAAAAAGTTAATCTTGGTCAAAGCATAAGAAAGAATTGTTCATATTTGGAAATGTCGTTGCAAAGTTTGTGATCTTGAAGCACTTCTTGATCACTGTTCATTTGTTTAAAATTTAAAAAGAAATTTGACAGTATTCTGATTTCAAAGATTTTTTTTCATAACTGTCTTAAACATTTTCACAGTTGAATAAACATGAGATAAAAACATGGAAATGTTCCATGACTTCTGATTCAATCCATCCACAGAGGTTGTATTTACACAGCAATTATTTAGAAAGAAGTCTGATTGGTACATTTTATAACACTGGAGATAACTTAAGTCAGAAGAAGAGTCTCTGTTTTATCTTGTTTGGATTGACTGTTAATGGAAGCCACACTCTCTTCCACAGAGTAAATCTGATTTTTGTTAATACTGCCTGGAATTGGTGGATTGTATTTTCAGAGTTTTTCCCTGAACAGGTTTTATAAATCCCAGACTGAATGAAACTGTGGGTTCACTTTGTTGCCATCTATAAAATTTCAGAAAATAGCTCTTAACTCTATTTCTTATCTCAATTGTTTTCTATTCCATGGAAAAACCTTCAAGTAAAGCAATACATTCCATTCATCAGAGCCACATTACTTTTTCTGTAATACATTTCTTCCTCAACTGCCCTTTGCATCTCTTTTCTTTTCACTTGTATTTTCAGGGGCTTGTGAATCAGCAGTCTCAATAGCATGGGGTTAAAAGGTTCTGCATGGTGCAGCATGTGACTCTGTAAACATGAAATGTAATTGATTGTATCCGAGGCTAAATGTCATGAAAGGTGCACGCTGTGGCAGCTGGTGCACAAAAGCTCCGCTCTGGAGGAGTCGGGCAAACTGAAAGGACCTCCTGGCAATGATACAAACTGGTCCCACGGCCTACAGCAGAGATGTTGTTTCCAAATGTGAGGCTTAAATCACCGACATTATAGCCTCCTGTTATTTTATATTGTTCCTCCAGTGTGGAAAATGTAGCCACATCGCTCTGACGGTGACGCTAATCCTGGCTGAAAAGCTGGGTGATGACCAAAGCTGGGGGCAACAGGGTTCAGTGACTTTCAACCAGCAGTAGGTGAGCTGTTATCGGGGTTGAGAGGCTGGGAGGGTAAATAGGTCATGGCATGGTAACACTGATCTGTTTGGAAGCAGTGCAGGGAGAGGACTTGGATGTGTATGCTGCATGTGTAAAGAGAGGACAAAGGCCAAAGAGGGAAGAAAGCTGGTAGGGTTTTGTTGAGCAAACAAGGAGAAAAAGTACAATAGAAACAAGCAAAAGTGACTGGAAGGAAATAGAGCATCTAGTGATTCTCATGTTGATGCCACATACTGATACATCTACAATGTGCAGTTATCTTAGTCTGTTGATTTTAAGGATGATCATTTCAAATATCCAATCAGTTTGTGGTTGGTATGCCATGGATAGAAAGGTATTTTGGTAATATGTCATATGTTCTAAAGAGCTTGTGAGAAGTAGTGCACACATGGATGCACTGCATTGATAACTCAGGCTGCTTTAAAACAGAAAGTTTGTCTGACTTGATGTAGGTCAGCTGTGATTATACAGACTGTCGCAGTTTTCAGTTTTTTTGGTTAGTTTTCACATTGCTCTTTGCTATTTTTGAGTATTCACTTGGAAACTACTCTTGCATTGGACAACACAACTTGCGTATTATTGATTTGTCTGCTCGACTTGATTTTAAGCATGCAACAAATCATTATTAACCCTGCAGTGCAGATGGATTCGTCTGGTTCATTGTGTGAAATCAGACAGATCTATCTTGCCAAGCTTGATCAAGAGCGGCATGGCCATGAGAGTCCTTCAGAGGAGGAAAATTATTAAAGTTAAAAAAAGTTATGGGTAAGACAGCAGGGAGTGTCTACTCATACAGATATTTAGACTGCATTTTCTTCATTACATGAAGAACAAATACCAACACTACAAACTTCTCTGTAGAAAGAATATTTTCACTCCACTTCTGACACTTTTTGCTGAGAGTTTGTTTTTGTTTGTTGTCCTTTAGACCACAGCAGTAGGCACACCTACTACCTCATATGACAAAATGAGGCATGTCTGTTTTGCTTTTCAAGAGTCGGTCCATACCCAAGCATGGACTATGGGCTCTTTACTAGCTGGACTTGTGAAATAAATTGAATGGTCTATCTGGTGTATCAGGTTATAGCATCATATCAGGGACTGAAATAACTTTAAACTGAATCAAGACAAATGACTTTATGAAAAAGCTCATTTTAACTCATAAAATCACAGAAGAAGGATAAGTTATGCCCCTGAAGAGACACTGAAGAGAAACCTCTACATCTCAATCAATGACAGTATTACTGGTGCAGAAGTTTGCACTTAGCAGCTGCCAGCAGGGGTAGCATGGGTTAATGATTAATGTTGTATGTCAACAGCAATGCATGTTTCCTGCCAGTTTCTCTCATTATTTTGTCTTTCCTGTGACATTTTCTTAGAGCTGCCTGTCACATAGAGAAGGACCATGTTTACAGTGGCTGGTCTAAAAAGTGGCTTATTAAAACAAAAAGTCTAGTTTATGCTTTGAGCATAAATTCAAGTTGAGCTGTATCGCAACTACAGATATATACGGGTATCTTCTTCCTGTATACTGACTAACAGATTGTAAAGATATCATTATTAGGACTGCATGAGATGTAATTTGATATCCAGAGACATGTACAGTAGGTAGAAAATTCTGTGAACCATAGTGATGGCATTTTCTTTCTTGATACACAGCTTCTGACGGTAATTTTTAATCCTCCGTTTTTTTGTTAATGAGGGAGCTGTCACAATGATCCCATCTTGGTAATGGGTCTAACTGGCTATTGTTCGTAATAGGATTTCACTGGTCTGCATGCTCTCTGATCTGGATTTATTGGCCTGTGTGGCTGTCTGTGCCCTTGACTAGAGGCCCACATTACCCGCCTTTTCCCTTCGCCTCCATCTGTATTCCTTTTTTGCTTATTAGGCATAGCAGAAAGTAATTATTTCTCAGTCATTCCATTTGGTTGGCAGTGGGAGGCAGACTGGAGGCAAACCTCTTCTGCAGACTAATCGGCTCAGAGCAGAGGTGGCCTCTACTACAAACAAGTGCATGTGAATGTCTGAGTCTCAGCAGCCAATACAATGTGCCTCATAAGGCGGAGCACCAAGGGGTCTTATTTAAAAGCTGACTTTGGTATTCCCCTTATGTTCAGCCAACTCTTTGCTATTCCCGCTCTGTTTTCTGCTTGCCTTTTCCCCCTCATCATTATGTCTTCATCATTTGTTTCTCTCTGCCTGATTGCTGACTCCCTCCTTTATATGCTCTCCTCCACCCTGCACTAATTTCTCTCAACCTCCTCTTAATCCCTCTCCGTCCTTTTTTGCACTTTTCCACTCACTCTTCATTCTCCCTAAGTCATTCCGACTCCCTCTGTCCACCTCACCATCCCCGCCCCCTTGGCTGTCCCCCCATAATAGCCTGCATCTCCACTGGCTCCATCTGTCATGACCATGAAGGGCACGATGCCCGCTGCTCAGCCCAAACCTCGGAGCTGCCACTCTGGCCACTGGACTGAACACGCTGGCATATGTGTTATTCAGAAAGAATGGCGCTACAGGACTGTGAGCCACACAAACACACACACAGCCAGGTGGTGTGTCATGCATATGCAAAAACAAAAAAAAAAACAATGTGTGTGCATCTGAGCCAAGAACACAGTATCAGTGCAAAGGTTGACACACACACCAGCATTGAGGAGTGTGTTTAAGTGATCTGTTAAAGTGCCCTGATTACTTTTTTGTAATGAGTGAAACTTTAGCTTTGAGAGTCAAATCAAAACGCAAATCAAAGTCACAACTGGATAGTTTCTTTCCCACGCTAATACAGCTAGACATATGCGCACTACTGTTGACCGCTGATATACAAACCAATCCAAACCAATCCAACTTTATTTGTTAAGCACTTTAAAAAACAACCATAGTTGAAACAAAGTGTTGTACAGGAGAATAAATAAATAAAATACGAGATAAAAGAATAGACATAAAACATAAGTAAAATGAATTTTCAAAGACAAGGAACAATTTAGGTGGCAGGGTCATTGACCTTGTTCCACCACTGGAGGTGTGATTCATCCTTTGTTCCTGAGTGGAGGGGCTTTAAAGGATTATTTGTGAGAGAAAATCAAAATTGAATTGTTATAACAGTATGGAGGAGATATAAAGTGTTTCAGTGCCCCACTTCTGTTCGGCAATGATTTCTCCATCTTGACAGAAACAGCTTCCTGTTCGCTTTACATTTCTGTAAAACTAGATGCCACTCTGAATTGTTCATCCCCTCTGCAGTCAGATTACTTCAATGCTCTTTGGTTTTATAGATTTTATATTTTCTATCGACTTTAACCCTCTCCATTGCACATGTTTAATCAGAATGAATGTTTTGTTGAGTTTTAATTATATTGTCGCATATTTTATCAGATCTGGGCCCGTATTCCTAAAGATTCTGAGAATCCTCTCAGAGAGCTCCTAACTTAGCCTAAAAATTCCCAGCAAGGAGTCTTAGCTTACGGGTGATTCCAGAACACTCTCAGAGAACTCTGAGTAAGGAAAGGACAGAAACTCCTATCTTAGTGAGGAGGTGTGGTTGACCTCGTTGCTAGGTATGAGTCATCATTTCCAAAGCTGTGATTGGTTGATCCTAAAAGCTGGATAAAAAACTAACTTTTGGTGATAATTGATAAACTTAATCATGGAATCTAATCTTATGAAGACTGTGTAATTGTAAATAACATGTCACATAAAAGAAAATACATGTTAAATGAATAGTAAACTGTACTATAAAATAATCCTACTGAATGTCCACATATTCACAAAGTGATGGTTATATTAATCTGCTTTTATTAATTGCATGTTTTTGTACTTTCAACTATCAACATCTCAACTTAATTTGGTATTAACTAGTGTAACACAGCAGAGCTTTCATTTTCATTTTTCATTTTCATTATTTATATCATTCAGAAAATAAAATCCAATACAAAAAAAAAAATAAAATTCTCCAACATTTGAATGAAAAGGAGCAGAAAGAAGAAAAATCTTACTTAGTCTGCCCCTCTCTCACAAAATATTAACTAACAATACAAATGAACAGGAGCTGCAGGCCAACATGCCTTTTTACATTCACTTTTCTTATTTTCAAAAACAACCAACAAAATAAACAAACAAGCAAAAAGATCACATATTCATTCATGTTTTGCCACAAAGCAAATATAGCAAAACATTTATAAACATCATGTTTCCCTGTATTAATGCAACATACTGGCTTTAACGCTTTTTTTAAAGACAAAATTTGATTTGGCTTCTTTACTTTCTTTGTTCTGATTATTCCATAAATTGATTCCTCTCACAGTAAAGCAGCGCTCCTTCAGTTTAGTTCTAAATCTTGTTTTTTTTAATATTTCAAATCCTTTTAAATCACAACAACTTTCTCTTTTTTCAAACCGGTTCTGGATGTTGCTTGGTAAAATGTTTCTATGAGCTTTATACATAATCTGCAACATACTGAGATCTACTAACTCACTTAATTTCAACAACTGCAATTTAATAAATAATGGGTTTGAAGGATCTCTATATTGACTTCTACTGATAATTCTTATTGCTCTTTTTTGTAAAATAAAAATTGGTTGGATTGAAGTTTTACATCAATTCCCCAAACTTCAACACAATAGGTCTGATATAGAACAATCAATGAATTATACAAAAGGTACAAAGCTTTGTCATCTAAGTAATCCTTAACTTTGTGTAACATAGCAATTGTTTTTGCTATTTTAACTTACATTCCATTAATGTGTGATTTCCATGTTAGATTTTCATCAATAATAACACCTTTCACCAATGTCCTTGATTGCTGACAGGTGTATGAGAAGTAGGCTTGTCTGGCTTTTACATCTGCTCCACCATTTTGTCCTCTGCTTAGGGAACTCCTAAGCTGCTTAAAAGTCCTCTTCCCTGCTCCTAATAGATCTCACCTTAGGAGCACTCTTAGGAGCTAGGATTCTTTTGGAATAGCTTTTATCTTTGCTAAGATCTACTCTTAATTTTTAGGAGAAATTCTAAGAATTTTCTTAGAATTTGGCCACTAGGAGCGACTCTTTGCACTAAGAATCTTTAGGAATACGGGCCCAGATTATTTAGGAATAATTTATTTACATCAAGGTTTGGTCAAGGCCTTGTTTTGTCCTCAGCTTTGTCTGTTGTTATGTTACTGTTTTGTTTGTTTGTTTTGTGTAAGCTGCTCCAAAGTAACTCAAGAGGGATTAATAAAGTTTTTTTAAATTAAATTGAAATTGAATTCTTTGACTCCTCTCTCAAACCAGTGAGGTCAATGTATGTTTATGAGCTGCTTTTTCATAAAAGCAATTCTTACTGAACAAAAGCTACTTTCCATTTTGTATTGTGTAACATAAAAGTAGACAGGAAGAAAATCCTTGGAGCGTCTGCACTGTTTCTGGTGTTGTCTCACATATTGGCATACAGTATATATGTGTATGCACACAGTGAGCAGATTCAGGCTATGACAGGGGTCTGCATTGCACTGTGAAAATATCTTTTCTGCTGATTTTTTTTTAAACAGATTAGACAAGTACAAAAGCAAGAAATGTGATTTCAAAAGTTCTCCTTATATTGTTTTCATTATAACAACTGTGGCATGTTGAGGTACAAACACTGTGGAAATGTGACGGCTGCTGCATGTGTCAGCCTTATCTCACAATACCACGACTAACAAGGATGCAGAAATGCTTGTTTTATAGATTTAACTTTCATAAAGCCCAAACAAGATAGTGAGTATATCTTCTTATTTTATTGACTTTAAATGTCGTAGATCATTAACAAGAAAAGGCAAAAAGTCACAAGCACACATGCACAGTGTAATACATGCCTGCATGCGCATATGTAAGCATGCATCACACAGTAGTAATAAATGAACAAGGATCGCAGACGGCAGATGTGAACAGTGCATATACAGCAAACAAGCATGTGAGCATTGTATGCTAGCTGTGAGCACAGTTTTAGCTGGTAATCAGGCAGTTTCTGACAAAATCAAATTATCAGCAAAAATGTGAAAAACAGCCTATCTCATGGTGTTAACAAATGTGTTTGCGTTCAAACTTTCAGTGGATTTTAATCTTTGGGACCCTTTTCAAAGTCTGTTCATGTTTTACATTTCAAAAACTTTCAGAGATTTCAAAATATTCATTGGATACATAAGTTGACTGTACTTAGTGTTGGCTAATGGTTTCTTCAGCAAAACATTCAGATCCTGCCAAACTCTATTTGCATATTATTTTTAGAGCAAAGTTGTTTAAAGCTTCCAGTCATCAAAAGTCTGTTTTAGGTTTGGCC
Source organism: Scarus forsteni (assembly GCA_036419115.1). Classification (NCBI taxonomy): domain Eukaryota; kingdom Metazoa; phylum Chordata; class Actinopteri; order Labriformes; family Labridae; genus Scarus; species Scarus forsteni. The sequence goes on from JAZDUH010000136.1 coordinate 30,899,747, forward strand.
ATCACACACAGTTTGGATATTATCAGTGGTTTTGCACTTGCAACAAAGAATCACCTGGGAAGTTTCAAAGAACCTGGGTGATCATGAAATGTATCTGGACAGTTGATGAAGTTCTGACTTTTGCAAACTGAATTTAAGTTTTGAGTACGGTGAAATTTCAAGAGACATATATCTGATCATGACACTTTTTCACCAAAATGTCAGAAACACAGCAGCTGTGAGTGTTTGCCTGGAGAGATGCATAGTTTGAAGGTTTGGAGGTCAGACTGCTGTGTATTATACGCACTTTAAGAATGGACATTTTAAAACAGAGAATGCATACTATTCTTTTAAAGTTTGCTATGAGCTATACGTTTAAAGTGCTTTGACATGTACATGTGCTTTACCTCCACTCACACACAGACACTATGTGTATTCCTGACAGCTTTGCTTCCCTTCCTATAATCAATATCAGGCCTCTTAATTGAGCACTTTTCCTGCTTTAACCTGAAACCCGAGAGCAACAATTGAGGTAAACGTGGGCTCAGCCACACTCCTACACAGAGTGAGCACAATCAGGATGAGAGGACTCATGCATGAATAGATATATGGAGGTAAGACAATCCTGATTTGAGTGGAACAGGAGAGCAACAGTGTTGGGAGGAAGCCAAATGGGTGACCTTGAACGGTTAAGAATTTGTACATTGCGGTTCTGAGCATTTGTGTGAGCAACTGTGTGACAGAGAAGTAAGAGTAGAAAAAGGTCCCAATTTTTTTTACAATTTAACTTAATTTTGCATATTTATTTTATTTTATTTATAAATTGCCTTTAGCTAGCTCTTGTTTTGACGAACCAACAGCCTTTCTTATTACAATTATACTTCAAACTTGATAACCATTATAACAGAGAATTTCATTACAAAATTTTGCATAATGGCTGACACTCCTCAATCACTTTACAGATAAGTTGTAAGGTGAGCTCATCCAACCAAAATCTAACTGGTCAAGAAATCATATGGTTTCTCACATAGTAAAAGGAGCTCAAATCATTATTTGCAGGATTGAAAGGGAGATCTGGTGTATTTCATTTTGAGCGCTAGGGAATTTAAGAATATCAGATGAAACTAGAAGTGCTCAGAGTGAACAAACCTCCGCCAAGACATTTACACTGATGGAAAAATTGTTGTCAAAAATGTGGAAAACTGTCCTAACTTTCACTGTTACCTTTTCCTTAAAAATTCTTGGAATCACATTTGGAATACCACCAAAGATAAATCTTGTCTCCCTTGTAACCTGAAAAACTTTCTCTGAAAATGTCATTCAAATTCATGAGAACTTATTAAGTTATTATCAAGACAGTGCGAAACTGTCCAATCTTGCGATGTGAACGAATCCTTAAAAGAATCCTGGAACATTATTTAGATCACAATTTGATGATCAAAACACAGAGTCGAGATTTTTTTAAAAGGACTTGGTAATATTTGAAGTTTGGGGAGTTTTTACCACATTTTAAATAATAACTTTGTTAACAATGTCTTGTCTTGATTTAAACACTTATGGATCAGCATCTCAACAGATAATAAATCATCTAGATTTATTATTTTCCATTTGTATCTGAGCCTTTTAACTGTTGAACCAGTGTTTTGATACTGGGCACCTCTTACTTTTATTGTAGTGTACACTTTAATAGTAGCTCCTAAACATGTAAAGGACCATAATATGTGTTCTCTTGATGAACAATGGATGAATTAATTATTATTTCCATACTTAAATCGTGTAAAAATAGAATAACAAAGGAGGAATTGAAGGCATAGTGCTGTCCTCTTTCAATCTGTGGCTTTTCGACAAAGTAAGGAGATGAGTAAACGTTCCAGTGACAGATGCAGACAGCAGGACTAAATACTATGATAAAATACAGAGGACATTTTATGTTCATGTTGTGAAATCCTGTGACATTGAAAGGAAAATCTTCTGCCACATTTCAGTATTAACTGGTGGTGTAAAAAATGTACCAGCTGCCAGGCTTAATTACACTTCAGACACTCTTAAGTGTTTCTTTTTGAAGGTTATAAGGATACAAAAATATATATTCATGTGTCATAAGCTTTTTTTTTGCCATGATGCATGTGTTAAGCAAAAAACCCTGTGAGCCTGTAGACCCCCCGTCAATGCTTAGAGCTATTTTAGCATACAAAATAACACATCTCTGCACATCTCTATTATCAAAATGATGAGGAAAAACTGTGCTTGGATGTTTGAGTGTGTTTCTTCAATGCGTCCCATAGCTTGACATTTGCATCCACCTTGTTACTACAGCCACCCACTTCACTGAAGAGAAAACTAACGTCCAGATGTCAGTGAATACCATAACACATTACTTTACACTGTCACTTACACCAACACCATTTAATAGTCCTTGTAATACTTCTCTAATTAAAAACTCTGAGGATTTCCTGCCATATCTACAACTTGCACAGCAAATTCAATTAATGCTGTTGAAAAGGATGGACAGTGCTGCTCTATAATACAGCAAGGAAAAGAATTAGAGTTCTTTTCCTATACAACAAAATGAAAATTACATTACATAATGGACAATTATGTAAAACTGAGTCTTTGTTGCTCTGTAAAAATACTCTCCATGTACAGACATCCCTCGTATTAGTATTAGTAAGAGATTTTGAAGGAAAAAAAACAACAACAGCAACACAAACTATCGGTTCAAGTGGGTCTGTGAGAATCTGGAGAAGACTAAACCTGGCCCGAGGGACTGCTGCAGAAAACGTTTTGGTTTTATAACCACTTTTATAAAAGGGAACACAAAAGCAGCCAGAGGAAAATCAGATTATTAGGATCACTATGCAAATGTGTACTTGAGAGAGGCATTCATATCCCTGCCATCTTTTTGTAGAAGAGGCTTGGAGAGCGAGAAGTAACACTTCCTTGAGGGCATCTGTGTCGTTCAGCCAGCACGCTAATATTAGCACCAGTATAGTAAATATCTCCCATTCCTTTTGTCCGCTCAGTGTGTGCTGCATATATATGAATGTATGTCGTGATATAGCATTGGGTGCTGTGATCCTATCAGTACACATAGTGGGATGAACAGTAATTGCTGTCAGCTTGTTGATGTGAAGCAATTGTCGTTGTTTGCACACATACACACTTCAGATAAACATAGTTCTCCACTCATATAATATATAAGAATCCCTAATGAAAGTATTTTGCACATACAGTCTGATTGGCTCTTTTCTTGGGAAAATTCAACAACTTTTCTGTCCAGGAAAATGAAAATGGGTGTGGTTTGTTAGCAGCTCTTTAACAACATTTAATCCACTGTCTATATACAGTCATGGAAAAAATTATTAGACCACCCTTGTTTTCTTCAATTTCTTGTTAATTTTAATGCCTGGCTCAACTAAAGGTACATTTGTTTGGACAATTATAATGATAACAACAAAAATAGCTCATGAGAGTTTAATTTAAGAACTAAGAACTATTCATTTTCCATGGTTTTCTTGATAATAACCAAAATTACTTAAATTCTTACATCAATAGCTATGGCATTGTACCGCCAGAAACACTACTTTTAAGCATTCCATGTTTTCTTTTCTGTTTGCTTTAAACACATGATACACACAAGAGTTAATACTTGATTGCATAACCATTGTTTTTGATGACTGCAGCCATGCGTCTTGGCATGCTCTCCACCAGCTTCTGACATTGTTCTGCTGTCACAGCAGCCCATTCCTGTTGGACAAATTCAAACAAATTTTCTTTGTTTTTGGGCTTGTGGTTCTCCATTTTGAGTTTGATGATTTTCCACAGGTTTTCAATTGGATTAAGATCTGGTGATTGAGCAGGCCAAGGCATGGTGCGAATGTTGTGGTTCTCCATCCAGGCTTTAACTGACCTTGCCGTGTGGCAAGGGGCATGTTGTTGGAAAATCCAGTCATTCGAGGCAGGAAAGAGTTTTCCAGCTGATGGAAGAAGACTGTTTTCAAGGGTAGTCCTGTACATGACCTGGTTCATTCGGCCTTCACACAATTGCATTTGCCCTGTTCCACTCAGACTGAAACAACCCCAGATCATGACTGATCCACCCCCATGTTTTACTGTAGGGGCAAGACAGTCTGGGTTGTAAGCTTCTCCAGGCTTCCTCCTAACCAGTAAGTTGGCTGGAGTGGGCATCAATTCAAAATTGGATTCATCACTGAAAGAACCTTAGCCCAATCATCAACAGTCCAATCCTTGTGGTCTCGAGCAAAGAGTAACCGGCCTTCCTCTGCCTTTCATTGATGAAGGGCTTCTTGCGTGCTCTGTGTGACTTCAAACCAGCTTCAACAAGTCGGTTTGAACTGTCCTTGCTGAACAAGTCACATTTCTCGACAGTGCCCACTCATTTTTAAGGTCCCTGGAGGTCTGGCGATTCCTGACACAGGAGCGGATGAGTGCACAGTCATCTCGTGGGGTAGAAAGACGTTTCCTGCCACGGCCAGGTAGCAATTTGGTAGTGCCATGTTCAGCTTGTTTTTTTTGTTGTAATGAGCGGCTGTCTTGGAGATCTTCAGTTTTTTCGCTACCTGTCTCTCACTCATGCCAATTTCCAGCAGTGCCAAGATGGCTGCCTTTGTGGCTTCACATAATTCTTTTGTTTTAGGCATTATGTGAGAGCTGACAACTTCTGAGTTGTGCTACGGCTAGAATGTAAGCAGGAAACCACTCTAGGCCTTTGCATGTGCAGTGCTGCTTGTGACATGAAATGGCCTCTTATATACCCTGGGAATCAATTAAGCTTAAGAATGTCAAATAGGACATAAAGTATTATGTGACCAGCTGCATTTTTTGTTGTGTTCATTGTATTATACGTTTTGTGGTACCAGATATTAGAATGAACAAGAAATTGAAGAAAACAAGGGTGGTCTAATAATTTTTTCCATGACTGTATGTTAGGATCACCAAAATACTTTGGTACTATGGGTTTTGTGCAAGTGAAAAATCTGATGAATTTAATGTTTGCACTGCAAATCACATGATATTAGCTTTGAGTCCGTGTCTGACTAAAGGCAAATATGGAAAATGAAGGCTCTCTTAACCCTGGTGTGATGTTCATATTGTTATGTTGGTGGGTCTGGTGGACACCAGGTATGGTATATACTGCCTAAAGGGGCCATTTGTGGGGAAAGGCCTTCTGAGCAGAGAATCTTTTGGTCATTTTGATCAGCTGTGATAAGGACACACACTGGCAAAGCTACAGTATATACAGTATATTGTATCCCACCCCCAGTTCTCAGCTGGGATAGTTTTATACCGCTTTCCCACTGGCTGAAAAACCCATTCAAACACTCTAACAATCAACTCCTGTTGGCAATGGGACAGGGTCAGATCAGCATCAGATCCAGGTCAGCTGACCCTGCAGGGGACTCAGGTTTTTACCAGCTCACCTTCGATCGGCTTGAGCGGGAACATCACATTCGGGTCAATGTGTTAATCTACGGGATGACGCTGGCATAAAGTGTCCAAGGTATAATACTGAACCAATTCCTTTGGGCAACAAATTCCAACTGCCTTTGTATCATCAGCGCTGTAATGTCATTCAGTCTGCACTGAGATGGTACATTTTGAAAGAGGGACAAAAGTACAAAGTATGAACAACATTTGACCACTGTGTCCATGGCTTCCATGCTCCTTTCCATTGTTTACCTGGCTGAATTTCTGCATGCTGATGCCATCAACATGACGACATCAGCTTGACACATTAAAGGGAAAAAAAACAGCCACGCAGCTAGTCTGCTACCGATTAGACCTGGGTCTGCCAGCAGTAGGAAAAGAGTCACTTGCTGATTGTTAACAGGTTAACCCGAGTTGAAAAAAAACACGCTACCCACTAATTTTAGTGGGAAAGTGGCTTTAGAAAAAAAAGACCAGTTCTGGCAATACAGAGGGTAAACTGTGTGTGAATGTGGGAGTAGATGTGTCAGTGCCTGAATTTTGCAACAATTTTGCTGCTTTGTGCAGGACTGGCAGGTGCACACAGACACACATTCAAGTGTGCTCGCCGGGCATTCGGGTGAGGGTGTACAGCGTTTGGTCATTAAATATGTGTTCTGATATATGTTTTTCACAGAGAAAGAGCCAAGGCCAGCGAGTATGAGTGTGGAAAAATAATCAATAGCATCATTTTCTTCTGAGAAAAAATGAAAACAGGTCCTAACAGCATCATTAAAAGTTGTGTATAGTCCTGTGATCTAAGTGAAGGTCAGGTTGGTGACAGGAAGTGAATTACACAGGTCAGGAATTTTTGGGAATATATAAAATGAATAAGTTACATTCCCACAGTTCAACAATTCATTTCCTGTCTCAGGAACATCTAGTGTGATTTCTAAAATTTAAAGAAAATAGATTTTTTTTATCCAGCAGACTGACCTACAAACCTCTTACTATATGGACAGCCAAATAAAGTTACTTGTTGTATACTATGGTACACCTTTTGGGAACCGCTGGTCCATAACAGCATACAACACTTAAAGTATGATGGCTAACTGTGGCCTCTTCAGGGGAAATGATGAGCCTTTGGTCAAAACCAACAGTATTTGCACATTGTGAAGTCTAACTGAGCTCATGTGGCCCTGAACTTTGATTTGTCAAGATTTTGGCCTTACACCTTTACTTTAAGCTTTGTTGTTTACTACACCTGTACCATAAGCTATGTGTTCTCTGACCAAAACTGTTAGCTCTGTTTTTGATTTGTTTTTACTCTAAGGTCCCCACTTCTCTCTACTAAGCTCTGTTCTGTCTTCTTTAGATTTGCTTTTGTCTCCATCCTCTCTTGTTTGCTTCGTTTTGGTCTTTATCACCCCTATAAGATGATCATGTTTGTTCCTGGTCTCCACCATCCTCTAATTCATTAGTTCTTAATCTGGACAAATCAATTTACATACATCATCCAAAATGATAACATACTAGGGGCATACTTCTTCAAGGGTTTCTGCACAAGAATGCATGTGCAAGCTCATTTTATCTTGATTTTATCCATGAAGAAATTAAAATTGGTGGTGGTGGGAAGAAGTGGTCCTAAAGCAATGTATTAAATTCTTTATGCGTAGGTCCCACATCTTAATCAGCTTGTCTTCGTGAGAACTAGGTGGGGCTCTGAGGGAAAAGATAGGGAACCATTGCTCTGTTTGTTCTGTTTTGCCCTCCACATTCTCTTACAAGCTCCATTTTGGTTTCCAATATATCCCCTTTTTTCTGAATGGTCTCAAACATTCACTTTTGTTGGTCTATGGCCTCATCTTTATGTTCTAGTTGCCACAGTCCACCATCTTTATATAGTTTTTTTTGCCTTTGTCTTAAATCTTTCCTTGCTCTATTTCTGTCTCCTTTGTCTTTTGAACCCTGCTCTGGTGTCTAATCACCCAGTTGAGCTCTTTTTCAGACTTCACCATCCACTTGTAACCCTGTCAGCTATCCATAGTATTGATTTAGCCCTTTTTGGTCTTTAGCATCCATTTAGTTACATTGATGGCTAACTGATTGCCAAACTGTCGTACATCTCGTATCTTGTTCCCATGCTGAACTTGCAAAGATAATGTACCTACTAAATATGGACATCAAAAGTTGCCAAAAAAGGCATAGTGTGTCAGTAAGGTTAGCCAAATAATCTAGAGAGAAGGGGACAAAAAAGGCCATTTTACATTTAAAGTTGTTTAAACTGCAGTCAAATGTTGATTTACGCAGCTCAAATCCTCCAAAATTGTCTACTGTACTCCAATGGAGCATTTCTTTGTGAGTAAGGTTAATATACTTGGCTTTTCGGCCTTGAGAGTAGTTCAAATGCCTCCCTCTTTGTGGACCATATGTGTAAGGCCTCTTCCTTTTTTGTGAGTCAAACAGCCGGTGCAGTTTTAGCTGTCCGTGTCTGGCCAGCTGCCCTTGAGGTCCCCTGGGCCGACTATCTGACAAGATACTTAATCGTTGCTGTGGGTGTGTGGGGCTGATCTGTCAGTAAACTGTATACTCCTGTGAGATAAATGTCTTGAGGTGGTGAAGAAGTTTAGCTACTGTGTGTCTAGATCTCCCCTTGGGTTTTATTGGTCAAGAAGCCAAGTGCACAAGTGCCTCTCAAACATGGTGGATATAAAAAGAATTGTAGACCTAAAATGTCTATTCTCACAAAAAGTGCTTGCATGCCTTTTGAGGAATTTGGTTTAGTATTGTAATTAAATTGATCATACTGCCTTTTGAGTGGGTGATTCTGGATGTCAAATACTAAGGCCAAGGTCTTGTGAGTGTGCCAAAATAGATTAGCTGTGTCTCAAATCCGGGGATACATCCACTGAAGAGTTTATTTTAAGAACAATTGTTTACCACAGCCCACTAGAGGCTTCTGCAAATGCAGGTGACAAATGCATCCTTTTAACAAGACAGAAAAGTTTACTGGATTTGCTGTAGGCTTTTATTTGGCTAGAATTATTGGGAACTATACAAAATAAGATGGCTGACAATGAAGCTGGAAAAGAATAAGCTCTTATTCTCAGGAACTGGTTTCAACTTAAGAAATAGTGACAAATAACAATGTCAAAATTCAAAAAGGCCATTAAAATTCATATTATCTTTGAAATAATAGGCAATATTACATGAAATGTGGTAGTAAGGAAGCAGCTATACATTTTACTGGATGATTTTATACTTGGAAGGGTTAGTATATGAGCACCTGATCACAATGTCCTTTGTGAACCAGATCCTTCAAATTTTGTTTAGGCCTGAGAGGACTGCCCTAACTATGAAGGCTGTGTAGTATGCCACCTCTGCGATGGAACACAGTCAAATCCTACTCATGGAAAACAATGGCCAGATTGTATAACAAATGTTCCAATCTGATTCTTTGTTATTGGAGGAAAATGCATCTTGTAAATTATGATACGAAAACATACTGCATTTAAGTTGCAAATTTGTGAGGCTCATACAGGATGAATATATTTCAAATGAAAGAGTTCAATCTCAAAATGATGACACAGATAAAATCCAGCCAGTGACTATTGGTCAAAATGATTTAGTGGTCCATTTCTAAAAGTTTACTGGGTATATTTTACATTCTTGTGTTGTAACTAGAACAACAATGAACAATCACAGGGGGTTGCTCAAAGTCAATTTGAGAAAGAGGAAGTATCCAAAATCCCCACATTGCATTACGTATTTTAAGAGTGCTTCCAGAGGAAAGACAGCTGTAGTTAAACAATTTGGAGTGCTTTTTGATTTTCAATAGTCTCTCGTGTGTTTTTTTACTTTCTTTACCATCATGACTTCTTAAGAACTTAAATCTATTGACAATACAACCTGTGAATACTGTATTTAGTTACATTTGGACAAAGCCAATTGATTAATTGGTCTGGAGATTAACATCGTCAATGGATTCAAATTCGGTTGAATAGATAATAAACGGTGCCTACCTCCATAAACATTTAATCTATCAAGTCATATGCTTAATTATTTTCCCATGTTTTTTAAATGAAAGTTCTTTTTCAAGAGTGTAATAACAGAAGAAGATAATGAGAGGATAACCTCACATTATACTTCAACAAAGCTCCATTTCAGAGAGAAAACTCAGAGGAGCAAATAATGGATTAATACTTAAAATTCTTATATAATAAATTCTTCTCTACCAGTGAGTTAAAAAGACGGCATTAATAAGACTTCTCCAAGTCTTTACATTTTTGGAAGGTTAAATAATCAGGTTTTTCCTTCCCACAATGAAATAACTACACCAAAACATTCAATGAAAGATAAAAAAAAAAAATGACCGCAAACCTGATGCTTTAAATAATTAACATCCACATGCTAATGTTATTACTCACAAATGTTATGATGAAGAAGAATTCATTGTACCTCCCTTCCCAAACAGCAGACACTAAAAAATAGCATAAAACATCACTGTTGTAGGGGAGAGGATTCTCAGCTATTGTTGCATTGAATCATACCTGAATTAAAGATTATGTCATGGGTGCTGTACAAAAATCAGAGGGGCCCATAGTTTAAATCAACTGCTAATTTCTGGGCACGTTACTCAAGATGTTCTGTGTCTTTTTGTGGAGACAAAAGCCAGTGCCACAGCTCCACACAGTTGTCATGCTAGCTGACAGTCTTGTCACCATTTAGCCATTCATACTAATCACATGACTGAAGGCTATAAAATACCCAGCAGAAAGGCAACAGATCAGTATCAGGTGATTTAAAAAAAAAAAAAAAAAAAATCAGTGGGTTGCCCAGTTTCTGTAAAAGCATCAAAAGTGATTGGTTAATGAACCGAATAAGTAATGTTGAAGAGAGAGAAATTTGTTTTCTTGCCCATATTAAAAAATTACATCGGTTACATTATGAAAGTGAGTTGAAATTCATACACTTGTTCTTTTGAATTATTAAACCATTTGCCCATTGATTAAGTTAAAAGTATATGTCAGTTTATCAATAATTTTGATAATTCACAAAAATAGAAGCAAGTTTTAGGTAAAACATTTCATTTTGTAAGATGTCCTTACAGAGGGATTATTTATTGCATTGCACCTTGAGATATTTTTGTACTGCCTTGTTGAGCAAATATTAACCAGTTGTCAAAATAAAACGTGAAACATGGTCAATCTGTGATAGGTAAGTGAGTAAAGTGTTGCCTGATCAGGCCTCCCTACTATCCATTTAAGCATTTGTAGCAGAAACAGGGATTTGGAAAAGCCCTGTAATTCAAAGACAACCTTCAACTGTCTCATATATATTTCAGTGTTACTATTAAATGCTTTGGATGCCATGTAAAAATATTGAAACAAAATGAGCATTTATCCACACTCATCTTTTCAAAGTGCTGTATCAAAACAATTTACAAATTCAATTTCAAGGTGAACTGGGGACAGCCCCCTCCAGAACACAGTGACTGAGAGCACTGCATCTGTTTGGAAAAAACAAAACGTGACTGTCCTCCTGAAGGAAGACTGTTTTTTTCCCTATTTTTTCTGCAATGTTCTAAGTACAAGCTGTCAAAATGTCTTTGCACAAAATAAATGCTCAGTACATTCATTGCTCTTAATACCCCTACCTGTTTCATATGCTGGGTGCATCCTCACATTTGATACGTGCCTGGCTCCCTTCATTATGATTTCATCTTGTCAGCTGTCAGAGAGACCTCAAATGAACTGGGCCAGCTGAGTCCTCACCTGATAATTCTGCTTTGCTGTATGGGGAGTATGATCTGGTTTCCATACCCCGCAGTCTAATTAGTCAAAGGATAATGGGTACAAGCAGGAAGGCATAAATGGTCCTTTCTCATTATGATCTTTGCTTAATGAGTTTCAACCCCCTCCACTCTCTGTCTGTTACCCCATCCATACATCCTCTGTGTCCCCCTTAGGTGTTTCCTTTTACATGAGGGAAGGAAAGCCTGTAGTGCTTGTGCACTCACACTCACAAACAACCACAGGGTTCTTAGGCATAGTATGATGCTTCACACATTGTCAGTCTTGAGCACACACACATCACTGTTTAAGTTCAAGCAGTCAATCTCTATCATTTGCTGCCGCGGTGATCTGCTGTCACCTCTGACATTAAGGCTTTTTACTCTGTTTTTCATATCAGTGGCTGAAAGCAGGAAGATTCACTCTCCCCCTTCTAACTCCCTGAGAAGGGATGATTGGATCAGATTAGGTTCTCCAGTGCCAAAAACAAAAATAAAACAAAAATGAGGATTTATAATGTACAAAGTAAACAGTTTGATACTGATAAACTACCCTTAGAGAGTTAGTTTTTCTTTGTTAAATTCTTGGCAAGAGTTTTTAGCCTAGCACGTCATATGGACTATTAACTTTATTCAGTATGTCACTAGTCAATCAAGAAAGAGCCCATAGAAGGTGTTTGGGAACTCAATTACACGAGTGTTTTCATCACTCTGGTTGATTGGACCAGGGAGACTGAAAACAGGTGGAACTCTGGTGAGCGTTGTCAATGTCAGTTTCAAGAGTCAATGGAAATGATAAGTCAACAAGCCTTCCCACAAACACAAATTAAAACTCAACAGCACCCACACAATCCTGAAAGGATGTCTACTTATAGGCAAAATACACTTTGTAACACACTCTTACTTTGTATTTTGATTTTATACCTCCCCTCAATGATGTCACAGGAGGATATGTGACCTCCCTTGAATGGGGGACACTCCCTGAGCCAAGTGTATGTTCAACCCAAGGCCAGCATTAGCGGCAGGAACATATGCAGCGGTAAACATCAGACAGCACTAGAGAGGCCACATCTAGCTTGATCAGACAGGTAATCAAGGTTTCAGGTTATTGCACACCACAAACTTTTTCTTTTTGCAATTGATTTTGTATTTTTTTTTAGAATCCAGTGCAAGCTTACACACCAGTGATGAGCGAGAAAACCGTTTTATTTCATCAAAAGCATGTACCGAGGACATCTGGGACTAATGTGAAGGCCTTAAAAACAGTGAAATATATGACCTTCAAATTTAATGTATAATCTAAATCCCAATATCAGTAAGAAAAAAGGTAGAGAGGCCCAGCTCCTCTTGTCGTCAAAAAGAAAACATTGATTTTGACTTTAACAATTCTGCCCTGACAGACAGTCTCTTCTCTGCACATGGATGCTCTGAATGATCTTACCAGTGCGATCAATGTGTGTCAGAGTTCAACATGAGGTGTACTTTAGATTATCTTTTCCACAACATAAGAATACAGAGACTTGTGATCTTTCCATACATTAACATTCTGTCAGTTTCCTAAACTATCAAAACTATGAAAAAAGGTTATTAAAAGAGAACATTTTGATTTTTCACCCATTAGAATTACAATAAAGTAATTTTTTTGTGGAAACTTTGTCTCTAGTGTAAGTGTATATATGCCAGAGGATTATAAGGTGCCATTCAAGTAAAGAACAAAGACAAAAAAGAGAAGCAGAAGAGGAACAGGTGCAGGGGGACTAAAGGTGAGAATAGGAGGTGAGTACTCAACAAGCTACAGAGGGGGATGGGTGAGGGGCTAATACTCCCAGTGTGAGCCGTCTCACCTGCCCCCTGCCTGTCCCGGTCATCTGCTGCCATACGGCTGACATGACGCTAACAGAAAGATGAAGACATCATATTGGCATCCTGCCTGTGCTTCTCCCAGCAGCCGTCTCTCCTGTCTGTCTCCATCAGCGTCTCATTTCCTCCCTTCTCCTCCTCCTCCTCCTCCTCCCCCTCCTTTCGATGTCTCTGCCACACTCAGCTTTGTTGTTTCCTGCTTTGTCTCATTTTTTGTTTCATCCCTTGCTGTATTGCTGCTAACCCCTGCCATCCTGTTTCTCTTCATATTTCTCATCTATTATTCCCTTCACCTTTCTCTGTTACCCTGATTTTCAAGAGTTTTTTTTTTTAGTTGGTATCAAAACTCTCATCTTGATCTGTTTCCCCTCTCTCCCCCTCTGCCTCTGCACTACATTTCCTGTTCTTTCCTGCTTCTTCTATATCACATTTTATGATGCCGCCCCTTACTTGCACTCCCTTTCTAGATGTTTCTATGACTTTTTTCACAGCCTAAAACTTATTTTCCATCTTTTACATTTTAAAACTTTATTCTAAAAACTTCTGCAATACTTACATACACATGGCACTTTGATACAATGGAAGAGCTCAACTTGTTTGGAAAAAAGCATGGCTTTAGGGTGTGACCACTGTCACCATTTTCTGTATAAGTTACAGTATAGCCACAAAGTATTTAACTGCTAGACAGCAAAAGTAAAATGAAGGATCAAGGAAAGGGCTCATTTGTTTCCCTGGGGTTGTTTTTTGCCTTTACTCTGTTCAGATTATATATACCAAGTACACAAAGTCTTTACAAAAACATCTACAATCTATTTGTGTAACAACCAGACAGAAATCTAGAGAAAGAACACTTAAATCTTGTGAAAATGAAATTCTTGATTTAAATTTGCTCATGCAGTGATGATAAGGTGAAACCTCTTGGTGCATTTGTCTGATTTGCTGGTAGTATAACCAATATATGGGATATATATGGCAGCTATATAGGCAGTAAATCCTTACAAAAATATCAATGTTGGCTAATACTAGAGGTGTGAAAAAATATCGGTATCGCAATATATCGTGATATTTTAACTCCCGATACAATATCAATATTTCTAATCTTAGTATCGATATTTTTGTAAAAATGAAACCTCATATTTTATCAGAGTTGAGTATAAAATACAACGCATAAATACGTATATACAGGTTTTGTTTCATGCAGTCTATTCAGTTCAGACAGTGACAAGAGAAATATGTGACTTTTTTTACCTTTTTGTGCTGTCAGTAACTCAAAGCACTTTGTTCCTCATGTGATTCATTACAATTTGAGCTGCACTGCAGGTTAGGATGCTTTCAATACATTGTTAAAGGGATAACAGGAATAATTTCTTTGCAACATTAATTTAAGTGTCGATGCACTCTGTGTTTTCAAGTTATTTCAGTTACACTAAAATGGAAAAGTTACATATTCACTGTCTCTAGGTTTTCCCCAATCTGCTGTATAATATCGCAATATGATATATCGTGATATTATCATATCGTGACCAAAGTATCGTGATACGTATCGTATCGTGAGGCTCTTGCCAATACTCACCCCTAGCTAATACCAACATTTAACCTGTATTTTGACAAGATTCAAGAAACTCACTCAAAGCATTTTGAAGGAATTGCCTCTACAACTAACAGACACAAGTTAAATTGAAGCCCAGTGACATTGACCTGTAACATCAAGAAATCAGTTTATCATGAGTCAGAATCAGCATAAGCACAAAGTTTAAAACAAAAGTTCTGAAAGTGTTGTCCAAACTTCCTAATTACAACAATGGCCTGGATACTACCTGTGGTTTGAGATGGTTGTTGCTCACAGAGAAACAAAATAAAGTGAGACACTTGTCTGCGTGTCAGCCTGATATTTTAATCAGATGTTCTCTCAGCCCAAGGGGAAGCATCCATGGGCAACAGCACAGCCAGAACACACGGATGATTATATGTTTTCAGCAATCTACATAGAAAATATGTATATGTAAAACGTCAAGGTCTGCAAAGAAAAGGTCTTTCTTCCATTGGGGGTTTTAAATATGCAAGAAAAACATACAAATCAGTGCAAAGATAATGATTCAAGGGTAGAATGTGAAGTCAACCCAGGCCGCCCTCACAAAGTCCCAACAGATCTCGTACACTGTAATCATTTTGTTGAAATATTAATGTTCAGTTAACTTTTTAACTCCCACCCTTCCATGACATAAAAACACCAACAAATGTGGTCTATTGAGACTCCAGAATGAACAACTGTTCTAAAACCACAGACCTGGAAAGTGTTAAATTACTTATTTCTTTGTGATATCAAAAAATGGCTTGCTGACAGAAAAGTACAGCTCTGAGAATTTTAGTGTTTATTGTTCTTATCCAAAGACACTGTATCTATTTTTTTTTTCAAATTCACAAGACAAATTTTACGATACGATACTTTTCAAATACAAAGCAATGCAAAGTCCTATATCTTTTATTATACAAAGGCACTTGGTCTCTCCTTAGTTCAACGGCATGACCTGTGGCTACAATTCATTATTATCAGAGGTGTGCAATATTAAGGGTATGATGTTGGTATCAGGCCAATGTTGAAATTTTTGTTGATATTTACAGATGCTATATTAGCTGTAGAAATTGGCCCTATATGTGCAATATATCTGCTGGAATTACAATTATAATACTCAAATGTACCATATTGCTTCACATTATAACCATTTTGGGTACATTTAAAAATCAAGAGTTTCTTTTTTCAATGTAAATGTTTTCTTGTCTTACATTTAGTCCTTACACAAACAGATTGTCACATTGAAAGCATTAAGTCATGAGTCAATGTCTTCAGATATACCTGCTCATAGGATATCGTAAAAAAAAACAAAAAAACAATATTGTGCCTCACTATTTGTAATGACATTAGATACCAAAACAGTCCTTCCAGTTGGATTCTGAAATTATTATGTGTAAAACAAATGTATAAATCATGATCTTCCAAAGTCAAGAATGACTTACAGAGTAGATCAGGTTGTTTTAGAAAGAGTCCCGCTCAAACAAACACATTTGTTTATTTAACAGCATTAATCACTGGAAAAAAAGAAACTGTTAATTAAAATGATAGTGACCCATCAGGTATTTGTCATATTTTATTTAAGAAATGTAATTTTAGAATAAGGAAACTACAGAATTCAACAAAGTGTGCCTCCATTGACAGCAATTGAGAATATTGAGGCCATGCAATCACATTATCAATCAATATCACAAAAAAGCAGAGAATTGTATCCCTGCTAAAACTAGTATATAAAATTTTCTTTTTAAAATCAATTGGGATTCTTTTTGTCTCCATCAATTTTTAATGTCCTGCCAGTTTTGTGAATTTAGGTCCAGATACACTCATTTCAATTCATATATTTAATTTTATATTTTTTAATGGCTCTGTTGAACCACATATCAAAAGCAATGTCTAATTTTCATAAGGTAATTTTCAGGAAATGTTCATTTGCTATTACTTTTGTCAGTTTCAGGTTATTTCAGTGACCATTGTGGGTTTTTCTTACTTCGATGGAAGGGGGCCAACAATTTTGTCCAGGTCTGTATATAGTCTGAAATTCAGTTTTATGCCTTACATCACAAGTGATGTCGCAGAATTAATTAAAAGAACTACAAAGCAGACTGGAGGCAACCACAAATTGCTACTAGCTGGAAGCTCCTGGATACCAGGGTTGAACAGATAAAATTCATTTCTCAGACCTGAAGAACTGCCAGTCTGCTTTCATTTGTCTGTGTTAACTTTTCAAGGTAGGTAAAGAGTTGAATTTATGCTTCAGTCTGAGAAAATACAAACTAGATTAAAAGCTGAGCACTTAAATTATCCAGAGGGGATTCCCAAAATATAACAAGACCCATTAAAACCCCACTGTCCATTAACGGTGCAGAGGTGACACATCAGTGGGTAAGTTGCTCTCTGGATCTTTTTTCAATGTGTAAATTAAATTGTCAATAATCAAATGATTACAAAATAAATCATGTTTCAAGGAACTAGTGTACTGGTATGATAGTATACAGTATGATGATGCATAATTACAGGGTTCTGACATGATTATTTTAGGATTTTTAGCAAAGGAAAAACAAACCACAAAGTATGGAATCAAGACTCCTGCATTTCAGACCTCATTCTTTCAAAAACCCTTGATATGATCCTGTGTACAATTACAGCCCATGTCAAAAACAAGTAAGATGCTGGACACCAAAATAACCCAGTTAAGCAAGAGGTGAATATCAGGCTTAATTTGAGAATGTTTTAAGCATTTGATAGCAGTTGCAATCAGACTGAGGGGAAGGATGATCTACTTCAACCACCAGGTGATCCAGCCAGAGCTCCAGCTCAGTTAGAATGAATTTACATGACTTTAAAGTTGGTAGAGGATTGCATAAAATCTGAATTTTACGCAAATTGGAGATATGACCTCCACAAAATTTTTCTCTCTCTAACCTTGAGACTCACCCCAAGTTGGGGTGAACTTTTCAGAGCAGGCTTCAAACTCAATGTTATTCAAGCTGGTATTTATCTGATCTGAAATCAAACGTGTAACCCGATAAGACTTCTTTCTGAACTTAACAGGAACAACGGAACAAAAATGTGTCATGGTTTTAACATGAACTACTTTGAGGAAGCAGGTGATCGGCATCAGGATGTTGGTCATATCTTATTCATTCATTCATCTACTCATTTGTTGATGCATTTCCATAAATAATCCTAATGATCTCCAGGAAATGTATTGAAAAACTCATTCCTCTCCTCCTCCCTCTCTTCCCTCCTTCCTGTATTTCTAACTCATCTACAGGGAAACCGGAGTGCTCTTTGGTGGCGCCTCATTTCCATTTTGATTTCTCTTTGCCTTTGTAGTGGTTCATCATCTCGCTTCTCGCAGCCTCACCGCCCCTCGACCCCTGTCTCTTGACTTCCCCTGGCTTTCATCTCTCCCCTCCTTCATCCCATCCTCACAGCTTGTTTATCTATTGGCTTGTTTGTTCAGACGGCCACTGACCCATTAACCAGAGCGAGCCGCGCCTTGTCTCATCTCTGTTAAGATTACCGAACATGGCTCAGATGTCTACAAGGACTGATGTGCATGTGGGCCGTGTGCCTCCAGGCACCTTATCTGAAATGTAATGTCTGGTACATGGTATGTGTTCTTTGGGTAATGGAGTTATGGGATATCTGATGCAGGCACTTAGTGTGGTGGCATTTTTTGATGAGAGGAGGTGGAGGTCTTCATGGCTCCTAACCAGTGGCTCTAAAATCAAATAGATGTACAAAAGGGATCCTAGTTTAATCACACAACATGTGCAAATACACTGCTATATTATCACCCTTAACAGGAAGGTCATGTTGGTGTTTGATAGTTTGTTTGCTTGATGTTTGTGAAAAGGATATCCCAAAAACCAGTATTGTCCACATGATTAACAACAACTTGTTCAACAACTTTAGAAATGCCTTGGTGAAGGTTTTTGCTCTTGTTTGTCATAGCACAAGGGAAACGTGATAACATTTTTGTGTTTTCCAGATGTGGATCTGGATTGTTTTGGAAAGGATTTGCTAACAGTGCAAGATAGGGCAGCTTTCCACATTTTTGACAATAACTTAATGAATTGGGGTACGTCTAGTTTTTCACCAAGATTTCACAGACTCAGTCTTTTTATTTATAAAATGGTGCTCAGTCCATTCAGGCTTTGTCAAAAACATTAAACTTTCATATTCATAAAACTATGAAAGTAGAAAGTTTTGTATCAAGTATACTAGGACTAGAATTCAACAGTAAGTACACACCAAGGTTGCAACTCTTGGAGCAAAGCTCAGTGGTTATTGCCGCAATTCCAGCATTAGTCACAGGGCTTTCTTTTCTTTTCTTTTACTTAAGTTTAATCTGATATATCTGGGGGGTTTTATGTTGGGGGGGGGGGGGGGGTCTTTTCATAGGTATACTCATTTTACATCAACAGCTTGGGGTTTCAAATGGGGAAAGAGTTCAATATTTTATTTACAAGTGTTATCCCTGCAATTGGTGGATTTTTTTATGGTTACTGATGCCAAATATGTGCGGTTCTGGGGACAAATAACAAATATTTTAAAAAGATAATTCTTTACTAGAACAGACTCATTCTTTAAAAGAACAGACTCTCTAAAAGAACAGACTCTTCACAAATGTTAAGAGACATTAGCTGTTGTTCTAATTTTGAAGCCCTTGACTCCAAGGGCCTATGTCCACAGGCTGTCTTGTGCTAGCAGCATTTATTTTCAATTCAAAACCAATATATGGCAGTATTCTCAGTGCTCAGCCCCTCTGGGCAGAAAGACACCCTCAGGATCAGTTGATTTTTGATGCTGTTCTCCCAACATTGTCAGTTGAAAACAGTTTAACTTAACACAAGCACCATGCTTATGTGTTTATGTTTTTTGGGGAATATTTCAGTGAAGTAAAGAAAGGGGGACGTACACAGAGCAACTTTTAACAGTCTTAGGGGGAAACAAAAAACCAGAAGTCAACTCTTGTTTCCTTGCAAAACAAGTATGAACAAGATGTGCTCTGCAGCAGGGACTTAGAGTGAATCCCAACTGTACCCCTTGGCCCTTGGTTTTGCGCTTTTAGTTCGAGAGAAGCGGTATCCCCATTCTCCATAGGGCTGAGGGGAAGTGCTAAGACAAAGGGCTACACAGCCCTTGAAATGACGACAGACTGGGATCCCACTTGCAAGGAGGGGGTATGAGAATTTCCATAATGCACTGCGCCCGCTGACAAAAAGGCAGAGTGGAAACCGAAGGTAGTGCAGAATTATAACTAATTATTACATCATCAAGTTATAATTAATCACATTTTGAATTGTTGGTTGTTTTTAACGTTTTCATCATAACTAGCTAGCTTTCACAGTTGTAGCTACCGCCATTGTCACATGGGCCTGCGACACAGCCGGCTATTGGCTCTCGGTGATGACATACCGGGAATCGAGTGGTGTCTCATTTCTTTGGAGCATGTTTTCACACTGTCCCCTTGGCCCTCAAAACAGAGGGCCAAGGGGTACACAAGGGATACACAAAGGCGTAAGATGCAAGGAAGGGCTAAGGGGTATAATTGGGAAAATGTTCCCGATGGACATAAGAACTAATTGTGTACAGAGCAGGCTACTATGATTATCACAATGGAAACTCTGTGGTTGTATAGTGAAATTTGGCAGGCTTGTCATTACTCACAAAGCATGCAAGATGGCGACAGGATGTTTTTTTTGGGTCATTTCTGGACTATCAGATTATATGTGGGTGGGACATTAGTTCAAAAAGGGGGAGGAAAGCAAAGTCACAAGAATACAGGCAGAGAAGGCCTGAGGAGCAGTTCAGAACTGTAGGAACACATTTTTAAATCCCCTGATATTATAGCAGAAGTGAGAAATCAAACGCTGATGTTGATCTTATGAAAAATGCTAAATGCCAGCATAAATCAATCAGCCAGGCTGAGTATAGTTTGACCTTTTTTCCCTACTATGCAATGTTGTTCCTGTAATGCTGTGTTCACAATGCAAGCGACCCAGCTACCAAAATCGCGTCGCCCACTGACGTATCGTTGCACGTCCATTAATACTTCACTTTGGTCACCGTTGCCATCGACCGTCGCTCGGTGACGTCACATCCGCTCAAGTTGCACAGCGATCATATCATATATCATATAATAGGATGTATAAGCGGACATTATTCCAGCTGTATCCTTCATTCACTTATCAACCACAAAACACTGCAGCTGATGACCTGCAGCAGCATTATGTGTGAGTTTCCCGCGGTCTGTCTAGGCAGAACTAATGTCCTCACTGACTAATGTTTCTCACACGGACATAAATTGTTCCTCTGTAGTCCGGATGAAAAACTGTCTGATCTTTCAGGCAAAAAGTAATGCACAACTAACCATTGAAATTCTGTTAATTTAATGCGTCAAATCTTGCTAAATTCCACCAAACTACTGTGAAAACACAAGTTAAAAATGCACAAATTAAAGGGAAGTAAATCCTGTCACAGCAACAGCAGGAGTGACACAGAACACAGCATCCTTATTTCAGTTGCTCCTCCCGTCGCTGACGCCTCTTCTTTCTCTGAAACAGAAACTCTCGGTGGGCTTATACAATTGTCACACATCATGATCACAATGGGTGCTAGATTGAGGTGTTGATTGGACTACTTCTCAGCACCTTGTCAGGGATTTGTCTGCCAATCTATCATAATTTAGCCCTGCTTTGGCAGAGAATGAAGACATCACAGTGGGTTTGAGGGAAATCCCATCAGGGACAAACGCAAAAGCCTGAAGAGAGGATTGCACTCAAATGTACAATATAGATCATTCAGTGAAACAGAGTAACCCTGCACATAAAAATATGGATTATACAATCAGGTCTGCATTAAATTAGTTATAAGTGCATGTCTAATGATGGGATCTTTTTACTCAGGGCTGCTACTGCAATTATTAGAGGAATAATAATAATAATAATAATAATAATAATAATAATAATAATAATAATAATAATAATAATAATAATAACAATGATAATGATAATGATAATGATACTACTACTACTACTACTACTACTACTACTAATAATAATAATAATAACAATAATAATAATAATAATAATAATAATAATAATAATAATAATAATAATAATAGTTTTTCTGCTTGGTCCCCTTTTGGCCCAACATTTCAAAGGCCCCCCAGCACACATCTAAACATTGACATAATCAGTGAACACTAAACAACCTGCTGGTCACTGAGAATAACTCAATACGTAATGAATGGACTAAAGAGAACCTTTCAAATCATGATGGTGCTGGCACAAGGAAGACATTACTTGATTTTAGTGGTGACTGGAATACAGATGCGGATCCAAGGTGTGTAATTTGGATGAGACTGGATTAGAAGCAACAATATTCCTGTTGCTGTACGTTCCCTTATGTTTGAAGAGTTGTTAGAATGAGCTACATTATAACATTGAGAATAGCCCCCCACTTGCTGCGATCATAATACAACTTCAGTGGACTACCCAAACAATCAGCACAATCTGGTCCAATGGCAGGAGAAAATGTGCACCTTCAAGGACCATAAGACAACATATGACTTTATCTATAAATAACTTCCATGACAACATGAGGCAGGATCTGTAGCTAGTATGAAAGTTCCATTCAATTATCAACAATTGACGCTTATTTGAATATGACAAGAAAATATGTTCATAGCTCATCTATCCTCTAGAAAAACAGCCCAACCTTGGTCCTGCTTCAGAATAATCAAATTTCATACAGACGTTTACCCTTGTCTCATTTTTCCAGCCTTTAAGCTCCCTCAGTCCTCCTGCTCTTTGGTTGTTTAGCTGTGTAGGCAGTTATTGCCAATGCCAGAATAGCCACTTTGCCGACAAGTACTTCTGCCGTTGTTTACATTTCTTTATATCTCTGGTCTACAAATACAGAACAGCATTGATAGTAAGGAGCAAGAAAAATATGAAAATGAAAAGCTTAAGAGAGACAATTTTCAATATAAGATGCTAAGTGTCAAAAAGAACATGAACTTACTATTGTACACCTCTCTTTTGGACACTCACATGGCTGAACAAAAGTTTTTTATAGCCTGGAATGCAATATATACTAAATATGTGTGAGTGGCCTCCCCATTAATAATCTGTGCGCCAGGTAACAACTATCATATGCCCTTATAATGGGCATGAAGCTATTTTACAATTTGTTTTACGAATTAAGATTTGCAATCTCAAAGTAAAGAAAAGATAAGGCCACTTAAGGTTGCAATTTTTGTGAAAAAGGATTGTGTAGCTATTGCTCGAGTTGAGATGGCATGTCTTTTGGGGATAATAAGGAAACCTGTTCTGATATACAGAACAGCTCAAAAGCTTCAGTGTGGTGGGTGAGATAATTCCCAATTTTAATGATGCAGGTAATGAGTCATCCTGCATGAGTCACACACAACCGTTACTATACGACTGTATTTATGTGCTGTCAAAGTTAAGATGAATAAATATTATTAAGGGTGACTCCCTGTGATCCCTGTTCTTGGCTGATGAAAGACTCAAAATGTCAAACGTCACCCTCTTTGACTAACTCCCTCTGTTTGTGTATGTGATTATGTTTTGAACAAAGCTGCAGTGCACACAGGAATTCTTGAAAAAGGCATTCAATTATGGAAATTCTTGACAGGCTCTGACAAGCAGGATGTGATATGTTCTTTTTCGTAGAACTAGTGACTTTACTAGATTTTATAAAAACCGAGGCTTTGAATGAAATACAGTGCAAATGTGTCATAAAACCATTGGTATTATTAAACATATACATGTCTCAAACAGAATACGTCTTTAAAATGTAAGTTAGGTTTGATAATTAATTTTGAAAAAATCACACTTGACAGAGGCAAACTGACGGATAAACCCCAACGATGCTTTAATTTACATTGCAAGAAATCTAGTGACAAATACCATAAACTGCACAGGAAGAGGGATAACAACATCTTGTAGGTGAGCAGTGACTCTCACCTGCCGCAGCATCATCAGCCTCTGATTTAATCTTGATCTGTTAAATACAACTGATGAGGGCCCTGTTTACACAGATACTTTTTCACCAGAAACTGAGAGGACATTTCCTTTGCATTGTCAAAAGCAATTTGGCTCACATGGAAATGCAACAACGACTGAAAACGCGGAAGCGTGCATGCCAGTCCTGTAGATGGCGATGTAGGTTTGCAGAGAAACAGCAGTTTTACAACACACATAAGAAGAAGAGACATTTTTACAAACAACAACAATGAGTGGACGCAAGCAGACTCAGGAGTTTCTTGTCTGGACAACAAATCTGTCTAGATAGTTTTGTCTGGATAACAAAGCGAGAGCAGTAAGCAGCACACGTTACCCGGTAGATGGACAAAAACATTGTTGTTCCTGGTATGTGCCCGCAGTTTTCATGTGAAAGAGTACTGTGCATGCGATGACTTCAACGTAAAACCCTAAAACGTTCTGTATTTCGTCTACATAGAGCCTAAACAAACCCATTTTCAAATCTTTCCACTCTGGACCCTGGTTTTAATAGTTTGCTGATTCAGGCACTCCAGGCACTGTTCTCATGTAAAAGAGAGGTGAAAACACAATGAAAAAACTTCGGATTTGACCAAAAACAGAGCCGTGGAATAGCCCATAGATGAAGCCTTGTGATGTCAGACATTTCATTAGCAAAGAATGCCCCATAATGGATGCTGCCATACCACACATGCCATCTCAACTCAACTTTTCGCCAAACCTATCCCTATGGATAGAGGCCGAGTTGAGGTAGGACTTCAGACTGACCAATAGCGACTCCACATGAGTGTACAGCTATGTCAATCATGTCCCAAATTTCAAAACCAGAAATCCTCAAAAAAAAAAAAAAAAAAAGGATAACAATACACACATTAAGACCAAAGACATTTTTGAACCAGGTTGTAAAAATGTTTTTTAGGCTGTTTTACCCATGCAATCTTAACATCTCCAAGACTTCTGCAGCCAGCCTCAAATAGACATTCAAAAAACTACAGCCCCTGACACTTCCACATGTCGCCATCTGGTCTCACCTAAACATGAGTAAGGGGTGATAATGGATATATCCTTTCTGATCAGGTTTGGTAGCACATGCTGGGTCAGCACTTTACCATTCATCATAGACGACTACTACACCACCATGCCAGGATGCAAACCCTATGCCCCAAGGTGTTGGAGGTGAGGGACGCCAGCCATTTTCACCTACTTTACCAACTGCCACTACAGGCAGTGCCCTCGGATATCAGTTTTTAGGTACACAGAGGCCTTTGCAGCTGCCCTATTCACATTCTGGTCTTTTCTAGGGCAAAGGTGGGCTTAACCATGCCTTGGACTCCAAACTGCCAGGGGCCCTGTGTTGAGGTTGCAGGTTTGCATTTTGCACTTGTTTAATTTCAGTAGATCACAAAGTTATCTTCTGTTTTATTGTTCTGAGCATTGTCACTGCTGCCACTGACAACCTAACATCTTTAACACAAACATATTGATTATTTATTTTTGATGCAGTGTGATGTATTTTCACACAGTCCCATATGCCTGGATACATCGTTCACACCTCAAAAACTAATCAGATGGTATTCTAAATTGAGTAACAATATGGCTGTTACCCCTTGAATGCATTGTTCTCAGAGAATTTTAAACAACAACTTTAGTAACATAGACATCTGCTTAGCTGAGACTCATCTCAAAGAGATAAATGGCAAAAAAAACGATCAAATAAAGAAATGGAAGATGAGGAACAAGGTAGGGGTACAGGAAGTGGGAGGAGGTTAGAAAGCACACCACAAATGGTCTGGAAAGGAATCGGTTAGTCTCCCAGTCCTGAAGATGCTTCAACAATGGATAAGAAAGCATTGGCTGCCACAGTGTTACATCTTTAATGGCACTTTATGGGCTCTGTCTTCAGCTAAAACAGCTGAGCATTTTGAGCAGGGACTGGGAAATATACCAAAAAAGAAGAAGAAAAAGATAAGAACTGGTGAATGGGGAAAGGAAGGAAAAATACAATTTATCTTGAACCATCACTTGATTGAAATGTTATTTTGGTTGCAGAAGTGTCGTTCTACAGACATTCATATCTAAATCACTCCAACAGATTGCTTGGCTGCATGTTTGAGCAACAGTTCCAAGATTTTGAAGAAAAAAAAAACAGAAAGGCTTCATCCAAAAGATAGACATAAATAGGATTCAGAATATGACATGTACTATGAATTAAAGTACAAACGGTCTTTTGCAGTCCTTTCTATTCAGTTTGTTTCCGCATTGATTCTTAATAAACCAAAATCAAGCACTCTCCATTGTTGTTACAGTCCTTGGCAATGTACTTTTAATTTGAAATACTGGAATAAATGATGGACCACATTACCATTGAAACAGCCAGGAAGGAAAACCAATTGGCGTAACATGATGAGAGCCTGGGGTACATTTAAGGACACACCAATTCTTCCCATTGTAGGACTATGGAGACATAAAAATGAGCTAATAATGTGTGAATTAACATGTATTTCACAGATGGGCCTATTTTGAAATATGTGTTATGCTGTTCTGCCCCCTCTGGCTCCACCTGCTCTCTTTTCACCTTTGTCACATCTTTGAGTCTACTTCTAGAGATAGAAAAAGATGGCGTAGAGATCTGAGGGAGCAGGGAGGCTACAGGGGCGTTGATAATGACCTCTGCACTGATTGGCTGCCCATAAGATGTCTAATGGAAGTGAGGTGGAGAAGTTACAGGTTGCAGAGCAGACTTTCAAAGCTGTCATTGCATCTGTCTTAGACAAGCAGAAACACAGACGTAGGTGGTGGCTGTATAACTATTATTACATCATGAACCCCAGGAAGTAAATACAGCATTTAAGGGGGACTTTCCTTCAAAAAAGGCATAGATCATTTTTCCATGAACTAAGAGTTTGGCAAAAAGTGTCATGTTCCTCTGCTCCCTGAGTCTCTTTGAAAAACATTATTAAAAAAAAATGCATACTGCAGGACATCGGACCTTTAAATAATAGAAATAAATACAAAAATATATTTTGAATGAACCAATATAAAATTATATCACTGGGTACTACTGTCTACAGAAGAATACCAGCTGCAAGAGCACACAGAACAAAAGTTCTGGTCAATAAGTGTAAAACCTCAGAGGTTGTACTTATATAGACCTAGAATCTCATTACAATACAGTTTAGAATTCATTCATAATTCCCCCTGAAAATCCTCCAAAATTAAGCTTGAATTATCCCAAAGACAGTCAAAGATAGTTTGCTACATCAGTAAATCTTCATCTAGAAGGAGGTCAAGAGGTGGAAAGGATCAATGCCATCGAATCAACCCGGAGCATGGCAGAGTGGGAG
Organism: Scarus forsteni; assembly: GCA_036419115.1. Lineage (NCBI taxonomy): Eukaryota > Metazoa > Chordata > Actinopteri > Labriformes > Labridae > Scarus > Scarus forsteni. The sequence goes on from JAZDUH010000136.1 coordinate 30,926,759, forward strand.
GGGCTGGATGGAGAGATAAAACAGGGATGGTGGCGGCTCTGTCGATCAGGAGAAGGAGAGGAGCAGGTCACCATTAACCAACAGGACAAGAAGGCCGCCGGGGCCTTCGATTAGCCCCAGAAGTGGTCAATAGCTGTTCGATGGAGCTCTCTGAGGGAGTGACAGTGAGTGGTATTTGTAGGGCAAGAGGAAGAGATGTCAGGGAGTATTTATGAGTGTGTGTATGCGTGAGTGTGTGTGTAACACTAAGAAAAAAGATCTTCAGGTATGCAAAAAGGACAAAGAAAGCCAAAGAAGTAAAAGAATACACTCCCTATCAGCAAAAGTAGCTACCTTGGTTTGTGATTTATGCTTTTCACATTAAAAACATTTTTTTACGATAATTAAAAGCATGGAAACAGATCAAACAGTGCTCATTGTGTGTCTCCTGACAATAATAAAATAAGGGTATGCATCCACTCAAAACAAAATGAATGGAAGACCAAAGAGTAACAAGAGGTGAAGGAAAGCTCTCTGCAACATTAGCATCTCTCTTCTACAGAGTTTCTCCCATGGAGGGCGATGTTTTCAGAGAAGTTAAGACTCAGGTGGTTTTGTTTATCATTAAAACATCACTACTTGTTATCGTCAGTTATCATCTATCAGTCAAATAGTCATGCATTTACTGTCTTTCTGTCTCCTTATTATAACACATAAAAAGCCATCTTTGTTTGTATAACTCATAAGTTCATGCTGATATATTAACTAAACTAATGTTGCATATTCCCAGTACCTCAGTTGCTTCCAGTGAGCTATTTTTATTCCTTTGGTTTATTCACTTTACGTGAACCTCTATATTCTCCCATTTGACTCTTTTGGTTTCTGTTTGACCTGTTGTTGATTTATTGTTCCCAGAGTTCTGCCTTTATTCTGTCATTGTTTTTTTTCTGTTAAAGCATTTTGTGACCATCCCTTTTTAAATATTATTTATAATAATAATACACTGTATTTTAAAAGTTCCTTTCATGACACCCAAGGACGCTGTACAGAACTTAAAACAACAAAAAAAGATAAACAGAGTTATTATTAATGTTAAAGCGCTGAAGGCTCAACATGATCTTTATAAAGCTCTCTCCTTTTCCTTCCTGATGTTAGTGAAAAGCATAAAAACAGACACTGATCATTACATATCAGTATATGATAAATATTTGCTTATACTCTGAACTCACTGCTGCATTAACAAAAAAGTCATACAGTTTTGATCAAAACAGGAATGCTTTAAAAAGAACAAGAACATACACAGGCTTTGTTGTGTGTATGTTTATGGACTGTTCCTGAAAGTGTTATCTGGACGGTAACAGAGCGCTTTGCTGCTGCTGCATGTCTGTCCTGTGGGGAGAAGTGGCTTCTGGAGACGCTACTGCACAACTTGGTTATTAAATACCTAAAATATTGAAAAAATGTTTGCCTCAGAAAATGATTAAACTTCCAAAAAGCTACAGGAAAATGCGTTTAAATGCAATTACACTACTAATGTTGTCATTGTAGTGATGCTACTACAGATCACTGTTTGCAAGATTTTGACATGTAGGGGCATTTTTATGTAGAACATGTAAGGCAGCATGCAGTGTAGAGTGGACTAATAGTGTATGCCACAGCATAGATTAAGCAGAGGTATGAATTAGGCATAAGAGACTGGACCTTTTGTGACAAAAATGTAGCTCTCAGTTTACACTTAATTGGCAAGTTGGTCATCTCAATGCTTCAACTTCACATACACACAGTTCTGCAGTTTTACTCTCCTCTCCTTTTCCTTCTGTCCTTTAGCACTCATACACAGACCACAGCCCATCTGTCACGTGCAGCCAAAGAGAAAATAGAAGAAAGCGGCATACGTTGCTCTCAGCAGAGGGTGTTTATGTGCTAAACTCTGTGTGTGTCCCTGCAGAAAGTGAGAATGATTTGATGTGGGCGTTTTGGTGTCGTGACACAATGTGAAGTCTGCAGTGACCCAAATATTGGCCGTGGTGCAAACATCACAGGAGAGGGAACTGAGATGTTTGACAAAAGAGTGAAACAGAGGAACAGAGACAGAGAGGGGAGGAGGAGGAGGGAGATCCAGCAGGAAGACAGAGGGTGATGTTGTGGATACACTGTATGTTTACCTACCAGCAGGAGCACTGAGGCTCAATCTCACCTCCCCGCTGTCCCTGTACTCTCCACAATCCCTCAGGTGATTTGAGCTGGCACCGTCCTGCTGGAAGTCCTCACTAAGGGTCCACTAAGGAGGAGGAAAGGGGACACAGATGGTGGGAAAAGGTCACAACGACACAGTTAGACAGCAAAATTTTACTTTACTGTAACAAGAAAATACACTGATTAAACATGATTGGTCGCTGGTTTTGATAGCTGTGATTTATCACTGTTTAAACAAAATGTAAAATATAATCTTTCTTTGCGTTTTTTTATCATTTTAAAGGCTAAAATTATGATGCAGACTAATTTTCACAAATTTTTTGATTACTCCTCCCCCTACTAAATGCATCATGCTGACAGTTACTCAAAAAATGCTAAGGTGCATTTCCTTTTTCTCCAACATTTCTCTTTTTACCTCCACCAAGGAGGTAATGTTTTGCCTTCATTTGTTTATTTGTCAGTCTTCCTGTGTCTGAGAGCAACATAATTAAATAATGGGGTTTACAGGAAATGCTGGTCTTGGCCCAAGAAAGAAGTGATAAGATTTTGGTGATCCAAAAATGGATGTTGGTTGAGGAATTTTTCAAAGAATTATTAACACTGTGAGAATTCCACATTTCTTTATAACACAGCTAAGAATGTCAGACATGCCTTGGTGGAGGTCTACACTCTCCGAGCACTTCTAGTTTTATTCATTTTTTTGCTGGAGTTTAAACATATTAGCTTGATTAAAAATGAATGTCTAGAATCTCTTTGCTTCTTGTTTGAAGTTTCAGTAAATTATGCAAAATGTTGTCATATTTAAGAATAAATCTTTGATATAATAGAAGAAACTTATAAAAAAAATCAGTGGCAGACTTAATTTAATCTGTAAAGGGAAAACAACATTCAGCGATTCATTGGGAACTTCTTTTTTACAGCAGATGTTCTTGTATATACAGCTGCTGTTCTGTTTTCCTCTGTTAGTGTATGATCTCTGGTTTATTTAAAGCAGGTAGAAATGTGCATGAATACATAAATGTATTTACATACAGAACATGTATTGTGTTTTATAACATTCACATTTATTATTCATTATAAACATAATGCATGTTGATGTTGAGGGGAGTTCATTCTTTTTCAGGGCTTAACATGAATGTGATTTTTCCATCATGGTCACTTATAATGGCATAGTGTAAATGTAGACTATTGTGTTTTGGTTGAATGCATGTCAATAAGAATGGTCATAGTGAAGTGCATATATTTTTTCATTCTTATTTTTCTTGTTTATTATACTTACACATAAATGACATGTATTACAGAACTTCTAGACCTAAACAGCAACTCTGAAAAACCAAAGACTAAAATCCGGCTTGTTGAAAATTATTTGTTTGTTTGGTCCTGCATGTAATGTCACAGCTCTTGGTATGTACAATATTATTCACATTAAATGCTCCAAGTTGGAACAGAACAAGTGTTTAGTGGGAGAAATGCTGTTCCTGAAAGCAAAAGAATCAACAAATAATGAATACAGATTTACATTCAACATATGCTGGCCAGACGCCATTTTTAGGTCAACAAAGTAAAAAAAAAATGTACTAAAAAATGATAGCTGTGAAATAACAGTGTTAAGTATTTTAGATGGACACTAAACACTGTATCCTCTCAATTTGGCCAGCACAGCTAAGCTGGCTACACTCTGCACAACTGCATGCCAAGGACCCAATTCCAGGTTTGGGGTAACCTTTTGTAGCATAAAGCCTAAGTTTATGCCAACAATTGAATCTCAAATCACTAACACCAAACATTTTAATATTTACAATTCCAGGTAGGGCTGCCAATACTAACCAATTACAGTGTGCAGATCAGGGCACAAAGTGAGCCAGATGTTACTTGCTTTTACAATTGAGAACACAAAAGGGGACATAAAAACAATTTCACCTTATTTTAGGCATTTCTGAAATAATTAAGAATTGTAATTATCTTTCCACCAGTTCAGGGTTTACTGTTGTAAAATACTTTGTGAGATAGGTTTAAAACAATTGAGTACAAAACTTAGAAGCATTTACTAAGTACACAGCATATGACAGTAAAATAAAAAATGATATTCTTGGATTAGCATTATAATCTTAGAGAAGTTTGTTGTCGTTGGAAGTGGGTGTGTGAAGATCTGCTTAGTGGAGATTACAGAATATATCATTATCAGCGCAGGGTGCTAATTTTACACAGTGCAGAGTGAGTGATGTAATTGAAACATTTTCACCATTCGCTTTGTATTGCAAGCATCCACTAATATGATTAAATCAGTTCAGGCTAGACTGACAGCACCCCTTTTAAATAGCTTTTCTCTACAATTATCTAGGAATCTTGCATTTCAAAAAGTGGTAGTGTTTGGAAACTAAAACTTGTGAAGTGCCGGCATGACATTAGACTTTGACAACAGACTGTACGTCTGCACTTCATAACTGTCACAATAAGTGCAAAATGTTAAATAATACAATTGTAGATAAGCCACAAAACATTACTTTCTTTTTGTGTGCTCATGGATTTTGTAGTTATTTATTTGCTGTACTGAAATCAACACAATGTTCACCATTTTTATCCCATGCAATCGGGTGATAAAAAATCAAAAGCAACTCCTGATTTAATGTCTGCCATCTACTTCATATGCATCATTTGGTTGATTGCATCCTTATACAGTATATTAACACAAACTGATCAGAATTGTTGTTCATAATGCACTGTGCTGACGAGAAACAAAAATCAGGTTGATGCTGATAAAATGTTCACAATGAAAGAATTTAAACAAAAAACCCAAGGTAAAAGGTGATATTATTTTAACCAGATTTGCTAAACTTTTAAGTACTTTGAAGCTACATTTTTAAAATATTCTACACACTATTTGCAGTTTCAAAGCAGCTTTTTCTAACTCAGTATTTTTCTCTCACTTCAGTGATTTCTTTCTCTTTTGGATGATGTTTTTGAGGCCACCCAATTATTCCCTCTGCCAAACTTATGCAGAAAGAAATGTCTGATATGTGAAGCATTCTCTGCTGAAGTTATTAAAATCCCTCATTACTATTATTTTTGTGTGAGCTTAATAGCTGCACTGCTGTAGCTCTTTGTCCATACATTACATTCCTCTGACCATTATTTTTATTACAAATTTGAGTTTTTATATACAGTATATATATGTATATGTATATATATATGTATATATATATATATATATATATATATATATATGTGTGTGTGTGTGTGTGTGTGTGTGTATATTTATATATATATGTATATATATATGTATATATATCTATATATCTATATATATATATATATATATATATATATATATATATATATATGTATATATATATATATATATATATGTATATATATATATATATATATATATATATATATATACATACATACATACATAAGTACAGCGTCTGAAGAGGTAAGAGTAATTTTTACCTAAATTGACTGGATTTTTGGGGGGGAATAATGTTGCACTACTGAATGAAACAATGTTCTTCCGTCCTTTTTCGATTTTTTTGAACATTTAAATTGCAAAAAAAGGTATTAAAACCTTGTCACTAAGATAGAAGGCAACCAAAAGCACTGTTTATGAAAAAAAAATAAATCATAAAAAAGATATAGGACATTTTGACCTAATAGTAATTATTTGAAAATGATGAGAGCCTTTACCTGACAATTAACTACAAAAAACAAAATCTCTGACTTTGTGCAAGTGTGCCAGAACTGATGCTTAGTTTAATACAATGGTAGTTATACCAACTATTGATTTGATCTATTTTTTCTTCTTCCTATGTAGTTTAAAAATTAATATGGATAAAAAATAACTAAAACCCAATTTTATAGCATTCTAAGATCACAGATTTTTGTCACACCAGCCCAAACTTTTGCACATTACTCATGTACTCACCTTTTTTACTGTGAGCATGATAAACCTCCTCTTTAATCCTGCCTTGGCTCAATCCCCTCTTAATTTAAATTGATATCAACCCAGTCTGCGCACTAAAAAAGCCCGTTGTAAATACAGCCTTGACTTGCACACAAATTACACTTCAGGTTCACTCAAGTGCACACACAGGCCAAAAGGGAGGTCATCACCATCCCTTAGGACTAACAAGGAAACAATCTCTTTGTATTGGAAGATGTAATTTCCTTTCCCATTTCCTCTGCACGGACAGCAATTACTGATTCTCAGCCAGCCAGGGAAGCTAATATTGCACCAATATGATAATCATTGGTTTATTGGATAGCACATTAGAGGAAGGTTTGGACGTCAAGGCAGGGGGGACAGATGGGGGGAGTGGGAACAGGACAGACAGATGGACACACTCTCATGCATGCTTTCACAATGAGGAAACCCACACCTGGCCATCTCTCTTATCTTGCCTTCTGTCTGTTACAATCTGGGGAAAAGTATGGACAATGGGAATGAAAAAATTCGAGGAGCATAGCATTATGAAATAGAGATTTTAATACCAGCTTTGTGTTTATTTGTGCTTCCATGGCAGCAACTCCCAAGCCCTACAGTGTTATGTTTCCTGGTTATCATCAGAATGCTCTCGGGGACTTTACAGTAATGTCCACTTTGACTCAGGAATAAACTGAATCAGTTTTGACAGTAAGAAGTCACAAGTCCATGTCACAGGGGCAGTGGTCATCCTTTAATCATGAAAAGTAAATCCAGTGAATTCTGGCACCAGTTTCTTTAAACTTGACACAAATGTCCTCTCTGATACAGTGATGATAAGATGAGGTTTTGTAGGTCAATGGTGACTCTCATCCTGGAGCTTGCTGCAAAAATGGCTTACATTTTGAACTTTACACCACCTGACCTCAAAAGATCAAGGTTGGTGGGCCTCAAGATCACCCCCTCCTCTTGAATGTGATGTCTCAATACCTCTATGAGGAACTAAAAAGACAAAAATTTGTAGCAATTTCTCTCTTTCATCAGTCAAGGATGTCAGAGGACAAATGTAAATGGGTAGCAAAATCATTTCAAGACGGTGATTGTATTCCCTAAAAACATTTGGAGTGATCTCTACCATAGGTGTGTCATTGTCAGCTGTGATTCAGGCATAGTCAACTTTTTGTGGGTTAGTATCAAATGTCATTGTGTCTTGTGATCATCTTTGCTAGTGGGTGTAAAATCTCAGACCTGCTTTGAGAGATTTTCATAATTTTGCAGAAATGTCCAGTCTGATGCAAGGATGAGCTCATTACATTTTGGTGGTCAATGAGCAAGGTTATGTATTGTATTGATTTGGAGGTCAGAGGTTTAAGGGCAACATGGTACCGAACATACCCCTTGATTATGATACCTTTAAAATTTAGTTAGAAATCACATTATTTTCAGCTCTGATTTGAGGGCAATGTGATTAGATATTGAAAGGTTCAACGTCAAAAGTCGTTGACCTTGAATGATCACTTTGCTTTTAATCCTGATATCTCAAGGCTGTTTATTTGAAATTGATAAAATTTGTTAACCTGACATGCCAAGAAAAATAGCCCATAGAAAGTGGTGGGGAGGGCAGAACCTTTCAAGAACATGCCCAGAAGGTGATCAATCAGTGATGTGTAAAGCATGACATGTGAGCCGACTTGTACAGCAAACTCTCACCAGCACTTTGAGCTACATATGTTGTTGGCAAAGGGCTATAGAAATAAAGTTTGATTGATTGGTTGGTTGACCAGATCATTTCTATTGAGTTTTGCTTCTAGTGCAGTTTTTCCCTATAATCAGGAATACTGTCCACATCTAACAAAAGTGCTGTTAAAGATGGTAGCATCTAAGCTAATTTCTGGATGAGGCGTCACTTCTCACTCCTGCCTCTTCCTGCTTTAAAGCTCACTGATTGCGTTCAGTCATTTTGGCACTGAGCTTTGTGGGATGGATTTGTCTGATTACTGACAATGAAGAAGGAGGAGGAGCAGGAGGATCTAGCTGCACTGTAAGGCTGAACATTTGTGCAAATGTCTACTCTGATAGGTCATGGATAATGATTCTCTGATGCTTTACGTCTTGATTAGATTATGTTTTCCGGTTTTAATGACTTTTTTTGAACTACAATTGCTCTGTAACAATTTTGACCGTCTTACTGATCAAATATTTTAGTTATTTTATTTAGAACACTGCACTGTACCTTCGTCACATGATTTGATTTGAATCTTTATAAATCTTTTGAATCTTAATAAAATTGTTTCTTGCACATCAAGCTTTTGTGTTAAGCTCAGTTTTTCTTCTCTTTTAATCGTTTTTATATATTTTGTTCTAATGTGTTTTTCCCCTCTGTCCTTGTATTCTGATGTACTGTGTGAAGCACTTTGTGTTATCTGGTTGCTGAAAGGTGATAAACAATAAACTTGCCATGTGGGTGATATCATGACAGCATTCAAGGGATGTTAGTCAATTTTTGGAAGTCCTTGGTCGTAGGTCAGTGGGTTTTATGATCAACCTTTTCTTGTGGATGCAATTTCACAGGAAATACTTTCACAAATAATCATCCTGTCTTAGGGATGAACTGACAAGAATTTGGAGGTCAAGGGTAAAGGGTATGGGGCTCTACGGTCATTACTTACTAGAGAAGGCAATAACTCAAGAACACTGAGTAACAATCTTTTAACACTGAAAAAAAGTTTATCCTGATTCATGGATGAACTGGAAGTTGTAGGTCAAGGTCATTGGGCCTCATGTTCATCTCTTACTTCACAAAAACCATAAAGTACTTGTTCTTAACATTTTACTGTACTTTTAATCACCATCACTTGTGTACTGTGAATAAGAAAACTAACAGAGGTCATGATGGTTTTCTCATGAAACAGAGAAGGCAGTTGAGGTAGAGAAAGGAAGCAAGAATTGTTAGCACTGAAATGGAAAGATAGTGGAGACAAAAAGGAAGAAGATGCTGAGATGAAATCAGGGTAAAACATTTCGGGACAAGAGATCGGCAGATAAAGAGAACAGATGAAAAGATGATTATATTTCATGCCTTAAATGTGCTTATGTCTTTGTGTGTCTGTGAGTGCACACACCACACAGATGGTCTCCAACACGTTGAGTGTGTGGACATGTGCAGACACACACGAGTGCAGGCGCAGACCTGTGTTTAAAGTGCTCAACACTCTGGCACGTTACCTAACCACACTTACAGGTGCAGGATGGTGTGAAATTGGGCGTCTTCACAAGTTCAGAGTGTAAACAGTCACACTTGTGTTGTTCATGGATGGATTTCATCCTCATTAAGAGCTCTGCAGGGAGCACTGAACAGCTGTCTTAAGGAGGTAATAGTCGTACTTACAATCTCACTCAACAATTGTGTTTCTTAGCAGTGTGACCTGAAGCCCCTGTTCCTCCTGCTGAAGGCTTTTAAATCATCTATTTTTCACTTCTCAAGTTCTTTTTAGTCATCGACCAAAGTGCTGCATCATTACCATTTTCTTAAGCAGTAAAGGCTTGCAACAATCAAGGCCAATTTCAGGCTTAAATGAGTACATTTTTTAAAAAGAAGGAAAAATCTACTTGTACTTTTCATAGTACTGTCTCTGCTCTAAGCTCCTTCTGTCTTCAGCCTCTGTCGTCCTATTTCTCTTTGTCTTCTCTAGGCAGATCTTTCATGTTTAATGTTGGAACCAGATTTCTTGGCTTGGATGCCATGGATAGGGGCCATAAGCGATGGTAGGCATCATCAGCACTGTTACTAACTGGGACTTGCAGTGCTGTTTGGACTGTGATCCCCTTTTCAAAAAAAGCTGAAATAAAGGAATTCTATTACCATTTTTACACTTAAATAAGGGGGTCAACACAGGATTTTTCAATGTATGATCAACCCGCTAACAATCAGCAAGTGACTCTTTTCCCACTGGTCTAATCGGCAGAAGACAAGCTGCGTAGCTTTTTTTTCCCCTCTGGTGCATCATATACCTCATCATGCATCATATGCAAATACCTCTTTAAGTCAAATATCCTTTCTATAGAGAGATGCTATCATTGTTGTTCTTTGTTTTTCATTGAATAAAAAAAGTGGCCGAGATCTGTTAAAACTGCTGAAGCTGTTAGCATTTATGCTAATCTCTATGTGAGCAGTCATTCCTGTTGTTGTCTCACTCGCAGCTCCCACCTCTCCCTGCTTTAAAGGTGTAGTCAGCGATGTGGGAGAAAACGGGTGGAGAGTTTGTTTATATTCGAATTTAGACCCGCCTCCCGAAAGCTGATGGACGTGCATCGTCATGGAAACAGCCGTAGAAACTGCGTAGCTGACGTAGCTAAGGAAACCCCGACTGGTCAGACAACTCGACTGCCAATATTGAAAACATCACAACAACAGTACATTTTGGCAGATTAGACAATAAGATGAATGCCCGACGGCTGTTACTGTTATGTGAAGCACCACGAAGCTAATGTTGCTTAGCTTACCTATCCAGCAGACGGACGGCGACATCCGCGTCCGTTTTCAGGTCTTTCAATTGGCGGAGTTCTCCGCGCCGGAAAGCAACACCAATGTTGATCCGAGTCTTTGCTCTTTTGGTCATAGCCCTTCTTTCCACTTTTCACTCCTCTGACCTCTTTCTTTGGGCTGTTTTCAGCCATCGCTAGAACTATTGTATCTCTCTACGCTAACTGCGCACTCTACGCAAACTACGACTCCCCCTCCCCCCTCTGTCTGATCTGCGCATGAGTATGATCGCCCCCTGGACGTGGGGCGGTACTTTGTGTTGGTAACTCGGCCCGAGCCACAGTATTTACCTGCTGAAATTCTGAGTCAAGGTTGTATATTGAGACCGGATTTTTTTTTTCAACATGCTGTCAGTGGTGACATCTTGTGGATGGAGAGGAGAGATACGGTGAATTTCACAAATACTGCATTTGATTAGAAGATAAGAAGATCGCTGAGTACACCTTTCAGGACACTGACCTGGCTGTGCTGCTGCAGGTCACTCACAATCATTCCAGATTGGAGAATTGCAAGATGAATCCATCTGACTACAGGCAGTGAATCAGGGGGAGTTTTTTTAAAGTTGAAAGACAAATACACATGATGAAGTCTATTTTAATTCTATTATCTAAATCTTTCTGTCAAGTACACAATTTAATTTATTCTTATTTTGGACACTCTTATTTGTATTTATAGTTCATTCATATTTCAAATCTACATCCCTCCTGTTATTTTATGGTACATGTGCAGCTCTATTCCAGTTGGACAATTCCCCAACACACACAAAGAAGGATGAGGAGAGGGAACAGTTAAACAAAGACGAGAGCAACATTTTTCATTATGGCTAAGTCTTCAAAATAAACTTGTTGCTTGTCATGGATGTCTTATCATTTCCTTTTACCATTTTTTCTCTGGCCATTTGACCAAGTAAAAAGTTAGTTCAGATGATTGAAATGAGACAAAAAGCTAACAGTGCTGGGTCATCTGTAACTTGCACAGACATTAGTGGAAAAAAGGAAAGAAAAACAAAGAAATCAGAGCGAAATGTTTGTGACATTAATCGATTGTATAAGCATTGACACTATGACAGGTTGTAATGTGGCTGAAAGGGGTTGGCGCCCCTTGCCTCCAGAGCCTTTGCCAAACATTGCCACACATAACTATCTATGAATGAATCAGGGTCAATGATGCTGGAGGTGCAGACGAGTTGACAAGGAATGATGAATGGTGAAGTGCCAACCTAGCATTTGCTTTCAAACCTGACGTGACCTGATTGCCAGACAGCAAGACAACACCCACTGAAAATCCTCCTTGCTGAACTAACTGTCAGCAGCAGTCGCAGCATTGTTTTCAACCTGAAAGCTTCAACAATGGACACACAGACTCTGCATGCAGAATAATCAGTTCTCTGACTAATGAGGCTAAAATCAAACATATTTCATCAATTATCAGTCATAAAAGTGTGAGGACTTATAGCTTTGGCTGCCATTTAGCAACAGAATTGTCATTTCATATCGGTAACATTTTTCATCATTGAATCAGACGATGCATCCATAGTAATTTCAATAGTAGGTAGCAGTGGAGCTTGCTTGTAAGAGCCTTTAGTCTATCAAAGGTGGTGATGCCATGGCAGCCGAAGGCCCAGTGGTAGATTATGTTACCTATCATGGGCAAGAACGAGCAGTCGGGCCTCTTCACTGAGCACTAATTCTTTTTTAGGGTAGAGGGATTTTCTAATGTAAAAAATGGTGGCTGCTAAACTTATTTATGATACTGTGTCAGCATTTTTGAGCAAATACACTGCATAAGCACATGAAATGCAGTCAGCTGTCTAGATTTAAAGAAATGTGTTAAAAGTTATATGTTATACCATAATTCACTGTTTATGAATGAGTTACATTTTCTGTAGAAACATGTCTGATGATGTAAACTAGGTGGACTGTTGTGTTACCATATGGACAGTTTGGTAATAAACAAGAGTGCATTCAATGGGGAAGAGTCATGCTCGAGTGCCACTGTCTTGCTGTTATTGGACTTGCATGTGTAAAAAGTTGTTGAAAGAGTGTTGGAACAGGAGTAGAGGGTTTGCACAGTACCACTCTGGGAGATCTGGCAGGGAAGCGTGACAGACAAAAAGCCAAGCTGTTCATGGCCTAGACTGGTCCAGTTTATTACATGCAAATCCAAAACAAAACATAGCCATACCTCAAACAAATGTGGGTAAGATCAACCCTGTGATGAACGCAGAGACTGTTCCAGACAACATCAAACAATGTTTCAACTTGTTCTACCATGGCCACAGTCAATGCTGACTACTGACTGATCTGTTAAACCACATCAGTGATTTTCAGTTTAGCCAGACTTCCAGAAAATTGGCATGAAGGATCAAATGAAGTTAACAAAAGATTGGCAAAAGTAATCAGACAAATACAGGTGAATGCTGGCCTCAAGTATGATGGCAAATGATCAGGCTGTTGATTGTATATAATCAAAAACTTCAATAAAAAAAAAAAACATGGTTCGGGGCCTGTGCCACTTATTATGTTGCGCACTGACAAGAATGTGGTGATGCAATAGAAATCACAGTACATATGAAATATGACATATGTCAATAAAATATGAGCCCAAAGTATTGTGTGCATGAAAAGAGTTTCTATTCAGTGTTCTTTATTTCCTAGTGACAAAAATAAGAGCAAAAGATGTACCAGAGACATAAAAAGTAAAACGGCTGAATGTCTGCTGCCAACTAGCTGCTAGAGTATCAATTAAAAACAAAAAGATGTTGAAAATGTATATGATTTACTTGATGATTCAAATATCAAATGAACATTATATAAAAAGCTATTGGAAACCTGTTTATGGAGAGTCAATGATTTCCTCTTCTAATGTATGCATGTTATATCTTGACCTGAGCATAGCAGACACATTTATTATTGACCAAAGTGGACATGTGTCAAAGTAGAAATAAGGAACAGTATATCATCATCAGAGGTCTTGTTTCCTCTCTTTCACTTTTGGCCCTTTTTCCATTGGCCCTACTCTACTCGACTCTACCCGGCTCTACTCTGCTCGCCTTGTGCTGCTTTTCCATTAGCCCCAGTCGCCTGCCCAACAGTGTCGCTGTAAACAGCTGAGCGGCACTGTGGTGACGTCATTTTGAGCGCGACACAACAATCTGTGGCGTTTTTGTCACAAACTAAGTAAAAAAGGAAAGCAGAAGAGGGCTGCAGGTGGCAAGAAGAAATACCTCTTGAGAAGCACAGGAGAGTTTTGGAAGCTACACAACAGAATGAAGCCGAGGACGAGAGCAATCGAGCTGCAAAGAAAAGACGTATGAGGGTAAGCTAATGGTAGCTACCGCAAGCATGCTAGGTCATCGCACTCATGACTCATCAATGACGACATTGTGTGACCAATCAGTAGCCCGCAGTCGGTGATGTCATCTTTTAGTATCGACTCTGCTCGCTTGCAACCAGAGTGGAGTAGGTACTAAAACTAGCTTGTTTTAGGAGGTACTGAGCTAGTGGAAACACGCTGCAAATCGAGTAGGGCCGAGTAGAGTAGGGCCAAGGCGTGCTAGTGGAAAAGGGCCATTTGTGTCTCCTTTTCCATGATTCGTCTTTTGTTCTCTTTTTTCATTCAATCATTTTGCCACTGGTCACCTTCAAACTCAGTAGGTTGGTTTCCCTTAATTTCATACTAATTACATTTATCAACACAATTTGCAAGTTGAACAATAAAGTATTAATTCATTCACTGCAACAGTTTTATTTTTCATAACAGAAAAAGGAGCAATTTTGGAAATACAAGATTTTTGCCTAACAGCAAAACACATTTGGTTATTTTAAACAAGTTTCCACTGGTTTATATTTTGTTATTTTTTATGCCTATAAATCTCATAAATGTCCATACACCTCTCTTGTTATGATGTATGTCCAAATGAGCTATGACTGACTATGGTCCTCCCAAGAAGTGGATCTGACTTAATGAAGTATTTTTGAAAAGAATCAGTGGGGAGCAATTCATTGATCAAATAATGCCTTTTGTTTGCTCCATGTCATCTACACGTAGTTTTCCTCAAGTTGACCCCTCAGGTTGACCCCATTACTCTCACTGCAGATGCCCTATCCTGTATTTTGTGGATTCTCTCAGTCATGCCAAGGAAACCCATGTCCTATCTGGTAATTATTTTAGCCTGATTAAATGGACCCTCTTCCTGTCTACCTCCCCTCTCCTGTGCTCTACTGTTTACTATGGCTGCAAACATGTCTGCCCATGTTCCTTCCACTTATGCCAGAATTGTGTTCTGGCATTCACTGCAGCTGTAGATCTAGAAATAGTTCTCTTAAAAGACCAGTTTCTGCTCCACTATTGTTTAATTCTGAGCAGACAGTAGAGGAAGCTTCCCTTCTTGATTTTAATAGGTCAGAGAAAGAGAAATGGCACGGACGAGCATGATACTGCTCCTTAGGCTAAATTACTTTTAAAGTCCCATGCCCCTATGTGTTTGACCTTTTACATACATCTTGTCTTGGATGTTTGTTAAGCAAGGATTTGATTGAAGTTGAGTAGAGAAATGAAAAAGTTTGTCTCTATAGAGGATCAAATGCAGCTCTCTTTACCTCCCCTTTGGAAACACTCAGATCTGAGGCCATGATAATGCACTCTGTGTTGATTGGCTGGTGAAATGATGTCTGATTGGGGAGGGAGAATTTGGTCTACAGGCAATGGACCAGACTTTTAAAACAGCTATGGTGTGTACCTGTAACAAGCAGAAAACACACATGTAAACACCTTCTCTTACAACATTAAAAGCAGAGAAACTTGATTTTGCAGGACATGGGACATTTAACTGAGAGTCAAAGACAAACAAAGTGAAGGCTGAGCCTTAGTTTTTAATCTTAAATACCAAAAAAGATTTCAAGAATTGCATATACTCGCATGATCGAATTTCAAAGTTAGATTGATCAGTGCTTAGGGCACTCAACCCTGAAAATATTAGACTACACTGGTTTAGTTTTTAAAAAAAGCAGCCTTAGAATTACAGCACTTTGAACATTACTTCCTGAGGGCCAGAACCATCTTAATGTGGCCAACAATAACAAATAAAAAACACACATTTTATGAGCATGGTATGTCGTTTCAATAGCTTTTGTCTGTTAATGTAAATATTTCTGTTTTTATTGGTGCAAGTATTTTGAATTACTGTTAAAATTAAATTTTCATTATCACCATGCATCAGCAGGCAATGAATTAACATTTATAAAGTCATATGTTTTGTAAGAAGACTATGCAATAGTGCTTCTATGTGAAAATTGGCATAAACTAAAACTCAAGACCTCAACATGCAAACAATCTATGACAAGGACCACGGCCTCACATATCCAGCTATGAACAACAGGTATTCATTAGAGAACATCTTTTTAAACATGTGACCTCACCTTCAGGCTCAGAACAAACACTTATTGTAGGTAAATTCTTATGATTTATCAATCCAAGCATGAGGTCAAACACAATTTTCTTTGAATATTTTGGTGAAGTTCCTCAGCTTGTGGCCCATTTCTCACTATTTTTAAATCAGTAATATACTTTTGGGGATAAATGTTTCTCACCTATGGTAAATATACATTGTAAAACTTTAAAGAGCTTAAAAAATAAAATAAAAAATCTGTAAGGGTATTGCCTCTTTGCTTTTGGCATTGCATTGCATTGCATTCAAGGCCTCACTGTACATGATTTCTTATATTTTGAAGTAGAGATGTTCTCCTCAAGTTACCAGGAGGTCTACATATTTGAAGAACTGTTGTGTAGGTCAGGGATCTCCTTGAGGATACACTCTAAATGAGGCAGTGCACAGCAAAGAAAGTTTATTTCTATGGTATACTTCAGCATAAGGTCATTCAAGGTGCTTCGCAGCAGACAGCACATGAACACTGCTGTTGGCATGCTTCATTTAATGCTCTTTTCAGATGGCAATAGAATTATGAACTATTTAAACAAATGTAACATTTTATGCACAGTTTGACAATCACCATCCATCTGAGTAAGGGATGAGTAAGTTTGGTGACAAAGATAGGCATGTAAATATGATTCAATTTGTCAAAAGGCCAAATTGTTTAAAAATCTAGGAATCATCTAACAAGACATTTAAAATGGTTTATTATTTAACACAATATATCAGTGTTAATAAACTTGTTGTAATATTCAATTCACACAGTCTTAAAGAAGGAATAACATCCGATAAGATCCTTTTCAAAGCAATTAACAAATCACTGGTATTGAATATTATTTAGTTTCCTTTTCAGATTTTAAATGTATCTGAAAATTCTTCATGAAATAGAACCATATGGAAAAATCCAGCCAATCATATTTAGAGATTAAATACAAAAAATACTGCAAATACAATCACAAGATTATAGTTTTATCAAGATTCTGGTGTGAATTTATAGAAAAGTCTTCAACTTAGCATCACCTTATGGTTTGGTTTTTTATGCAAACAGTTGAGGAAATTCCAATAACAATAATCCTGAAATGCAGATTTTGAAATTGTTTCCTCTTTATGATCAAGTTTTTTAGACATATTTGAAAATGACATGGGTTCTACAATTAGTGAGGTGGAGAGCCGCATGTGGTCTCCCTGGCCACATGTTTCCATCCCTTATCTAATTTGTTACAGTCAGGTCCTTAATTAGCCCTTTTCTGACTTAATGATTGGACTACTGATCCAACAATAAAGAGCCGCTTTACCTTGAAAGTTTTTTTTTTAATGTATACAACACATGTCAAACAACAAATGACACAGGGCATTCCAATAAAACTATTGCATATATGTCCTAATTTGTGTAATTGTTGTTCTTTTAAAAGATTATCCAGTAAACATTTACAAATCCCTTTCTGCTCCACAGTTGTGACTCATGAGAAATTTGATCAAGAATGTGAGTGCTCTATCAACACCTTGGATGCACTGAGTGACAGGACAGTGCTGTGTGAGTGTGTTTGTGTGTGTTTTTATAAAGTACAAAATTGAAGTCCATATTCAAGAGCCTCTTCTCCAATGAAAAGGCTGGGCTCTCTCATTCAGTGAGTCTTCCTGTGCTGAATAAAGGTTTAATTGACAACCCTTGAAGTATCTGTGCTGCAACTGTCAACTATTAACCTTGGTAATTAGGGTTTATGATGCTAATGTTTTCATGCTGCTATGCAACTGCAGCGCCCACCAGGCTGCTGAGTGACACTTGAGGGGGCAGGAGTGAGTGACAGTGGAGGAGAGGAGCAGACAGGCTGACCAGATGGCTGGAGCTGAAGTGCCTGCCGTTCTGTGGCTTAATACCACAGGAGAGTGTTCCAGAGACGAGTGCTGGTGACGACGGTGCACAGTCATGCATCATTTAGGAGAAACTTTATGTGCTCATGTTATACTTTAATGTGGCATCTACTCTGGGACATTTTCCAAGTTGCATAGCATATTTCTTTTTAATTACCTGAACCTTCACTGACCAATCTGGTGCAGAAACATGCACAATTGAGTGTACAAATCATCTTACAGCAGATCCCATGTGTGATTCATGAAACGTAAATTTAAATAACACGCTCAAAATATTCATGGTAAAGCAGAGAGTCCACAACATGGAGGGGTGTAATGATGTGAGGAGAGGAAGCTTGTCTTAGTTGGAGACTGATACTGTTGCAGGAGGCAAGAAAATAAGAATTTATTATTGTTGCTTAGGTATCAGAAAATAGAGATATTGAGAGTCAGAAGCACCAAAGATGTAAATCGATGCTAGAAATCTGTTTGTGTTTGAAGACAAATATTTCTAAAATAGAAAGTCAAACTTCTAGCAACCCAAATAAATGCGTTTCTCTCATATTTTTGATTCTTCAAGAAGACCTCCTACAGACAGCACCAACATGGGAGATGAGGACAGATATGGGGAGGAAACTACCCTTTCCAAAGGTTGCCCGGAACTCCCTGAGGCCACACATGGTCATAAGGTCTGAGGAGGCAAAAAGATCATCCTGACTGAGCTGACGGTAACGTGGGGGGATGGATGCACAGAGGCCTCAGACAAACAGGCCACCAAGTACAAGGACCTGGTCTCACAGGGACAAAGGATGGCAGGCTTGGCCATTCCCTGTTAAAGCCAGTTGCAGGGGCTTGTTGGCAGTGAAAGATGCTCACATCTCTGGAAATAGCGAGAAAGAAGGCTTTGTGCTCTGGGAAAAGAGGGAGGAGTAAAGCTGAAGGCCAGAAGAGGATGGGTTCTGACTGGCCATCACTGCTAACTGTCCAGCTAAAGGATGTTATGGTTCAGGGTCGAAAGCTGGACACAACCTGATGAAATCTTCTTCTGCCTGAAAGCTACAGCCATCACCACAGTGGCTGAATGAAGGAGCATCAAGACGTACCTGATAGCTAGTGCTACCCAGCATTTGACAGGACCCCGCTGGCAACTTATTCAAGAACGGTTTACAGTTTAACAGAAACCACAACCCGATAAAAAAAAAAGAGACCAGGTGAATCAAGTGGCTTATATGGGGGGTTTATAGTCCATAGCCATCAGAGCACAGATGGTGGTGCACAGATATTACTATGCACTGAATGCACATAGCAGCTGTTAGAAGACAATAATCCATTCACAGTCTAAAACTTTAGACTGCAGTATTTTTAAACAACTCTTTACTCCTGTAAGCTGAGTTATTTTTATTTATTTATTTATTTAATAGGGACAGTGCACATTAATGAACTTCCATTCAAAGAACAATAGATGTAAATATGCTGGATTATAGCATCAATGCTAATGTTACGTTACTTTGGGTGACTCACTCAGGTTTGTTTCCATTGATTCATCTCTTACTCCCCTCTTACTCAGAAATAAACTGAAAATATTATAAAGGTCAGATGTCAACGCTGCTGTGCCACATGCTCATCCTTTGCTAGTGAAACCAATGTATAAAAAGCGCTCTGAGGTAAATAAATACATTTTATTGTGTGTGTAAATAAATGTGTGCACTTGCACGTTTTACAAATCCTTAAAGTGCATTTCTGGACAGGAAATGTTGCAATTATTGCAGCACTTGGTCAATAAAATATCTGAGTTAGTGAAAAGCTATTTAACTAACAAAACAATGACGGTAACAGAAAGCCAGTGGAAAATGTAATTTACATTCCAACATTGGTATCTGTAGCAGTTCTCAATTAAATATCGAACTGGTACAACATCAACTGTTGTGAAATTTTTACAGTGTTTAGTTTTCAGCACAGACACATTTCATTTATTGTTGCCCTTTTCTCTCTGTATTTGTTGGGCTGAAATTGTGCCTGCAAGTCAGCACACAGGGGTTAGGAGATCCCTGTGGTGGCAAGCAGCAATGCCCTAAAATTTAGAGACCCTACTCTGTGAGGAGAGGCAGCTAAGGCAAAAACACTTGTGATATGACAAACCCACTTTTTCAAATCTGTTGTGGTAGTTGGGGTGAAGATATTTCGGCATTTGCCAAACCTAAAATCAATAATGGCTGAGCTGATCAGTACTGCTACTGAGCCTTGTAGCCAAGTTTCATAACAAAACACTGGTGCAAAAAAGTACATCCAGTTCTGCAGATGGAACATAAACCCCAATCAAATCAGCCCAGTGCAGCAAATTAAGCACTACATCGCATAGCGTTGCTCCGCAGCTTTGGTTAAACCCTGGTATCTCTGCTATGAAACTCATAACATGCTTGTTTCTGCAGAATCTCTGCTCCATGCGGCCATGAAAAGCACACCCAAACACAAAATATAAAAAAAAATCTAAAGAAATAAAACAAATAGCTTAAGGAACAAAAAAGTAATTTTTCCTTTCCAATAACTACTTCTGGTATTTTAAATTAGCCTTAAATGCCTGTGAATGTAATATACATATATATAAATATGTATTAAGAAGCACCTCATTTGGCCAGGGCTGTCAAAACCAAACCAAAATAATCTGTGACCAAAAACAAAATATGTCCCAAGCCATGGGCTAAGTGTGTTTTTAATACCTAAGTGTGTCTTACCCATTAGAATAAGACTCACCTATTTTTTGCACAGCTCCTTGGCTAGAAATGCTCTGCATGAGGACAGCCACATCTTCACAAGCTTACCTCTTTTTTAACAACTACTACTCATTTTCCAGAAAAAGCCATTCAGAGTCACGGAAGAGAATATTCAGCTGTCACTTTCATCTTATAGTTTTAATTTAAAGGAATATCTATAGGATTGAGAAAGCTGCTTTCTAACCATTTAGGCACAGATACAGAGATGAGAGAAGCAGTTTGGTGTTTTAAGAACTGCAGACTGGGACAATTTCATGAGAGTTGCAATTATGTATGGTGGCTTTGTCAGGAATACTTAAAAGCAAAAAAATCAATTTGCCAATCATGGGTTTCACTTCTACATGATGACCAAGTAGTCTGGCTGTTGAGGAAGCAGCATCAATTTTGTGGGCCGTTAAATCCTTTTGAAGACCGGTCTTTTGTAATGTTACTTATAATGAGTTCAGGAGGAAAAGCTAAAAGGAATATTGAGGGCAAGTGAAGAAAAGAAGACGGAAAAGAAAAGAAGAGGGGGAGGACAAGAGAGTAAAAGAGGAAGAGATCATTTCTGAGCTCTTACAAGTTCATTACATTATTCATTGCTTATCCCTCCACCTTGTTTGGGCTTTTATGGGTTTCCTTTCTCCTGTGATTATTCTACCTCCTATTTCTCCTTCTGTTCTTTATCTTATCTGCTCTGTGCAGGTGTTCCATGGCACTCTGGGAAACTTAATTTGATTATCAAGTATTCAAATCCATGGGGTTTGCTCTCTGCTCATTGCTTTACCCCAATTCCCAAAAGGCCCTCTTATGTGGAACAATGCCATGACTGCTGGGGCTTCAGACCAGTGAGAAATCAATTCCCCTCAGTGTGCTCTGTGTTCGGAGGAAGCTTTCATAAATTATTGTGGTGGAGTTTCACAGGTTGATCACTGTGAACCGTGTTTTTACTCTGAGGCGGTAGGTGACAAAAGGTGACATCTCAGGCTATGAAGACATCAAGGCTCAAAATTTGGAAGTATAGGAAGAAATGCTAGTATGACTGTTTCTTTTTTTTGCCAGGAGAGATGGTTAGAAATAACCTGTCTCTTTAACACCATGATCATTTGGTATGGAGGCTCCTGTAATGGTTTCTTGGATGTTGGATGACTTTGTGATTAGGTTGCATGCTCCGTACAAAGAGACTCCGGTTCTCAAAGCAGGCAGCCTTGTTTCAAATCTGACCCTTTTCTCCTCATCCCATATATTGCCTTTCTCATCTTCCTCCCTCTCTCTTTACTGACTTGTCCACTAAAAATAGGCATTAAGTAATTTGTGCCTTCATGAACAAAAAAAAAATGACACAAGAGTCAGTATTTTGATGGAGTGAAATGTGGGTTTGGGGTTTTTGCTATGTAAGTGGTCCGCAACCCTAGTGCAAAGTGGATGTATAATCTGCTTTGAGGGTGTTTAAGTGTAACATGAAACCAGGAAGCAACAGATCTAATTTAAAAAAAAGAAAAAAGGCAGTGCTTGCTGGCCTTGTTTTTACATTGGTGTCTGGTCTGAACCGCAGCAGAATCTCTCCTTTTATTGTTAACTTTGCAGTACAGCTAGATCCACCTGATTCAACTATAAGATAGATTCATCTTGCCAATCTCTAGTTTACAACAACTGTCCACAGCACAAAGCTCTGTGGCCCAATCAGAGCCCTTCAAAGCCACAGGAAGTGGGAGTTACAAGTGTGACGACAGCAGAAAACTGCTTTTTTCATGGTATATTGACATTGAGGGCTAATAATGCACTACTTCATGGTGCCCTCTAGATGAAAATCACTGACCACAAGGGCCAAAATGACACCTAGATGAAGAAAGCAGGTAAAGTAAAATATATTCCTCAAAAAAAAGTGACCCATCTGCAAAATATTACGTTTCCTGCGGAATCAATGTGACAACAGTATTTTTATATGAACATGAATTCAACTGAATTGGTTTGACAATTTCTTCACAGCGGGATGCTTATCAAATGTCTTTACTCTACTTATTTGTCTCAAATAAACAACAGTAGTGCCTCTGTAATTACACAACACTCATCCGCTGTGCCTTAGAGGACTTTTTTCTTTGAAATGATGGACCCCCTTCTGCTGTTCCCACCGGAGCAGCAGAAGCTTTCTTAAACCGTTTATCTGTTGGATCGCTGTTGTTAGAGAATAACAAGACAGACCTTTAGTTGGAACGAAAAAGCTGTGGAGCACATTGTTAAAATACCCCCCTTCTGATGCTGCTGACGACATTTCACAATGCAGTATGGTCCTTGCACTTGAAGTTTATTTTTTTATTCTTAAAAAGCAGCGAGTCTCTGAGCCTCATACAAAGGCGCCCAATCTCAATCTGTTCTTTTGACAGACTGAGAAAAACAGGAAGAGGAGGCAGAGAAAAAGAAGTCCTTCTTCTTTTTTGCAAAAAACGACAACAGATGGTGGGAGAGATAGCCAATAACAGCTGACAAAACAAGCTGCCATTAATTTCCATTCAATAATACATCATGTAAAGTCCTTGGTGCCCTTCATTCTCCCCTCAAACATCAAATCTAATTGGACTCCTGCAGAAACTACTTACAATTCAGTTAATAGGGATTATTGTTATGGAAATGTGCACAATAGTGCGCTTGTCTCATGGAGACGGAGAGAGAGAGGAAGCATGCTGGGCTTAAGTCGACTGTTATGTTGTGATGCAGGATTTTTGAAAAAAATGTTTTATTTTAATCTAATTTGCCATTATAAGAAGAAAAATAAGACTGCTGCCTGGAAGTGAAATGCCTGTGGGAGGTAGATAAGTGCAGGGCAGTTAAAGCACAGCACTGGGTCAAGAGAGTGCGGAGATTTGGTTTCTATGGTATAAATATGATAAGCAAGGGATAAACATGTGACTCATAGACAGACCTTTTAATTCAAATTCTAATCATTTCACCCTTGAGTCAGAGTGCCCCTTGTTCAAATGTACACAAAAATCTGCAATTTGTCCTTAAGATATTCAAATCACAAACAAAGAATGTGCAAAGGCCAAATGACCCTGGCCTTTGACTTACAAGTTCTTAAATTTTCTCTTTAAGAAAAAGTGGGCATCTGTTTGACCAAACTCAACTGTAAAATATTGGGCTCACTGATATTTAATCTCCAAAATACTGATTCAATGAGAAAATGTGTGTCATAGGAAGTGAGTTCTTCAAAGCTTTCTTTCTGATCAAACTTTTATAAGCAAAGATTGAACAGGGATTCACAGAGCTCGACCATGACCTGTGAGATGTTGTTAATTCAGCCTGGAGTCAAGAGGACATTTGTGCAAAGTCTGAAGAAAGTACCTGAAAGCGTTTTTGATTTCTTAGAGTAGATACTGTCTGAAAATATTGGCACGAGACAAACAGCCCAGCCATGCTCACAGAACAAATAAAGAATACTTAAAACAATAGGATTTAATTTTAGGCTTTTTTTTTAAACACAAAATATACATTTTTAAAAATACAAGGCAGCTATTTAATGTGATTAATATTAAAAAAAATCCTCTCTTGAGTAAAAATAAATGTTCAGCTACTCTGCATATTTAAAGGAAAGTATTTCAGCTTTTGAAACAAACTGGCTTAAATGTAGATGTAAATAGGGTATTCCCCTGCATTAGATTATTCAGGGATAAACTGTCTTTTTACATTCTGATAGTTAGTACAGGTTTGTCTAATGAACAACAAACATGAAGACGTTGAGGTTAATTTACGAAGAAGAAATAAAGAGCTATATTAAGAACATAAAAATTGAAACCCTCCCAGATATCCTAAGGTCCATCTATGAATAACTTCCTCTGGCCCCCACTGTTGTCTGTATGTTATTGCCTTGTTCTCTACAGACCTAACTGCAGAATGTAAGTTGTAAGACACAGTACTGCACATCAGAAGCTAGCATTATTAAAGCCAATAATGTAGGCTCCTTATATATGTTGGGAGTTGTGCTATAAACGGAAATTCCAGCTGGAAGGGAGATGACAAATCAAAGTCTCTACATTTCCGGTAATGAGCTGGACAGCAAGTAAAAATGATGCAGCCGGAAGCATCTGTGTAACTCTTTACTGAGGGGGGACTTTCCAGACTCATGACTAGTGTGGAAAACTTTGTGAACTCAAATTTTGCTTCCTTTTACGTGCTAAAACTTTTTTGCATCATTTCAGCTCCAGCTCAGAGAATTGAAACATCAGCAGTGTCTGTTTTCTACTTTTCATTTACATCAAATGAGCTTCGACATACACAGTTTATCCTCAAATGCAATAACCAAGCTAAAAAGAGCAAGATAGGAGATTTGTAAATGTTCTGCTGTTCAGATTCATCCAGCCGTAAATATGCTGACCAGGTAACACAAAACCATTATCCTGTCTCCACCTGTCCTGCTGAGGGACACAAAGGTACCTGAAATTGAATCAGGGAGACGTTGGTGTAATTAACAACGCTCTGAGGAACACTAAAGCCCAAACACAAACACCGAGAGACAATAAGAGGAGGGCAGCCTTCAAAGTCTGTCTGCTTGTGTTAGGGAGACTATTGTTAGTGCAATGCCTGAGTCAGTGTAGCTTCAATAGGAAAAGAAATACAGAAAATACTTTTTAGTCAACCAATCAGGCCAAATCTCAGCATCTCAAGACTGTCGCAGAAAGATGCAAACCCTTACAAATAGTCATAAAAAGCAGTATAAAACAATTCTTTAAGACCAACAACTTTGTCCAGGAACACAGGAGGAAGCAAAAAAGAAACAGCAACAAGAAAATCCTTCCAATTACTTGCATTGGTTAGTTTTGCCACAGAAACTACTCAGAGCTTTATGGGGACAACTACATCTGTAAGATCACACTTGTCAGTTCAAAACTGCTTCAGGTTAGGTATATCCTCTCCAAAAAGTTTTTAATTCAGCCCTGAAATGCTGTTTTATTTCCATTTTTTATTAGTAAATCTACAGCAAAAAAGAAGTGATTTTTGATCACATTTCCTGTGTAAAAAATGTAGCAGTGATGTTAATCCACCTCTGCTTAGACTCTTACTGTAGGTGACAACTTTCTGTCAGTCTAAAGGACCAATAGGATGAACCGATTTTTTCTCTTGTTTTCTTGACAGTAGGGTCCAATCAGGAGCAGCCAAAGGTGAGCAAGAGACAAGACAGTTACTCATTCCTTCCCAAAATAATTACTAAGGAAGTGTGAGCAAAGTTATTTGGCCCTTTGAAACATTTGAGAGAGAAGATGTGTCTAAAATTGGCAATGGCAAAAAATATATGGAGGAATTCTTGTAAGTATATAATAGTAGTGTTTTAGAAACATCTTGGTCATAATATGTGTGAGATTTGTGTAATGTTCTGTGAGATTTACATTCTGTTTCGAATTTTTGTTTTATTTTGTTTGTCCTACCACTTTTAAAATGTGAATCTGACACCAATATGGTGAGGTTTTTTCATGTTATTTATAAAAAAAAAAGAGATGGACCAAAAAAACCTGGAAATACCCTGGAGTTGCAAGGGTTAAACTGGCTGGGAGTGATGGGGAATGTCAACCACGAGTAAGCAGTTATTATACAGGACTGTAAAGGTCTTTTATTTGAAATGATAAAAAAGTCCATTATGCTGTGCTTGTATTAAGAGCATCATGTTATATGTTAATAGGAGTATATCACAGCCCCTGACTGACAAACCCCAATCTTGAGGTTGGAGAGGTGCCTCGTTTTCATTTAAATTATATTGAGCGATGGCTGGTTCAGTTTCAGCTCCAGAATTAAATGCTGGAACTCATTAAGTTTCTCTCTACGTAACTAAATCAGTTAGGCCCACTTAGTTTCGATTTAGTTGAAACGGCATCAGGTAACAGTCACTTGATGAGTTTATTTGACTTCTACAGGGATGTATTACTTCAGAATGTACACAATATACATGCAAATAAAGTGAGTAAAATAGTGTTGAAATTGTCTCTGAAGTATTTGCAATTTCATAACATTATCGCATCACTGTTGGTGTGTGAAGCTCTTCAAACTATATGGTTGTATGTTCATCAAGTCACAATGCTGTTTCATTCAAATGAGTCCCCAGTGTTGAGTTTTAAGTTTTGAGAAAAACTTTTTTATTAAAACTCCAAATCCTCGTCATGCCATTTATTAATCTGTCAGCCAATATAGGGACAGATCACCTTGTAATCGATATTCAAAGATCCATTTAAGCAAAATCCATACTTGAACTGTACATCTATGTTTGAATTGAGTGCTGCTTAACAGAAGGTTTTTTCTTGGCGCCATGATGGAGGGATTCATGATTGGCTATATGGATTCATTTTGGGTGTTGGATGTATATATTTGTATATATATATGTATGTATATGTGTATATTTATCTATGCATATATGTGTATCCATAAAATGAAGAGCTTTTTGCTCTATTGTAAAGTGTCTTGAGATAACACTTGTTATGAATTGGGGCTATACAAATAAAGATTGATTGATTGATTGAGTTCTGCTGCACATTAGGTCACCTGCCTCCAGACCCAACAATCCAAGGGAGTGCATCCTGAGAAAGATGAGGATCAGAAAAGACATTCCATGGACACACTTTGGGCTCTATAATGCCAATAGCAAGATAAAAAAGAAGAGCGAGTCATGTTTTGACAATGTGCAAAATAGCTGACATGCAGCCCACTGTTGTAGTCCTTGTAGAGGTAAATAATTAAAAGATCTACTGGAAATGCCTCATGTAGGTGTTGCAGCTCGGCCGGCATGGGGCTCTAATGACAATATGCTATTAAACAAATACCTTCTGTTATTAGCATGTGTGCTTGAAAACTCATGGAACTCAGTCAGTCATTTAGGCATGTAGACATGGTCAAGACAACCATGTGCTGCACTGTCTTACTGTTCCTGCTTCAGGTGTCTGCAGTTGTAATGATTATCATTCTTTGCATGTTATTTTTAGCCTATTATGTAGTTCAGGATCTACAACAACTAAGTAAACATTAACTTTGACCTAATAATTCACACCTTTCCTATGCAAATATCAAAACAATGTATTTGTAAGAACACACACTGCATCACGGCACTGTCAGTATTTCCCTCACTGCCTGTGAGCTAGTGTTTACCTTACTCCTACATAAAAGAGATTTCACAGTGAAAGTAAAGTGATACCTGTCCACCCCGATGACCTTTAGAGAGCTGAGCCTTCTAAAGTGTTTATCTGATGACATGAGGGAGGACAAGATGATCAATACAAGAACAGATGATGGTTCAGACTGTGGCATCATGAAGAAGGTGAATGTTTGATGCAGGTTGACAGCCGAGAACTGCAGGCATCTGCCGTCTGACATATCAGAGTGTACAGTGTTTGTAGATTGTTGTGGAGTCTTCAGAGTGGGTTTGTATGTGTAAATGTGTGTGCTGGTGTGAAAAACAGGTGTCTGAGTAAATGTTAGCTTGAGAAATAATTGGGTATCACTAGAAAAAGGTAAAGAGTTCTCCTTGTTTCCATAACACTCTGATAATCACTCACTGTTTTCTTTGTTGTGTATGATAAGCACACCCAGAGCACACAACAATGTTTATTTATATGTTTGTTGTTTATTGTAACATGACAGGGTTACTTTAGAATTTTCCTTCAGTTAAACTTTTCAGTTTCGAAGTATTTTCTCATTATAATGTTGACTAGTTAATGCTTCCACATAGTAAACAGTGCGAGGGACTGAGAGTAAAGAAGTGGAGCACTTTATCTATGACCTTAAACCTCCCAAATTTAATATCATCATCAAGTTTGGTGGGAGCTTTGTGCAAAGTTTGACAGAAGTCTCTCTAGAGTTCTTGATATAAAGAATTCAAAATTAAGAAATGATCTTGAAACACTAGAAAATTTGACCCTGTCCTCCAAAACCCAACCAACTTGTCCTTAAGTCAATGTGGGCAAATGCTTAAAAACTGAATCAAATCCAAAGGGCAATTTTCAAAAAACGATCTGTTAAATAAAGCATTTGACTTGTGATGAAACCTTTATAGCCTCATAAATGACCCATGACACTGTACATCCTATAAAGTCATTTACAAGTGGATGTGAGTGCAAAGTTTTGTGAAAATTACTCTTTCTGTTCATGTAATAATGCATTCCACAAACAAACATTGGCCATTAGACTTTATGACTCTGAACTTTGTCCTACAACCTTTTAAAAACCTATTTTAAGTTTTTCTAAATTAAATGTGTCCTTTAATGTGTTAACATATCTCCTGCATGTGATAGAGCACTTCCAAAGACAAGAAATAATGTCTGTAGCACTCAGATATAACCTGAAACGCCAGATGGACAGTTCCATATTGGAAATATTTCACTAATCCATCTGGGGAGGAGCACTGCGAAAATGTTTTTAGAGGCAGAACCTTCAAAAACAACAGCAGCTGGTGATTGTGATTGATCGTTTGGCCCATCACACTCATCATGGACCAATCCATATCAAGCAGCCCTGCTATGACGTAGCATATGTAGAGATTAAATGGAGCGGCTAACGGCTAACTGTTAGCTGCTACGGCTAACGGCTAACGGCTTACAAGGGCAAACAACAATTAATGGCCGTTAATCGAGCTGCTAACCGTTGTTAGCCGCTAGCTGTTGTTAGCTGTTTAGGCTAACGGCAGTTAACGATTGTTTGCCCTTGTTAGCCATTAGCCGCTGTTAGCTGATAGCTTAACTACATTAAGACTATCATTTCACATTAAATTATACCACACAGATGTACCATTTAAGACTTATATGTGACATAAATCTCATCAAAAACAATCCCTACGAAGTAAACTTATGAGGAGAGCATATTTCGCCAAGTATAACTGAGCAACCATGTTGACCACAGGCTAACCTACGTTAGCCGCCATTATTTGAAAACAGGAAGTGACTTCACTTCCTGTCAAGTATTTTCTTGTTGTTGTCATGCCCGCAGCTCCTGCCTCTCTTCCCTGATTTTGCCATAAAGCATGTAACTGAGTGAAACTGTTGGACAAAGGAGGATGGCAAGACGGAGATGCATGATTTCAGAATCAGGCAGGTACGTCTGCTCTGCAAGGCTAACTCAGATATTTCCCTCTCTAAAAAAATGCATGGCTCTGGCTCTTACCTAAAACATCTCATTCCCATTGGCTTGCAGTAGAAAGCCACAGTGCACAGCAAAGGTGTTAGCATGAATTCAGAGTTGTTCACAATATGGCACCCAGCAGTGCTGAATTAACCATTTGGTGCCACATCCTATTGAAGGGTTCATCTTTCAACCAATCAGAGCAGACGGTCCCCAAAAGGGGAAGAGCGCCTTAACGAGCTCTAACAGAGCATCTCAAACAAAAGAGCTGACAAGAGATGAAAAGTCGGAAAAAAAATTCAAAATGACTCCAAAATTGAATCAGCTGCAGTCCATTCTTAACTTTACTCATCTTTAAGCCCAACCTTTCCTGCTGCTCACCGCCCAGGAAGTAATGAGACTGTTAATCTCTTAATCAGAAATTGGCCTGGCAAACACAGCCCCAGAGTGCCACTTCAAACCTCTCCAAACTGATCCAATCACTGTTAATTGTTTAGAGCTGGCTAGAAAATGACCAAAAGCAACAAATAAAAGGTTAACAGGGTCAGGAATCATTTCCAAATATCATCTGCAAGTGGAAAAGTAGGCTTTTTTATGCATTCAAGAGGTTTACAAGAGGCAGTGGGTTAAGTGGGGGAGATGAGGTTCAGATCAACACCAACACATATGCAGATCTCCAACATCTCCCACAAAAAATACACAAAATTCCTTTAGAACTTTCTGAGTTATTAGCAAAAATCTGAGAAAATGCCTAATCTAGTAATGTTAAGAAAGCCTTAAGAAAGATATGCATCTACATACAGATTATCACCAAAATGTAATCACTTCTTCCTTAATTGAGATTCCCTGAAAATGTCATCCAAATGTGATCATTTGGTTTTTGAGTTTCCCTGCTCACAAAGAAACTAACAAGCTAAGGCAACAACATGACCTGAGCAGAGCTTAAACAAAAGCACATTCAATTTTCACATACATTTTAGTGTGATCAAAAGTAGTTTAAAAATACTATCTGTCAAATCCTATGTTTTGCAGACAGGCATGCAGTTCTCATAAAAACTGTGGTGCCTCAGAAGAATATGTGAAAACTTAATCTAAACAGCACAGTCTGCCATTAGTGCCATGTCCTATCATCTGCTCTGTCAGACACATGGTGCTTTTCTTTTTTGTTTCTTTTTCCACTATCACTGTGAGTGTTAAAAAGCTGACTTTATAAAGAGGTATGGCTGAACAGCAGTTGTAATCATCAAAGAGAGAAACATTCCTATTTTGACTTAATTACAGCCGCCTCATAGTGTCTGTCTGCAGGAATGTTTTTCAGTAATAGTCACAGTGGACAGCAACAGCTTGTTTTTCTATTGGCAGATCAACAAACCACTTCTCCATCATTCGGAACCCAGACTCCTGACAAGAACCAAAAAGTGGCAGCGGCACCATGGCGTGGCAGCTTGGCTATTTCATTCAACCATCGGTTTGTTGTCTTAACTGTTCACACGTGAGTGAATTTAATTGACTTTCTAGGCCAAATAATAACTTCTTTCTTTCCGCTCGTTGCCAGCTCCATGAGGCCTCCTGCTTCACTTAAAAGAAACCAAAGAGCAGGAAGTAGGAGCATCTTTCCTGACAGCTGTCCAGTCATATGGCGTTTTTTGCTCTGTTTCATTTCCCTCCTAAATGCCTCCTTAAAACCATGACTGACATGTCACTCAACTACATCTGACAGTATGGTCATGGTAAAATTTAGGCCTTAAGTTAACTGCAATTAGGCATATTTAACAAGAAAAACAATGTGTGCATTAACATATGGAGCTGTGCTCAAAAAGAAAAATCTAGCAGTAATGAATTTCATTTGTTAAAAGTTCAGGATGAAAGCTTTTTCCCTTCACTTTAATAAAAAGCTGTGCGAATACTGATTTATCTATCCTCATCAGTCCAAGCTGACCTTATGTTTCTATTGCGGATTGATAAATGTTCAGATAGTTCTCCCTTTTGAAATAAAACTTTCTACATCAGGAAGTCGAGCGCTGTTGTGTGTCTCGACTGTTCTGCAGTTACACACGTCATGCAGAGCTGAATATTTTGATACTAATGTCCAGAGCACAGGTGAAAGTGTAAATAATAAAAAAGACTGTCTGACTGACTGTAATCTACACAGCACGTTATTCGTGGATCTAGTCGTCCTTTCAAAATAAGACATCCTTCTATCTCCATTATTCATCCATCCATCAAGTATCTATACCACTTATCCGTTTCACTGTCACAGGGGGCTGGAGCCTCCCAGCTGACACTGAGTGAGGGTTAGGGTACACCCTGAACTGGTTACCAAGCCAACTGCAGGGCCACATAGAGAAATGGACATGCTCTCAACCACACCAAAGAGCAATTTAGAGTCACCAATTGAACTAATAAGCATGTTTTTTTCAGTCTGTGCGGAGAAGCCAGGGTGCTCAGAGATAACCCACACATGCAGGGGGAGAACATGCAACCGTCTTGCTGTGAGGCCTATGCAGTACCTGCTGCCCCATGCTGCCACTCTGAAATTCAACAAACAGTAATCAAATTAATTATTATTGTTACTCTGTGCTCCAGTATCTATCGGCGGGCTGGTGGTTGGGGACCTCTGGCTTGGCTTAAAGTAACTCTGTAACATTTTGTGTCATGAAGATAAAGCTGTACTTCGGCTGCTTCAAGGAAACACTTGCATATGTGTTTGGATGCCAAAAACACATGACATCAAACATGCATCTGGTCTAAAGCTTCGATTATCCTTGTCACTAAGGGGGTAAAGAAGAAATGTGATTCACAGCAGACTTTATCAGGGAAGCCAAATATAAACACCTGTGTCCATAAAGATTAAAAAACTAAACCGGGGGTGCTGGTTTGGCGGAGTGGTTACCAACCAGGCACATCCCATATACATACTTCCTCCAGCCCGGGTTCCAATCCAGCCTGTGGCTAGTTTGCAGAGCGTCTCCCCCTACTCTCTCACCCCCTTTCACAAGCCTATCCAATGTCATTCTCTCCTGTCAATAAAGGCACAAAATGCACAAAAAATACATTAAAAAACTAAAACCAAACGTGCCTTTTATATTCCAAAAGTTTTGGTGCCTGCACACTTGGAAAACTTTAAAAGTTACACAACATAAACAAAGTATTTAATCATCTCCATGTAGAGAATGGCCCCTTGGCTTTGTTTCTAAAGGTCACTTTACCTTAGGCTTTCTCTAACACATTTAACTTACAAGAAGCGATGGTGTTAATTGACATTTTAAAGGGCATATTTTATTTGGCATGACAAAGCTGTCCTTCAAATTTGCTTGCTATTTATACACTATCCTTCAAGAAAATGCTGTCATTTATCTTGCAGCAAGGATTAGGCAAGGTTTTGGAAACTTTTCTCAGAGATTTTGTCCATATTGACATGATAGCATCATGCAGCTGCTGAAGATTCATCAGCTGCGCATACATGATGCAAATCTGTTAAATTACATCCCAAAGGAGCTCTACTGTATGAAGATCTGGTGACATGGAGGCCACTGGAGTACAGTGCAACTCATTGCCATGTTTTCGAGAAACCAGTTTGAGATGATCTTAGCTGTTGGGTTATTCTGCTGGAAGTAGTCATCAGAGGATGGGTATACTGCAGTCATTAAAGGGTTGTTAAAGGCTGTAGTGTGTAAATGATGCTCACTTTGGTACTTAGGTCCCAAAATGTGACAAGAACATACCCTCACATCATGGCATCTCTATCACCAGCCTGAACCATTGACATGAGACAGGGTGGATCCAAGTTTTCATGTTGTCAAGTTGTGACCATACAATCTGAGTGTTGCAGCAAAAATCAAGACTCATCAACACAAGCACTATAAAAAAAAAGAAATTGTCTAACTACGGTAAGCCTTTATTTTCCTCTAACCTCTGGCACCAATGAGGTACTTCACTTAAAGAACTGCCCCTCAATGGATATTTTCTCTTTGTCAGACCATGTACAATGAAACACTATCTGATCTTGGATTGACCAAGTTATGAAATAGATATATCACTGGGAGCGCCCCATTTGATTGCACAGTAATGTTCTACAGGGAAGTTGAAGGTCTTCAGGCTCTCCGACTTGACCGCCTCATTACTGGAGGATGTGGGACTCGGTGTGACATAAGCCCACTTCCCATGTCTGAGTCCCCAGGTAAACAGAATGCACAATTTAAGGTGGACCTTGATGAAGGTCACAAGTCGACACATGTTGGTCTAATAAAGTTGTTTCCTGAACTACAAGTGTTGCTGGAGCTTTTCTGATTTCTTCAAGATTTTTCTCTTCAAGCACCTTGAAAGTGGTCGAAGTTGTGCCGGAGCATCTGACCCTTGATTTTTGGAAACTATTTGTGTTAAAAAGCATTTGAATAGATTTACATAATGAGAGGAGGCAGTGATTGGTCCTCTGCTGATAGATTTGCATAATAGGTGACCTTCTACATTTTTCAGGTTCACTGCACATGTCTGATTTATAACAATACTAACGACAGTAAAAGTTCACGGCACACCTAGTTCAGTTGAAAATTGCATCTGAAGTTGACATTAAACAAAGAGGCACAAAGAGGAGCTGAAATCAAACAAAGTTGCCTACAGAATGGGGGCTGATGTTGCTGATAGGCAAAGTAAGGTAAAAACATGTTTATCTTAAAATAGTGGAGACTGCATGGATGGGGTTAGCTCCATTAGCTTTCTGGCTAACCTTTTGTAGGTGTTTGTTGTTGCTGCTAATCAGTCTACATAATGAAAAATAGTCTACTAGACATTGATTGAAATGATCTTGCCTCATTATATTTAACTCTGTAGTTAATTCACCTTAGAAGCTTTTACACAGATTTAGGCTCACAATTTTATTTCCCATCTATGTTAATTCAAAGCCACAAACTTTGCTCAGACTTAGACTCAGATAACTCCCACAGGGCCTCCAACAGCCCACTTTTAATTCAACTGTCTTGGGCCTGCATTGAGTGATTATAATAGATATCAACCAGTGTACACACCCTGTACCCTCCCTCAATGTGATCTCTTAACTCTCCCTCTCTTGGTGGCCAGCCAACGTCCGCTTTCCTCGCCAGGAAAAGAAGTATGATGAACATCGTTTCAGAGAATGACAACCCACTTAAACACATCAAGATGGCATCTGTCTGTCGGAGAGCCCACAACACCACAGTCTGCATATGGGACAGAACAGCTCTGCAGGCAAGCTGGCTCCTTCTATTTCCTGCGATCAGACTCCTTTGAACATTCAGAGCCATATGGAGCAGACGCGTCCTTTCTGTATGTTTCTTTTTCTCCAGCAGACAGACTTTTTTTAGACAAATAAGATGGAGAGAAATAAGGTGAGAGGACATCCTTGCTTTTCTCGCCATGCTACCTCTTAAAACTGTTTGAGAAAAATAAACAAAATTCCAATAACAAAGCAGCATTCTTGCTCTCAAGGCTAAGTGCTGCAATTCAAAAGGTCTTTCAGTAGACCCTGCTATCAGCTTTGAGCATTTGAAGAGATGGGATATATTCTGTATCAGTCACTCAGCTATTTCATGACGATTTAGGGAGATTTTTACTATCAAAGGAGATTTTATAGACTACATTGATATCTACAGTCAAAATATGGTGTACAGCACAAACAGTGGTGGACAAAATTACACGAGTTCATGACTTAAGTTAAAGTATTGATACTACTGGTCAATATAACCCTAGCAACTCTTACATAAAAAACTCAAACTACCCATGAACCTATTCGAATTTTGAAATGGTTGTAAGTTTCTAAGATTTGTGGATCTGACAGGTGTGTGAGCAGGGTCTTAAATTAACATCCAGCAAGTGCAAATGGCAGGCAGATTTTGAATTTGGCAAGTAGGCCTACATTTCCAAAGGCCATGTGTCAATTGGGGGGATAATATTTGTCAGTTCTCATTAGTCATACACTCAAACATGTTGTGTTTAAAGCTTCTTTGCT